>JACVBY030000647.1:865000-1330210 GCA_017589505.3 Metroxylon sagu | reverse complement strand
GTAAATAATGACCAATAAAACTGCTATAATATGGTCACAAGTTGTTGAGAAGAGCACGGTGCAATTCAGTATATATATTTTGTATCACAAAATATCACGCATATTTAGACAAATTACCGTAGAAAGTTTGCATAACAAAAGATTCTGTTTCTATTGAAAACTCTGCTCTTAATATAATTTGATTGGTTGATACTTAGAAATGAATTAAAAATTTAAGATGCGTGGAATGAACTCTAAAGTGAGGTGCATTTCTCAAAATAAATATAAGTTTATGCCACTAGACGAGGCATATTGGCCACAGTTATGGTGCAAATTATCGTGAGTGGGTTCGGTTCAGTGGGTGGGTCAGGCCGGTGCTCTCGATCCGAAGGTTGTGATTGATTGGATTCGGTGGTCCCCGCAATGCAGATAGGAGCACCGTACAAGGCTGGCGATCGATGATGGATGGTTGCATGCATGGTTTAGGATACGCCGTACGTAAACGTGCCTCACGGCTCGTAATTTTCTGTGATTATTAGTCGATCACAATCTTTTTTTTAATCATCTTTTTCTTTTTTTTTGGGTTAAATAATGGACGGCGGAGAGTGAAGTGGCTGCATGGGCCCACCTGAATCTTTTGGAGCCTAACTTGAACCGCACGGCAGCTCGCCCTTAAAAGAATATTTTTGTAAGGCGTAATGCTAGCGATGTCTAGCTCAAAACTTGGCATGGAAAATATAACTCATCCATCGACTATTGCACCATTTCACCAGCATGACTTCATTCTTAGTCCTGTTTGGAGAAAGAGCGCCAACGGTAAGGCTTTCCCATTAGTTATGTATGATAACTGTTTCTTAACACTTGAGGCCAACAGTTACCTCAAAGTGAAGATCATTTAATAAAGATTCAATTTTATGACAATAGCTTTTAAAACATGAAAAGCCATTGAATAGTTGGAGAGATATTTCTGAGAAATTTCCTCAAGTGCACCCATTGTTGCTGCATCTGCTTACTTTTCTCACAACAAACTACTAGATTTTGCTAACGTAACATAGTGCAAATTTGATACCTCTTCTTAATATGCACTAGATTGCAAAGGGACACATTGGGTCATGATGCAACAATGGCTTGATTGCATTTGGATTTTCAATTTTTTGACCATAACTTGATCCATCCTTTGGTTAGTTTGAGTTGCATCCAAGCTGATTTGAGGTTGGGTGTGGATGACTCATGCTAACTTTCAAATCTATGAGCTATTTTTGATTAAATTTGACCTAATTAGCTTGGATCTAGGTTCGTGAGGTACTCCTCATTTGCCCTGTTCACACCTAATGTAAATAGTGACATGCTCACATGGATTTAGTTTTGCAATCTAAACCTAACATATGGAATCAAGTACAAGTTTTATCAAGTACTTAGTCTCTTTTAATCAATAAATGATGCAATGAAATAGTCAATAATTCTTCAATTTAAATATCCTCATATCAAAATTACTAAGTAGTCCAATTATTAAAAAAAGATGGGAGTGATCAAAATTGCTATCAAATGATACAGTTTAATCGACAATTATAACTACTGCAAAAAGATATACCTCTATTAAAGTCAAAATGCTACCAAAGTATACGTTTTTACCAAAAGTAAAAATTATTATTAAATTTTTTAAGAAGCAGCCAAGAAATGTAGCTAAAATCATCATGGATGATCATTATAAATTTTTCCTACCGTTTGGAATTGTTGAGTAAAATTTCTCTAGTGAAACTAAAGTATTGCTAAATCTTTTAAAAAATTGTTGTTAAAAGCATAGCTTCTTTAGTGGTTAGGAAATGCATTACTGTTTAATTAGCGAGGGACCTTTAGTGACACCTAAAAAGTTATTGAAAAATTGTGAAAAAAAACTATCTTCAATAACTTTTCTTACTTTACAACAGCTCTAATTGCTGCCAAACATAATTTTTCTTGCATTATAAACTCTTCAAATACAACTATGAGTCATGGAAGGAAATTTTTATACCAATTAGTCCTAACAAAAAAAGAATTTATCACAGATAATTTGAATTAGAACTTAATAAGCAGTATGTATTCATGTATACTGAAATTAATAAAGTAAAAATGGATGTACCATACCTTATTCTTTTTGGCTTTTAAGACATGATGCCCTTCTTTATGAAAAGGAATGTTCGGGGAAGTTTTCAAAAAGAGCTCTTCTTTCACACCTGATAAATCCATTTAAAATAAGACCAATAACTTTTATGGGAAAAAAAGGGGTGAAATATATAATTAATAATGGATGAGAACCAACCATTGGATCTGTAATTTTTGATAAATTTTATGATGTTTTTATCTATGGTATAAATAGCAGTAACTTCAAAGATAAAAAGAAAAAATATTGTATGACTTGCATTTGAGCCCGGTTTCAGAAGAAGAAAAAATTAAAAAGCATAGTAACTGAATACATGATTCTCAGCCTTTCATCTTCTTTATTCAAAGCCTCGAACCCCGACACCAAATCAGTGAGCAACGCAACCATTAAGCACAATCTACCTGTCAGTGTTTTCGGTACCTCTCTTTCTATTATTATGTTTGTGTCGGTTACTTTTCCATGAAGCGTGACCAAGAAAAGCTTAGCGGATCTCCTGGAAATTTGGCTTTGAGGACTCCATCAAGAGAGTGAAAGGTCGGGTCGACAGGAAAGTTGGGGGGGGGACTGTCGCATTGGTTTTACAAAGATGACTACTAGCTGGACCATTAGCTAGCCATTGCCTACTTCTACCGAACAATCTATTTATCTTGCATACATGCACGTAGATCAAAAGCATTGCATTGCTTTGTGGTGGTTGGATACCTTAGGGTCTATTGAAATCTTTGAAGGGAAAATAAGAAAAGAATGAAGGATGAAAAAAAAAGAGAAAAGGATAAAGAAAATGAAAAAAGATTGTTATCCTCTACTTATTTAAAAAAAAAAAGAAAAAAAAGAATAATTTATATTCATTTTATTTGAATAGAGAAGAGAAGGGAGGGAAAGAAAAATTTTGAGAGAAATTCAAATCAATTTGTAGGGATAAAATTAGACAAATGGGATAAAAGTTATAAAGCCATTCCTTTTCCCTTCTTTACTCTAAATTTGGTGATGAAGAAATTTAACTTTTTCAGAAGGAATATAAGGGAATAAGTAACCCCCATTCCCCTCCCTCTTCTTCTTCTCCTTCCTCTCAAACAAAAGTTTTTAAAACTTTTCTTCTTCGTTCCCCTCTCCTTCTCGTAAACCTCCATCCAAACAACCTCTTAAAGATAGAAAGTGGCCTACTCTTATTATATATAATATAACTTATCATAAAGAAAATATAGCCTAAAATATACTTTTGATCCTCAAACTTTTATTCGAAATTTATTTTTGATTATTAAACTTTTAGTTGTTATATTTTAATCCCTTGTATTATAAGAATGTTGCATTCCGAACATTCTATTACAAGGTGTCAGTTAAGATTGATAGAGTAGAAGGCGTATCATTTTAATGTAAATACATGAATTGATTAATAGGATAATACATCACTCATATCATACATTTTAATTAAGTTCATATAACAAATATCAGAAATATAATATTTTTAAAACATGAGAAGTTTCAATGTAATAATTGAAAGTTTGAGGATTAAAATATATTTTAAGTAAAAGTTTGAAGGCCAAAAATATTTTTTGCCGAAATATATGTTTTCACTGGTTCTAAGCTTATGCCTATTAGTCTAAAATTATACTATCATGCTATTAATATTCACTGGTGTTTGTTAACAATATGCTTAAAGCACTCTGAATAAGGCTTATTCTTGAGTTTACCTTCTTATCTTAGCTAAATGCCAGTCATAGAGACCGATGTGTGAGATATTTTGGCATTTTGGCATCACGCTTGTTGGGCACTTATTACGCATTGACCATATCATGGGTATGGTAGCAGTAATAATGACTGGTACTCTTTTCCTCCTACCAAAGAACTTAAGTAACAGTGATATGTCCTATGTCACTATTTCCAACTACTTGCGATAACATTGTTATTGAATGAGGTAGAACATCGGAGCATATACTACTTAATCTATTTAAAATAATAAATTCCCAATTTCTGACCACCAATATAATAAAATAATACAACTACCCAGCATCATGATGGGACCCTTAAATTTTATGCTCATCAAGATATATGATAAGGCACATGCACCAACTTACATCTCAAAGCTTGGCCTAACCATAAGCAAAACCACATAGTTTTACTGCAATTCTTTAGAATAATATGAATCTTTTGATGGGATTCGTGACACTTGATGTTGATGCAAGGATATGATGTGGACCGGTTATCAACCCATGACCACTTTTTTCAAAAAAGCAAAAGGTCCCTTGTCGGCAGATTGCTGTGCCGACTGCAGACTTGTTAACAGGGACTTCAGAGCTTGTTTACCTTAGATGGGACCTGGGCAATAGATTTCTATGATGTGGGTTAAATGGCTTGGCCTCTTAACTGCGAATACTAGGCTGGGGTCTACTGGTCTCTGCCCTTCTTGGCATATAAAGTTTTGAGATGTCAGTGACGAACTTTATCAAAAATTTAGTCACATTATTGTTTGATAAACCATGTCTTCATTGTACGACTTCTTGGGCGATTCAATGATATGGTCTCATCGCTTGAGAAAGACCTTCCAACTTAATATAGGGTAATGCATGTGGGATCACATTATTGTGCAGGGTACCACCATGAAAGAAAAGAAGCAGTACTGGTTGAATGAAGAGTTGGATTGGATGCATGGATGTTGAATGAAGGCCAATCAAGCAACAGGGTCGCAGTGCAATTAGGCCAATTGATCAGAAGTTGAGGTACATTGCCCATGTGATCTTATGGCCTCACGTAGTTCTAATTATTATTTTGCATGACGTGCAGACCTAGTTCAGACTCCACTCCCACGATGACGATGGTGCAACAGTACTCGCCAAGATGCAACCTGCAAAATTGGTCAGATTCTTCACATTCAATGGCTGGTTTTGTTGTTTTGCTTTGAGTAAAATAAGAGTGGTGAACTTAGTTGCACACCATTCATCACTTGAACACATCTCATAAGCCCCACCAAGCGTAGCTAGTGAGCCATGCGATGATGCAAATTGAAGGTACAAACAAACTTCAATGTGAAAAATTTAAGAGTCTCTCTCTCTCTCTCTCTCTCTCTCACTGAAAGAAAATTTTAAGGGAAGATGTTAATATTCGGGTCAGGTTTTGGGCCTGGACCATGATCCCCCGGCGTAGCAAGATAGCTATTGATAGTTTAATCATCACCACCCACTCTCCTACATGGAGAGTTATCTAGATGAGTCCCTCCCAAAGCAAAATAGAGAAGATCATTAGACACTTAACAACGTATTTCTCTAAGAACTCTCCCTATCATCTCTCTTAGCATTTTCTTTACGGTTACCACCATTGTTGCCTTCGAAATTATGAATGTGAAATTTTAAGGAGAAACTCTGGTAGCCACTCATTCGATCCTGGATGACGAAGTTGAAGCATGCATGGAAGCAAGGTAACTTGATAGAGTTGTCGGTTTAGGTTTAGCACCAATGAGTTTGTAACAACAGGCAAAGATCTGAAATTCTTGAAGAGGTATATCAAATACCCATTGTCTATTTCGTGCTATGGTTTGATTAGTATTAGTGCATGCTTACTTGTTGATTTATCCTAAATATACTATGTTCAAATATGAGGTATATATGTGTTTTTATTTATATTTAATATCCATTAATGTTCATTTTGTTTATAGGTATTTTCTACATGAGGAATCTCCTTTTAAAATTTTGCATAAAATGGATGCATATTTTCTGATATATTACAAACCCGAGTGATAATTTATGTGATTTTTTCTACTGAGTCCATTTTTGCCCACCTACAACAGTATTTTATGCATAAATTGCTGCAAACATGTAGCGCATGAGCTTTCCAACAGTACATTGTACGCTTTATTTAGGCATCTGGTTTGCAAGATATAAGCTTTAGAAATAGCTATATCACAATTGTGAGCACATTAGAAACCTTAAAAAAGTAGAAAAAATTGGATCGTACCTACCCAATCCTACTCATACTCGAGCATACTTATACTTACACATGCCCCTGGCCATATGCTAAGTTCGTGTGCGCACTTAGCCCTTGAAATTATTTTATCTATTTATTACAAAATAAAATAAAAAAATTAAAAATCAATTTTAAAATTCCACAGGATTTTTGATATTTCAGAATATTAGTTGGCGACCTCTAAATTATTTGGGTTACTTATCTCACATGTTTGATATCTTTTCTTATTTTTGAAACTTTATTGGTGGCCCAAAAATTATGAAAAAATGGCATAAAATTAAATTTTCATTCTTTATGGATGGAAAATTAGATATTAAAAGAGCTCTACAATTTTTATATGTATTATGTATGAATTTATTTATTATCCATGGATTGCTAATTGTTAGTTATATGTGTGCTAGACCTTTTTCGATGCAAATTTATGGAATTCTAGTAAGACCTCAGATTCCACTCCCTTAGGAGGTATGGTATTCCCATCCATTTAATGACCATATATATTGCTAGTTGTATTCTAACATGTTTAGATTAACTGGATGGTAATTAAAGGGATCCCACTTCCTTATGAGAGCTTATGTTATGTGATGTATGGCTTTTAAGATTATTCTACTAAGTATAATGTGAAGTGCGGCATCTTTAGAATATTATTTTTTATTAGATGGGTTGTTGTAAATTTCTAGAATGTAATAATTCATGAGTTATATTATCAGTTTTTAAGAAGCCTTGTAGAGGGATGTGTTTTGTGTTGCACATTATATATGTTGAATTTTTTTTAGCATGAACCTAATGATGCTAATTGGGCTCTATGAAGCCCATGCATACTTTGTTATATGATGTAATCATTTTTGGATATATGGATATTATGATCTATGATGAATAGTGGAGATAGTGAGAGAGGTTAGTTACCCATTATAAATTTGTTCAAGAGACAATTGGAAAATATATTTCCAACTTACATATATGGGAGATGATTAAGAGGCCTAGGCCCATTTTCAATTTCATTATGTAGAAAAGGATAATATTTTTTGATTGGATTCTTGAAATAGATAAGAAAGATGTGTAACTAATGTTAACTTTGTATATATGAATATAGTGATTAAATAGCCACTAAGAATATAGTTGTTAATCTTAATAAGGGTGATAACTTTGATGAGACTAATTAAGACATATGGCATTAAAAAAATATAACAACTATTGAATGAATGAGAGCTTTTGGAGACTTTAACTAGTTCTATGACCCAACCAAAGGATGAGTCTATAGCCCAACACCATTGAGATCTTGAAGCCTACAAGGCTTAGTGCAAAAAATATCATAGTGTGTGTTTTACCATGTTAAGCAACATGCATGATAATTTAATTAGGAAAATTGAGAATTGCTCCATTGCCAAAGATACTGAATAGCTAAAGTTTTGCCTATGATGGCACTTCGACTACAAGGCTAAGGGTTGTAATCTTAAAGTTTGAGACTTATAGAAAAGATCCTTGGTACACAATGATTAAGCAATTTAGGGTGATATCCAGTATGATTCATGAACTGAAGGTTGTGGGAATGAACTTACTGATAAGCAAGAGGTTCAAGCTATTATAAGATCTTTGCTGGACTTTTAGATACATATGAAGCAAATCATGATCGAATATGATAATATTAGAAACTTCTTAAATATATCTCATCATGTGGAGTTGGAGGTAGTGTGACGAGAGGTGAATCATGCTACTATCTTTGTTGCTAAGATAAGTGCCAAGGTAAACACAAAGGATAGGGCAAGCTAGAGGACAGAATGTGACTGGTAATGTTACACCAAAAACAAGCAGAATTACTAAAAGCTGCAAAGGCAAGCATGGTTGAAAAAGAGACAAGTGTAAGATGAAGTGCTATAACTGTGGAAAGTCGTGATACTTTGCTTGTAAGCGCACTAAGATGAAGAAAGTATCCCCTTTCCTTGACTCTTCCTGCACTCGTGTATGCACTCAAGTTTCGATTGCTCACATCATCCTTGAATGGGTTACAGATACAAGAGTAACCAAACATGTAGTCTGGGATCGAGTAGGGTTCGTAGATTATTGTTGGATTTCAGTTGATGCCTAAGGAGTCTATATGGGTAATGACACTAGTAAAGAAATTCTTGGAGTTGGTTTATATCAGCTCAAATTGCACATAGGATGCAAATTAATTCTATACAACATGCTTTAAACATCGAAAACTTAGTATAATCTACTTTTAATATTAGCACTTTTTCCTTTAGGATTCTCTTTTAATTTTAATGGAGATAGGTTGGACATTTTGTTAAATGGTATTGTATATGGACAAGGTTCCCTTATGGATGGTTCCTTTAACATTGATATGATTGAATCCATTTCTTCATTATCTTGTGTGGCTAATATTAATAAAGATCCTAATTCTATCATCGCATATGGTAGGTTAGGACATATGAGACAAGAGATGATGGTCTGATTAGCTAGAGAAGGCCATTTAGGCTAACTTACTAAAGTCAACTTACTTATATGTGAGCCTTGTTTGATTGGTAAAATATACAAAAACCCTTTTGGAAAGGTTGTTAGAGCTACTCGACTAGCTAGTACACTCTGACATATATAAACTAATAAATATGAAGGTATGCCATGACACCTCTTATTTTCTTATCCTAATAGAGTATTACACATAATATAATTATGTTTATCTGATAGCTCATCAATATTAAGCATTATATTGCTTTAAATGTTTATCGACTGAGGTTGAGAATCTGAAAGAAAAGAGTTGATACATGTATTTGCCTGATTAGTTTAAGGAGTTATCTGAGGAAAAAGTGATTCGCAAGTAACTTACGATTCTTATTACTTCACAATAAAATGGTGCAGCATAAAAAAGAAAAAGAATATTATCGAATATGGTTAGATCTATGATAACACAAGCCAACCTCCCAATATATCTTTGGAGTGGTACACTTCTAACCACCACTTACTTAACCAAGTGCCTTCTCCATCAATCCCTTCACACCATATCAACTGTAGTATGATGAAAAAGCCCAATTTGAAACATCCATGTCCATGAGGATCGGCTAGTTATGTTCGCAATACCTTCTATAAGTATGAAAAGCTAGGCTCTAGGGCTAAAACGTATGTCTTTATAAGATATTCTAAAAGCTCAAAAGGTTATATAATATATAGTGAATATTCAAATGAAGAAATAACTGAAGTGGAGTTGTGTGATGTTAATTTTATTCACTAATTTTTCTAGCATTGATAATACTGGTGAGAATCTCAATCTCTATAGATTGAAGGAAGGAGAAGACACCTAACCATTTGCAGGCGAGGGAAAGAAATTAAATTTTGACCTTATAATCACTGAAAATAGTAAGAGTAATATTCAATCTAGTGAAAGTGTACCAAACAATGAGAGTGTACTATTAGATTCACAAGTTTTTGAAATGCGCAAAAGTAAGTTTATCTACACTTTGAGAATGAAGGGAATATTTTTATATGCTCTTTGTTTGATAAGAAAGAATCTACTTCGATTAGAAAGTACTTTCTTCATTTACTAGGAATGAGTGGCTAGTTGCTATGTAAAATGAGATGAGCTTGATATCTAAGAATAAGGTTTAAGAGTTAGTTGACCTTCTGCTTAAATGTAAGACTATAAAAAATAGGTAAGTTTTAAAGATTAAACAATAGACAGATGATTCAATTGTTAAGTATATAGGATACCTTATAGCGAAGGGTCATACCCAAAGAGAGGGTACAGACTATAAAGCAGCATTCTCCTTGATGGTAAGGTTCTAGCTATTATCATATAGTAGGATTTAGAACTCTTTCAAATAGATGTTAAGACTACATTTCTAAATAGAGAACTAGATGAATAGATCTATATGAATCAACCTATTGGCTCTAAGGTTGAGGGATAATAATACAAAATTTGCCATCTTAAACATTCCATTTATGGCCTTAAGTAATCATCTATGCAGTGATACTTAAAGTTCCATCACTCAATTATCTCTATTAGTTTTAAGATGATTGAAGAAGACCACTATGCATATGTCAAACGATCAAAGAAGAGTATTCTTATCCTGTCAATTTATATTGAGGACATCTTGTTGCCTAAGAATGATATAGATTCTATTGTTGCCAATAAAGAGTAGTTGTCTTTTATTATTGAGATGAAGGACATGGGCAAGGCAAATTATATGTTTCAAGTATTATTAGAGGTCATGCAAAGATACTTTTTGGTTTAACTCAAGAGACCTACATCAAGAAGATCCTTGAACAATCTCACATGTATAACTCCAAACCCATTAGCACTTCAATAGAGAAGGGATGTGCATTAAGCTTGGATCAATGCCTGAAGATAGATAAGGAAAAGAGCTGAATATCTAGAACACTATATTTAATTATGATAGGGAGTCTAATGTATGCTATGTTGTATGTTCATATAGACATCTAGTAAAGCGATTGGGATGGTTAGTTGCTATCAAAGTAATTTTAAATCTGTTCATTAGAATGCTGTGAAAAAGATATTTTGATACCTTCATGAAACCACTAACCTCAGCTTATGTTATCATGGTAGAGATTTGAGGCTAAGAGGTTGTATCAATGTTGATTGGGTCAATGACAGAGAGGAGTGTAAATCTATTTAAGATTATATATTCACACTAGATAGTGGAGTTATCTCTTAGTGTAGTAAGAAGCAAACTTATATTGCCTTTTCCATAATTGAGTTAGAGAACATGGCTTGTGCAGCTATAGTCCAAGAATCTGTTTAGTTGAGAAGATTTCTATAGTGGTTAGGCATCATAGCCCATGTAGATGAAGTTGTATTTATGTATTATGATAGCACATCTGCTTTGGCATATGTGAGAGATCCCAAATATTATGATAGAACGAAACACATTGATATTCATTATTACTATATTTGTTATATAGTTACGAAAGGAGAAGTAGTCCTAGGGCATATCTTTACTAGTAGTATGGTGGTTGATCCATTGATGAAATCCATTGCTAGAGATATTTTCCCTCCTATATAAGATGCATGAGACTTTGTAAGATTTGATATGTATGGAACCTTTTATGATTGACATTATTATGAATGTTCATTCTTTATATGATTCGTTCTTTGAATGACTATTGATGCACATTTTTATGTTAAATATGTCACTAGACTTGAATCGACCCACTCATATCGTTGATTTACCTTAGCATTGAGAAAACAAGATTTTTTATCTTTAGCGCCAAGAAGGTGAGTAAGATATTGTATTGATTCTAGAGTATCTTCACAACTTTATAAAGTCTATATAAAACCGAATATAAGTTTTCAGACAAGTCCTATGAAAGTGACTAGACTAGAAAACTTAGGTTAGGCACTTTTAGTGGCATGACACTTGTTTAGCTACTAGGCTAAGATTCATATGTTATTCTTCTATTCTTCAAAAGTGATACTCATTTTTATTAGAATAACACCATGACATACATTTTATACCATATGTGCTAGAAGCTAACCAATAGTGGGAGTGATGAATGAATCCCTCCATCACTATCTGAGCTTATGGATCTTTATCCTACTTGTATCCTTATTGACCTGAGACTATATCATAAAATGGAACCTTAATGTCACTACTTTATCATATACCTTATGATCATGATTGATGTTGCCTCATACGGAATGGCTAGGAAAGTTGTTGAGTTTAATTGGATTAGCATGAGAGCTTAGAGAAGACTGTTCCATATTGCATCATGTTTTGCGACTCAGAGCCCATATGACCGTGTCATATTTATTTTTGATAAAGTCAGGAATGCATTACATTTAGGATTTAGCACTACTAGTTTTGAGGAATTCGAGATGCCCAATTCGATGGATGCGGACAATCTAGGGTACCACAAGATGCTTTCGAGTGATGCATTTTGTTAGCTTAGTAGTGACTTAAAAGAGTACTCATTTTGTGCTCATGCTTCTCATTATATTGCACATTTCATTTCCTGTATGAAGAGATGAGCGGAAGAGGGATCTAAAAAGACAATGGAGATAACTTATGTGGGCAAGGGGGAGATGTTAATATTTGGGTTGGGTTTTGAATCCAAACCCATGATCCGCCTACATTGGCAAATAGTTATTGGTACTTTAATTGTAGCCACCCACTCTCCTACGTGGAGAGTTTTATCTGAATAAATCTCTCCTATAGTGAAATAGAAAAGATCATCAAAAACTTCACATATTTTTTTTGAGAACTCTTTATATTCTCTCTCTTAGTGATTGCTTTAGGGTTACCATCATTATTCCCTTATATTTGTGAACATGAGATCTTAAAGAGGATCGCTAGTAACTACTCCTTTAGACTTGGATGAGATTGAAGCATATGCAGAATCAAGTGAACTTAGTAGAGTTGCCGGTTCAAGTTTAGCATCGACAAGTTTATAACAATAGGTGAAGATTTAGGATTCTTGAAAAAGTATATCGAATACTCATTGTTTTATCAAATAAAAGGGGCTATTGCTAAGGGGAATGGTAAAGACTTGAGCGAACAAGCATAATAGTAAGGATTCAAGTCCTTGGAGAGCCACATTATACCCAAAAGAAATAAAAAAAGCTAAAAGTTAAATTGTCCCTACTCTAATTTTAATTTCAATTAGGATTGATAAATGCATACCATTTGTAACAATTCAAGATATCATATAAATGCATACTATTTGTAACAATTTAAGATATCATGTACAAAGAATAGTTCGGAGATATTATTTGGATCCCTCATATAAAGACCTAAGACCTTTCTTATACAAGGCCAACATGGGACTAAATTAATCACTACTGTATAAGTATCCAAGACCATTTCTTAATCCGTTGCAATGCACAAAGACTTGGAGGCAGCTTGTAGAAATGAACGGTACACTTATCGCGTGGCTTCACTGAATTAAACAGAGGTTGAAGCACTTGTAGATGCTGAAGTCACTCTAGTATATCTTGGGGTGGAATCCAGATGAAGCTAGTTTTGAAGGTGGACAAAATAAGAATGCGAGCAAGGATAATTAATGCTAAACCAAGAATAATAAATAGATATAATTTAACATGAAAATCTACTTTTGAAGAACATGACATGATTTTATCAAAAAAAAAATGACACAGTAATTTTGTTTTTTAAGGAAAATAATATGGCATGATTGGTAATGAACAAGACAGTTGATGAGTAAAGAAATATTATCTTTTTTTTTTTTGGCCTACATATAGGGCTGAAAGTGGGCCGGATCAGATTAGGTTAGACCTTTGCCCAAGCCTAACTTAAATTTATTTTTTTTTTTTTAAGATTTCAAGCCAAACTATGGGCAAAAATTTTTTACCAGACTTAGACCTAAGCCTCGAGCTCAGTCCAAAACTCATTGGACCGATTTGAATTAACTAGTCCAACACTAGGCCGGCCTAATTTTGGTCCAAGTTTGGTCCAATTTTAGTAATTCATTTTATAAAACTATTTACTTATTTGCTCAGACATATAGGTTATTTGCTTAGTAAATTAAAGTATATATAAAATGGTTATTTACTTAAACAATAAATACATGAATTCAATTTTGTATAAATTAAAACTAAATGAAAACTCAACCAATCTAACCAAGAGCTTCATAATCGATCCTAATTTGGGCCTCACTTATAAAACTGTGAATACACTCGAATAGCCCAATTTCAATTTTTTTTTAAATCCAAACAAAGCGAATATAAATTAATATTTTAATTTTCATATATCTAGCCTTTCATCTGTCCGAGTCTGGTCCAAAATTAATATGGGCTTCAATTTTGAGCTTAGGTTCGATCCGAAGTTCAAAAAATCTCAACTTGAGCTCAGGCCCAATTCCAGCCCTACCTACATATAAATGTCTTATGCGAAAATTAAAATTACAACTAAAAAATTGATTGGATTTAACAGAGAGAAGTGTAAGCTTATATCGAATTTACTTTGTGTTGGGATCAATAATTTAAAAATAATCTTTTCCACTAATTAGCATTTTTTCGATTGACAGAAAATTTATTGTAAGAATGGAGTAGAAGTTACAACGGAAGTAAATATTTTTATGCTATAGCCGTTGCAATATGCTGCTGGACAACGTTGCATGATGTGAAAGCTTCACCCCTAAGCCGTGATTATATCGACAAACGTGTGGCAGCTTGAAGGCAAGTTTTTCTTTGTGAAACGTTGCTTTCGTTCTTCAACCAAGAATGGGAGAAAATCTCAATGGCTTTTTTATTGTCGTTTGTTTGCTTCCTTTGTTTATTTATTTTTTACAAAAAACTTTGCTTCCAATCTATCAATAAACTAATCAGGCCTTCTATTCTTAATAACATCTATTTGTACGCATGACATAGTTTTATATATATAGGAAATGACAAATATATACAGATATTAGATAAGAAATATATCTTTGGTCCTCCACTTTCATCATCATGTTTGCCACATACAAGTACACAACAAATTTTGAGACTCAAGCATGCTTCATTATATATATATATATATAACACATGAAATGTCCATCAAGTAGCAAGATTGGATCTCAAAATTGATCATGCATGATAGGTAGGTTCAAAGCGAAACTTTTAGAGTTTATTTGGATCTTTTTAGAGTGAAAGAAAGGGGAGGATAAAAGGTGAGAAACGAAAAAAAAAAAAAAAAAAAGAAAGGAAAGGAAAGAAAGGCTTGTTACCTTCTCTTTGTTGAGAAAGAAGGAAAAGAAAAGAATGAATAATTTATATTCGCTTTGTTTGGATTTAAAAAAAATTATATTTATAAAATTATAAATATATTCTTTATCATAAGAGAAATCTAAATCCATTTGCAGAAATAAAATTGAAAAGATGAAGTAAAAATTATAAAGTAAAAAAATTTAAACTTTTAAAAGGAATGGGAGGGAACGAGTAACCTCCATTCTTCTTTCTTTTCCATTTCGCTTAGGGTCTTTAATACTCTTTTTCTGCCCTTTTCTTATTAACTTTCATCCAAACAAATCTGGAGAATTAATTTGTGCACCTATGAATATACCTTAACTCATCGATGGGATCCGTTCGATAACATATCAGCATCCACGTGGGCAGAGGGTGCCATCCAAGGTGGGTGCAATCGTAGCGCTTTTTATAGATAGATTTTAGATTATCTATTATTTACTAAAAAAAATTTAAACAATAACTAAAAGTCCTCAAAATGCTGACCTTCATTCAATAAATGAAAATTGAAATGCGGTCCCCTCTGTTGCAAACGTTGTCAATCCGGGTCAACCTTTCCAGAGAGATGAGATAAAGTCAAAGTACGCGCCATTCCTAAATATATCAGGAGAAAAGGCTATGCAAACCCATGAAAGGTAACGTCAAATAGAAACCCCTAAAAATGGTCAACCAGGCCTCTCTTTTCCTCCGAAATGAAAGGAATCGAACAGGACAAAAGGAGACCCGAACGGTCCAATTCCTCTCCTTTCTCAACGCGGAGAAGGCGAAGAAGAAGAAGACGAAGAGGAGGCTCCCTTCCCCTCGTCTCGTCGCCTGTGAGTCTCCTCTCCTCCCTCTGCCCTTCAAAGATGGAGTTTTGATAGCAGAAATCTGTTCAAAACATTAAATTTATGTCTAAAGGTTGCATTTTGATTTTTCTTATCATCTTTTAATCGCAGTTCCTTTTGACGAGGTCGTTCGTCGGAGGCGAGTCTTCTTCCCGACCTTGTTCGAGCGCTTCTTCGATCCATTTGGTGCTTGAAAGCCCGCGAGATTCGGTTCTTAGGTACATCAGCATTACAAATATCGTTTTTTCTCTTCTTGAGATTCGAGTTTTGGCGTGCTTGGACCAATGTTATTGTTTCTTCCTGTTATTTATGGAGTGAGGGGGAACTTTTCTTTCTTTTTTTTTTTTTCTCTTCTCTGAAACATCGAGTTCGAGTGTTGAGGTCATTGGAGTGGTAGACATTTGGTTTTTGTCGACGCCGATTTGATATTTCTTTCAATATTTGATCATTTCGTTTATAAGTTATGGGTATTAATTTCTGTGCCAGTTGTTTATATTTGTTTGCCATTTCTTTCTTGATACTCTTTTAATTTTGTTCATTATTATGATATTTTACTTCATTAAAGAAATCTTTTCCTGCAGTTCATATCATCTCACATCTTATTCTTCTGTTGAGATCATTACACGTCTGAGATTTCTGTCTTGATATGGCTGCCTTTTGTTCATTGGTTTGGCTGTCATTAATTTCATATTGTGGTTCTGCATAGCATTTTAATTTTGTTGCCCAAATTTATTCACTCGATTTAAACTTTGTTTTCTGAGGAAAAAGACTTATATAGTTATGCATGTTTAACCTTATAGGCAACTGTCTTTATTGGCAATCTTCTTATTTTCATTCCTCTTGGTATATTTTGTTGAACTATACTATCTTATAATACCCAAATTCCTATAGGAATTCTTCTTCATGCTTGCTTGGGTTATTGATCATATTTAGACTGGAAGAACGCCATTATCTTCAATTTTCCATATATAAATTCCTATTTTGAGATTTTTACTGCCATTTTTTTTTTTTTTGCTATGTATACCTTCCTTATTTTTCTTCTCTGTTTTTCGCTGGTGTTGGTTTCTACATTTTTTTTTCTTTACTTTCAGTTATTGGACAATTGTAAATTGAAATTCTAAAACCTCTGCTCTTTATTTGCCCTTTAAAAGAAAAGAATCGAATCACAATTAAATAGTGTACAAACTATTATTGGTTGATTTCTTCATTGCAACATTTTTGTTTTCCATTTTTTAACTAGTCCATAGTTTTGTTTTTAAATCTCTTGAATCGATTCGGCCTGCTATGCTTCAAGGACACCAGTCCTCTTTTCCTTTTCAACTTTTCTATAAAGCTTCACTACCTTTTTTTTTTAAAAAAAAAAAGAAATGGGGAAATATTTATCAGTCTTGAATCATGTGCTAGGATTTTTCCCTGTTGATCGCCAATTCCTTTTTATGTTTACTCACGCATTTTATTTATTTCATCATCTGATTTTTGAAATATCTGCTTCTTATTTTACCCTGGAGCAGTTCTTCATGTTCTTTTCTGGAGTTTATGTTACATTTTCAATCTCAATAATATCAAATATCAATCATTACTGCATTCTTTTTATTGGTTTTATATTTGTGTTCCCCAGTTTTGACAATGTAAATTGCTAACCCCAGATAATATCGCATATTGTTACATTTTTTTTTTTCTTTAGCCTTCACATCTTTCCCCCAGCGTTGATGTTAATCAGATGACATGAAATGCTTTTCTATTTGTTTTTAGGTACAGATATTGGAATTCTGTGATGACTGCAGCTATACTATTTCATTGCTTGTTGATAATTTCCTTCTCAATTTCCTTTAACCTGTTGTTGCCACTGCATTGTCAAATCAGGAACAGAAAAGATGCCTGTATCAAAGATTCCTAAGCAACATTCAGCTGACCCTGGATTCTTGAAGTCCAATTTTTTCGACTCTGATTCTGATTCTGAAACAAATACAAGACCAGCAAGAACTTCCTCAGTCCCAGTTAAGACAAACTTTAAAGCCTCCCCTGGTTATGATTCTGCTGCCAAGAACAAGCACAAGAATGACTCCTGTGACTCTGGAGGGTTAGAGAACCAGTCTGTGCAAGAACTAGAAAACTATGCTGTACATAAGGCTGAGGAGACCACACACAAAGTAAATGACTGCCTGAAGATTGCTGAAATAATTAGAGAAGATGCTTCCAAAACTCTTGAAACCTTGCATCAGCAAGGGGAGCAGATTGCTCGGACTCATCAAACTGCTGTTAACATTGATCAGGACCTCAGCAAGGTATGCTTCCTTTATTTCTCATCTTCATTGTTCTCTGGTATTGATAATGGTATTATTTAATGACTAAAAACTTGATATTATTTAAAGATGATGGTTTTTTAAGAAGAGAAATTCAATTTATCATCTATACACACACATGCATCCAAATATGTGCATACAAACATGTACATGAATACATACATGCATATCTATGTTACGTACATAAGTACACATGGATTTTTGTCCAGAAGTATTTACAGTCCTTCGATCTCCTTAAAACAATCTTAAACTTTTATCTTCTTTCATCAATCTCAGCCATTTAAACTTAAAGCACCAGCCATGCTCCTGATTTCATTAGTATTCAGAAGTCCTGCTATGCCTCATTCCAAACTAATATTGCTGAGCGACCATGGATGCTGCTTGGACTGTTTTCACACTAACTCCTTTTCTTGTAACAATACTGCTTAGCTCTCTTGGAGTAACCCAATCCTACACTTTTCTTCTTCTTTTTCGTCTTCTTCTTCTTCTTCTTTTTATTTATTTATTTATTTATTTTGGCAATTGCGTGCAAACTTGTGATTTTTCTATGCTTTTTGTGAGTACAGATGCTGCTACCATGTAAGCCCCAAAGTTCTTCACTCATAAGTGATTTATGCCGTTACGAGATTAATCCGAGTACAACATCTCTTAGTATCTTGAAACCTATTTTAGATTATTTTGTATAGTTCCAAACATTGTTGAATCTTCAATTTCTTATTAGTTTTTGTTTTCTTCCACATGCATTTGCATGTAATATTTTAGTAGAATGTTCAACCCATCCACAATTTGGGTCATTTAAAGCTAGGACCGAGAGAGATTATAATTAATAAAGATTAGTTTGAAATGGTGATACACTAGAGTGGAACCTCCGTTGAAATTTTACATGAGACCATGACAGATTTTTTTAAGAAGAAATAGGAAGTAAAAGTTTTTAAGAATGCAAAGAGTTTACCAGAGTAGAAGCTCGTTTGAAGTTTTGCTTGGGACCATTATTAAGTTTTCAGAAATAATAAAAAAAAATAAAGAACATGCAAAGTAATAATAAAAAATAAATAAAGAACATGCATAGTCTTTGGGCATTATTAAATTTTCAGAAATAATAAAAAAAAATAAAGAACATGCAAAGTAATAATAAAAAAAAACTATTGAAGCCACTCCATTATCAGAGCCAGGTTTCGATCCTGGGACCTGTGGGTTATGGGCCCACCACGCTTCCGCTGCGCCACTCTGATTGTGCTGAAACGTGTAGCTTAGTCTCTTATTGTACCATATGCACATTACATGCGAACCCATGAATGGAGCTTCAAATGATCAAGTTGACAGGTAACTGAATCTAATCCAACCCAATAAATCTTAGCCGGACCCATTCACAAAGACTCATATGGTAAGTTTGGATTCAACTATTAGATCCATTCCAAATACTAGATTGGGTCTGAGTTTGTAAATTTTGACCCCACCAGATCTGAACAAATATCCAGATTTAATTTGGGTTGTCATTATTTAGGTGACCTGACTCTGCCTGAAACCCATTTATATGTCTCTCCTTTTAGGCCTCATATTTCATTTAGACCAACTCAAGGTACAACATATAGGTGCTGATTTTTAATCCAACACACTTACCTTGAAATATTGACGGTAATTTTGAGAATAAGATTAGAAACAGATCAATTGAATGCCTTAGGTCTTCAAGCCTGTTCTGAGTGTGTAACAATTTAAAACAAACATATTAAAGGCTTCAGGGTGAATTTCTCCTTGCATGCAAACTCCTTTTCTTGTGACAATACTCCCATGCAAACTCATGGTTTTCCTATCATTTCCATTAGTACAAATGCTGCTACCACATAAGGCCCAAAGTCCACATCAATAGGAAGCCATCATAGCCATAGATGCTAGTTGGCCCTTTTTGATTTAAAGGAATGAAAGTCTAAAATAAATCACTGTGCCATCCAATCTAAGCTGGTTTCTTTAGCATAAGAAACCAAATTCTGATCACAAATTTTCATTCATAAGAACGTATCTCCACAGCAGTTCATTTCATTTCATCATCCATGAGATTGAGTCTCCTAATTGGATGCATTCCATGGCTCTCCAACATAAAATGAACGTACCAAGAAGAAGCAGGGAAGTTTTGAGCTTGGTTTCAAGTGATTTATGCCATTGCAAGATTTTTTTTTTTTCTTTTTTTTTTTTTTTTTTTTTTTTTTTTTGGGCTAGTGGGGTGGAGACAGCACATTACAATGCCCTGGAATAGAGATACAACCAGCAGAGTCTTGAGTACAACCGGACCCCCGTAGTGCAAAACAAAAAAAATTGTAAAATAATTTCTGTATCTTAATATTTTGAAATCTACGTTAAATTAATTTCTGTGATGAATATTTCAATTAATTTCTATATTTCCAAACATTGTCGTTTATTCGGTTTGTTATTATCTTTTGTTTTCTTCCATAAGCGTTTGCGTGTATTATTTTACTAGTATGCATATTTCTATGGGCATAAATAGAGCCTGAACCTTTAGAGAATAAATAAAAAAAAAAGAACCTTCAAGGACTTATAGTTCAACAAATTGGGGAACGCTGTAACTGCCACCAAAATTGCTTGTCTCAAATTTAATAATGAGAGATTTTTATTTTTTGAGTAAAAATATATTGTTGTTTATGGAGCTTTCCTTCAAAATTCATTTTGCTCGTCAAAATTTTAATTGACATTAGTTTAATCTCTCATATGTTTTAAGAATATTACATTTTTTATATATTGTTGGGTGATATATCAGTTATTCTATTAATTTTAATATTATATAGGATACCAAAAATGCGAAATATGAGGGATTAAACTGTAATAACAAAAAATTTGAGGACTATATATATATATATATATATAAGAAGAGAGAGAGATGAAAGTTCAAGATCCAATTATCTCTCCCACTTTCATATTTTTATAATTCATAAATCTCAAAGAAGGAATAAGTGAAAAAGATGGAATGACTGCAAGATCCGTATAAATTTAAAGATAGAGAAAATAGATAAAAAAGGTGATCGGATTTTAAATTTAGCTACATTTGAATATAATTAAGTCTCTCTCTTTTTCACAAATAAATTACTTTGAATTAACACTACATTTACAAGACCATATTATCATCCATGATGTTCAAAAATCATCCTGATTCACTCATCTTCTATACATTAGTAGCAAGTTATTAGCCATAATGGTGGAGATAATTAGATTCATAAATGTCCTTTCCAGAGTGAGAAGCTTTTGAGCAGTCTTGGAGGCTTTTTTTCTAAGCCTTGGAAGCCAAAGAAGACTCGCCAAATTAAAGGTCCTGCTCCTGTAGTTACAGAAGGTATATGAAGAATTCATAAAAGTTGGCTTTTATTACCATGATTTTTTTTAGCTGATTCTGTCTACCTGTTCACAGATGATTCATTCAAGAAAAAAGGAAACAAGGAACAAAGAGAAAAGTTAGGATTATCTTCAGGTCCTCAGGCACAAAAACGAAATTATTCTGAGCCCACAACTGCGATGGAAAAAGTCCAGGTTTGTGTTGTTAGTCAGAGGGTGAATGTGAATGAATTAATTCATTTATCATCACTTAACACACATAATTATCTGGTAGGTTGAGAAGCAAAAGCAAGATGACTCCCTTTCAGATTTAACCGATGTGCTGGGCCAGCTAAAGGGTATGGCTCTTGATATGGGCACAGAGATTGAGAGGTAAGTTCATTTATTTTTATCTTTAAATTTGCACAAAAAAAAAAAAAAAAAAAAAGAAATCTCTCTCCTTTCAGCAAGCTCCCCTAGCTGGGCAACAGGCTTAAGCCAGGAATACTAGTGAGTGTGAAATCTTGCATAATTTACTGCTAGAGCCATTTCCTGAGCTGATTTTGTTGGGTTTAAGACTTGATTGTTCCCTTATCTTTAAAATCTAGAAGTGGAAGTAGATATGGTCTTGTTTTATATGGGAGGATTAGGTAAATGTTGGACCTGAGTTAGGTGGCTCTTCTTATATGAACAGATCAATCTTGAGCGTCAGCAAATGCATAGTGATAAGACATGATATAGATATGCTGATATGATTACTTTTATAAAATAGAGAGAGAAAATTTGAATAAGATAATGCATAAACCTATTTTTCTACATCTATGCAAAAAACCATCCATAAAATATTACTAGCTATCATTATTACATAGTCCATACTTTATTAACTAATATCGATACTACAAATGTTAATCATATATCATTAGAAGATCAACATTCATCACAGGCATGGAGAGAGAGAGAAAATGTGGCCGATTAGTCTGCATAAATCCCATATGTGGTTTGTTGATCAATATGAACTGAAGAAAACTTTTCGTTAGGATGAACTCGGGACACAATCTTCTTTTCTCTTTCACAGGAATTATTTTTTGTTATAAGTACCCAACATACTAAATCCTAATAATGCCAATGTATCAAATAAATCTCAAGAAAACTTATTAGTAGAAGGTATTTTGGAACATTATCTTCTTTTTGTCAGCTCAATTATCTTTGTTTTTCTTTTTCCTTGAAATAATAGACTGTAGATTATGTAGTCATAATTTTCCTTTTTTTTATTTTTCTGCATGTAGTCTAATGTTCACAATGTTGACTAGAATTAGAATTAGATTAGTTAAAGTTCACAGGTGAAATAATTATATTTGTTGTTATTAACCTTACTAACTATAAATTGTGTCCATGTGGAGGATTTGTTTCGTTGCTTTTAATTTGCCTTTAGCACAATATTTGTGTTGCTTTTGGCATTCTTCTTGGAGTTTCTTTCTGCTCATATTTCTCCCCTCTTCGCATTGAACTTTATAAATCTTGCTACCTAAAAGATGAAATAATAATTATTTGCAAAAAAATCAGCCAATCTGCCATTCAGTCTAACTTGTGTGCAAGATTTTTTTTTTTTTTAGTCTCTCTTTTACAATTTCTTTATTTCTTCTGCTAATTCACATCTCTTTTTTTTGTTTTACAGACAAAACAAGGCTCTTGATGGATTGCATGATGATACGGAAGAGTTGAATCACAGAATAAAAGGAGCCAACCAAAGAACTCGCAAGTTGCTTGGAAAGTAGGTCACAAATGTTACAGTGAAGATGCCAGAAGATGATGGCTTTCAGCAACTTTAACCGATCACAAATCAGTTAGCTCTTCCTGTATTACCATAGCCTCAATGATTTCCCTGTCAATGATGGGCAATAACTGGCACATGCTGGCATTGCACATCTTGTTTCTCAAGTGTATGTTTTGTCATGCTCCCACAGCAATGTTGATTCTTGATTCATAAGCTGTACATGCTCACATTACAGCTTATGTTTCTCATCAAGTGTCAAATCTCCAGTGTAGATCTTCTGATGCTTCCACAACAATGATGATTATTTATCCACAAATTTCACCATCTATGGCAAAGAGATAGACCATCTCGCAGCGAATGTGAAGAAATTTATTGATGAACAGCTTGATCAATTGGTGCACCCTCACTCTTGACAGTAAAATATGCAGTTGGACAAAACAGATGGTGTCTTAAGTGTCTGTCATTTGGTCATTTGGTTTTCAACGATGACACATGCATCATCATTCTGCTTAAAAAGTGACAAATATCTTTTGGACTTTGTTGAAAAAATAATAGTAAATACATGTTACTTTTTAAGTGAGATGATAGCACAAGTGTCACTTATTAAGAAGAAAACTGCATGATAAATACTTAAGAAACATCATCATGATGTGAAATGAAATGTGCTACTTGATTTCACATATCTTAGCTTTTTTTAGTGATTTAAGTGCTTATCTTTTGGCTTGACCAGATTTAAACTTTCAGCACATAGCATCATAACTAAGCAGTAATTTAGTCTTTAAACCAACTGATTCATAGCATGGTCTTTAATTAGATTTTGAGCTGTTAAGAATTGTATGCGCAATGTAAGTGGCATCGTTTCTTCTTTTGAGAAGCTTCTACTGCATGGGAATTGAAAATAAAAATATGATCCAAAACATTAAATGTAACAATGATCTGAAAGAGATGACAACCTTTTATGGCCTTTCAATAAAAAAAAAAAAAAGACAATCTTTTATGGCTAGTTTGACATGATATTGATGCTTTGTTAATTAATTTTAGCAGAGCAAGGCAGACAAAGACCTGCCAATATTAGTTAGATGACCAACAGGGAAATCTATTTGGATTTCTAAGCTCATTCAACCTTGGAAGCAGCCCCTGAGACTTACTGAATATAGAGAGGGGTGTAGATAGCAAAACCATGACTAATTAAATTACGTCGAATTTCACAGGAGTTAATAGATTTGCAAGTGAAGATTTCAACAAGCAAATATTTGATTTAGATATTTTAATCAATTTTTCTTTTAAAATTTTCATTAAAGATGATATTATATTTTAATTAGATTTTTATATCTAAAGTTGAATAATATTTTTTTTAATTATTAGATCCTGTTTCTAATATGATTTTGTACATATTAGGATGCTTCTAATTCATTATAACTAATTCATTATATCTAAGGGTTGACTTCCAACATAATAAAGAAAATTTTTGATGAGAACATTTTGTACGGAACGAAAGATTTCTTCACCTAGTTTACCTTTAATTTATATGTTAATCTCTGAAATTTAATTTTGGTGATCGAATTACTCTTCGCCCACTCTTACACTGCATCAAGCAAGAAGAGATGTAACAAACAAAAACATAAAACAAGCAAATTCATCACATTTTCACCCTCAATCCAGGAAATGGAGAGGGGATTCCTTATCTTGAAGCCATCCTTCACTGCATTTGCATTAAAATACAAATAAAAAGGACAGAACTGAAAGGAAGAAGCTCTAACATTTTTTTTTTGTTCCATATCTCTTATAAAAAACATCTTCTCATAAAACATTGCCTATTTAAGAATTCACTTAACTAGCATTTTGCAAAGTGACTGTAATGAATCACCTAATTAACTCTCAACATTTTCTTTAGCAACAGCCTGCATCAAGGTATCATCAAAAAATCTCCAGTCTAACTGCGGCTTACTACAAATGTACAGTTTCATCCAAAATTAAAAAAGGATCATCGTTTCCTTAAATGTTTTGATGGCCCAGCACAAACACACAGGCTATGTGGGGGAGGGGGGGGGGGAAGCTGCCTCCATCTAAAAATGAAAGATTTTTAATATCCTCCAATTTCAATTTATAATGCAATTGCTATGACCATTCTACAAATAAATTATCTAGTACTCAATTTTGGCTGATGAATATGCAAATGTCCGGTGAAATATAAAGCATGTTTCTTTAGCATTTGATTAAGCACTGTGCTCATCCTCCAAAATTGATGTTTACAGAAGATTTGCTTTAGCTGCTTTGAGAATCAAAAAAACTTTTTGAGCATTAACCTTTGTGAAAGGTTTCCAACCTCAGATCTGTGACCAGCTAGTTAAAACTAAACTACAAGAAAAGGGTATAAGAAATTCTTTTTTAATTTTAAGGTAAAAAGTTAACAAATTAAGGTAGATGGAGATTGGAGAGAACCATATACCAACAAAGACCAGAAGAACAAGTTCGACTCTACAAGCTGACGAAAATCCAGAAACCATAAAGAGCTAAGAATCCTAAATCAAGCACAAGGGCTGTTTTCAAGCAAAACAAGATGCCTTCCAACACCACAACCTGAAAATCTGTTGTGAATCTGATACTAATTTACAACTGTGGTGAGAAAGGCTAGGAGTCATGTGATTATGCTTCCATAAAATCATTCATATGTAAGGCTGGTGATAACATCACGATTTTGTCCAAGATGCAAAATAGTTTCATATACTTTTCTGCATTCAATTTTGTGACCCAACACATCATATCCCATGAAGAACAAGCCACAGAATCCAATTTTACTTTTCACCACGAGATCCTTCACCTTGTCATTCTGTGCTGGATACTTTCAGCATCCCTACAGGTCATCCATAAAATCATTCTGTGCTAGATATTTTCGGCATCCCTAAAACATTTTTCATAGCTTAAGGACACCTTTGGAGCTTCACATGTATGTCATCAGCCTTTGACAGTATAGGTCTGATTTTTGAAGTTCAGTGCTTTGCAATTTTGGAGAATTTAATAGAGCAGTGACTAGTGCTAGTAAATACAATCCAAATTTTATATAACCTATAGTTGGCACCTCCCTTATAAACCCATCCAAATAATAATGATGGATGTCATCATGCCTACATATCACCAAAAGATCTGCTGTACGAACAACAGGAAACAGGAAGAAAAGATTGTGCATAATATTGGCTTTGCAATCTACCACTATTAATTACTGATTGATCAAATTGACTATCACGTGAAGAACAGGCATGAATGCGTGGATAAACCTTCCTGCACCGTCATATGTAATTACAGACACATCATAAAAAATAGGTGCCATCTCAGTGCTGGAAGCATAAGAAGTAAAAGGCTTAATGCGATACCCGGTTATTTAAAAACAAAAAATCCACGATGAATTCTCTCTTGTTTTCGTGAATGTTCCGTAGTGGATGGAGAGAGAATTCAGTAAGGATGATCGGTAGTGGGAGGAGAGAATAAGGATCTTCGAGAAGCCAAGAGCTGGACCACTCTTTTCTTTCCTTTTCTTCTTCATTTCACTTCTTATGCTTCTTCTTCCTCTTCTTCTTCCTGCATTCGGGCTAGTAAACCACCATTAGAGGGTGTAGTTTGAACCCCCTTCACCGTGGAGCATCACCGAAGCTGAAGTTGATATTGTCGGAGAGGTAAGGAGGCCAGAAAAATATTGCATTATTTTCCTTTATTCCATCTTTCATTCCTCTGTTTCATGACAACTTCCTCAATTTCAGCTGAGAGGGTGGAAGATCTTCCAATTAAAAAGTAGGGGAGGATCACGGGAAGATCATTGCTAACAACCCTGGCAAGGTTCAGGTGAAAATTTTATTTCGTCTCTGTTCCTTTTTGCTGAATGCACAGTGATTCTTAGGAGACTTGGGATAGTCGTTGTCGGAGGCTTGGAGTCATCGGCATGAGGTCGCCGGCGCCCGGCCAAGGGGAGGAGGCCTAGGTGGCCCCTGACTCGGAGAAGAAGACAGAGTTTTTTTCTTGCTTTACCCAGGCCCAGTGAGGGAGGGGAGCCGGGTTGGGAGAAGAAGACAGGCTTCTTCTTCCTGGGCTCGGCAGGGGAGGCTGTCGAACCTGGTGGCGTGCGCCACCGTCCTTCACCGGCAGTGAATGTGCAACGAGATGAGGGAGCCGGCAGCGGTGGGTTTGAGCCGCCGGAAGTGAGGAAGAAGAGGGAGACGAGAGAGAGGGAGAGAGACTAGAGAGAGAGAGAGTAGAGAGGGAGAGCGGGAGAAGAAGAAGGAAACAGTGAATTGGTGGCTCTTGCATGGAGGTGGCGTGGGGTTGAGCATGTGAAGAAGAGGAAGGGGGCTGCATCCTTCTTATGAGTTGGGCTTGAACCAGTGGGCCTGGTTCAAGTTGGTTCAAGCTTTGGGATTAATTTTAAATTAAAAAAAAATGAGAAGAAAATATTAGGATTTGATTATAGAATTCATGGGGATTGGCTAGACTCATTCTGTAAATTCAAATCTGGATTTAGAGATGCATAATTTGATTCTATTTCACTCAAAAATCATATGGTGTTCATGTTGAGTTAAAATAAAATGATTTGAATGAGTTCAAGGAAACGTATTTATTTAAAATTATATTGATCAAATCTGATTCTGAAAATTGAACCATTGTGATTAGCAATGAGTTTAGTTTTAGTAATGATATTTAAATTGAATAACGGCCAAGGTAATCATAGAAAAATTTATCAACGAAAATAGGGGTATTTTTGTAAATACTGCAAAGTTAGTGAAAACTTGTAAAACTAGAAAATAATTAAATTTGGAATAAAAAAAAAGTAAGTAGGGGGTTGCTAGACATTGAGTGAGAGGGGTAAAAGAGTCATTTGCAGATTTTATGCTAGAAAGGTAAAATGGTAATTTTGTTATTTATGGATTTTGATAAATTTACTATTTATGTGGGATTATAGGTGATCGCTGATTGCACATGTTGCATTGAGGGGATTGTGAGAGTAGCGATTTGAGGTAAGAGTTCTACACTTTACTGCTGTGTAATATGTTTTCATGACTTGCATGCCTGCATATATCATATATGGTTGGTTTTCTTGCATGATTTAGAATAAACATCATGGATTGTTATGGATTTATGTATATTTATATATGGTGGTATGGTATTTTGTTATAAATGGTTTTTGGTTTAATTTGGGATTATGAATTTTGGATTTTTTTTTGGATACAATATGGCATGGTCTTCTGGAGATGGGATGGTATTCTGAAAATGGGATGGATACTGCTGGTATGTGGTACTAGTTCTGGCAGGGGGGTTTGTACCTTCTCGCCTAGAAGAAAGGCCGGTGTGGAACAAAGTCATGGTATAGGACCTGACTGAGTTCATTTACGCGGGGCACTAATATATAAACCAACCTGGATGGGAGAATTATCGCCAGGTTAGGTTGTTTACACGTAATACTAGCGCTAGACTGCGATAGTATGTATCAGCAGTAATGCCTCGTGATGCATGCTTGCTAAGGGAGGGGCTCACTTAGGGGATGTCTTACGTACTGTGGCAAGGGGGCCCAATGGGCGTATTGCATGCGAGTGAGGGAAACTTCCTTGGTGATGCCATGCGTACAGGTGCATGGATGGTTTGGTGATGGATGTGGTTATCTGGAAATGCCTCGCGATGCATGCTTGCTAAGGGAGGGGCTTACTTAGGGGATGCCTTACGTACTGTGGCAAGGGGGCCCAGTGGGTGTATTGCATACGAGGGCGACTTCCTTGGTGATGTCATGCGTACAGATGTATGGATGGTTTGGTGATGGATGTGGTTATCTGGATGTCGTGGCTGACATGGCTATGGTGGTGGTTATATGGATGGTTCGGTAATAGATATGGTTAGTTGGATGCGGTGGCTGGTATGGCTATGGTAAAAGTTATATGGATGGGTTGGGTGATGGTGGTTATGGATATTATAGTTGGTTTGGGTTGGTTTGGTATGGTGGTAGGTATTGGAGTGCGGTGGTTATTTTTGGCACTTGGGTATGATTATTTTCCTTGATATTAGTATTTAGATTGTGTTGGATTGGTTATGGGTATGATTATCAGGATGTTTTTTTGATATTTTTCTTCTATGGACCTTATTGGCTTTTTGGATAGTTATAACCTTATTAGCTTTTTGAATGGTTATATACATTATGATATCTTTTACTCAAACATATTTTGGCTATACTAAAATTGTTTATTTGGCATATTCATGGTGGTAAGTGTAGAAATTCTACTGGGCTTTTTAGCTCATTCCATTATATTTTATTTTTTTCAGCAGATGAGGACGTTTACCTTATAAACCAAAGTTTCAAGGAGGGACCCCAGAAGTGAGGCCAAAGGGCTGTCTTAGCTTTTGTTATATTAGACATTTTGTATGTAGCAAATGGAGTTGACTTGTACAAGGTTGATGACATGATATAAAATCTGATATATTTGAGTTTTCTTTTGGCTTCCGCAAGAATGTTTATATTATGTTTATATTGGGGTTTAGCAGGCCTTACATGCTCTTTAAGTTTACTTAAGAGTATGCGGCCGTGTAACGGCGTCCCTATATTAGGATCAGGATTAGGGGTCGTGACATTGAGTGGTATCAGAGCTTAGGCTTCAGACCCTAGGGAGAGAGGGGTAGAATAGACCCTAGAGACAAGTGAGGAGCAGACTTTAAGGTATAGGGTGATGTTGAGATCTTTGGCCATCATAACCAAAATTTAACTTTGGAACCTAAATTCCTAAGAGCCTAGCAAACTTGTCTTGTATGTGTTGTTTTGTGCAGATGACTTCGGAGGGTAGGGATCGCACTAGGCGACCTACTGTGTTCACCGATCGAGACGAAGAACTCGGGATCGCAGTTAGCAGCTTTTGATGCATCGCGAGATGCGGTCTCGGCGGCCGACGGTGCATCGGCGAGGCAAGTTTCCGAAGGGATAGACAGGGTAGTCTGTCAAAATTCAAGAAGATTGCCTCTAATCCATTGGCACCGAAGAGCCTCTAGATGCGGAGGCTTAGATAAAGGGGGTGGATAAAGTTTTTGTGACCCTGTGGTGTGTTGAAGCTGATAGGGTCATTTTTGCTCTTTTCTGCTTGAGGGGGAAGCTGAAAACTGCTGGAGGTCAGAGGTGTCAAGGAGAGGTGGTGATATCTCTTTGATCACCTAGGATAACTTCAGGGCAACCTTTTATGATAAGTACTTTTCTCCCAGTATCCAGCAGGAGAAGTTTTCTGAATTCAATCTGCTTTGGTTGGGAGATTGATAGTTTCTGAGTATCTCCATAAGTTTGAGGAGCTGTCTCAATATGCTCTTATCTTAGCTAGTAGTGATTCTGATAGAGCTAAGAAATTTAAGGATTGGGCTGCGGTAGGAAATTCGAACGAAGGTCTCTAACTTTGAGCTGGTCACTTATAGAGCTGTGGTCAATAAAGCCTTGGTCATTGAGAAAGGCCATGATGAGGCTCTAACTGTTAGGGACAGAGTCTTGAGGAGGGCATCTACAGCTAGAAGTGCACCTACCAAGAGCTCTCGAGGGCCTTATTCTGGGATGAAGAGGTTAGCTCCACCCACCTCAGTGCCGGGGTTAAGGAGAGCCTTGAGCTGCTATTCTTGTGGTGGCCCTCATCTTTAGAGATCATGTCCCCAATATGTTCGGAACTACTATACCTGTCACAAGCTGGGTCATTTTTCCTTTTAGTACCCAGATAGGCAGCAATCGAGCCATCCACTCCGAGCTGCTTCTACGCAAAGGCCGATGACTCAAGGCAGGGTGTTCGCTTTGACACAGCAGGATGCTCATGCATCCAATACCGTGGTGATAGGTGAGATTATAGTTGCTTCTATTTCTGCTTATACTTTATTTGATCTGAGAGCCACTCACTCTTTCATATCACCCACCTTTGTGAAGAAGTATGAATCCCTAAGTCTTGAGGTATTGGAATCTCCAATGGAAATTGCCATAGCCCATAGGTAGAGTGAAGAAATCAATCTCTTGGACCACTGATTTGAATCAATGTAAACCCATCATGAATTAAAATCTAGATTAGGTTTGATTTATTGAATCAAAATTATAATCAATCTCCAGTCAATCAAAACTACTGAACTTGTTTTATCTAAGTGATAAGGACTTGATTTGATTTAATAAAGCATTGATTTGATCATATATCTTTTGATTTGAATTCAATTGATTTGAACCAAACCTCTTCAGTACATTAATTGATCTAGATCACCCAGTTCAAGTTAATTAATATCTTGATTTTAATCAAATCCTTCCGGTTAATCCTGATCAATATGTCTAGGTGTGATCAATTGGGTTAAGATGAACTTAATGATTTATTGAGTTTAGATCTTAAACTTGAAACTAAACCTAATCTATTTGGGTCAAGGCTAGCATGGGGTAACCAAATCAAACTTGCATTGATTTCAATCAAACTAGTTGAGCAATTGATTTTGATCCAAATAGCTTAGATTCAAAACCGATTTGAATCAATCCCTAGTCATACATTCTGAACTATGTTCATCCAAATAGACTCAATCAACCTACGTCATGATTGATATCAAAATTAATTTATATCAATTGATTTAGGCTTATTAAATCAAAGCCAAGCCAAGCCTGTATCTAATCTAGATTGATTTAAGATTTAATCAACCCATTTTAGATTCTAATTCAAGTCAACCCAAAGGGGTCAAATATGATTTTATTTTGATTCAAGTTTGATTTACACCAGATCAAAACCCAAATTGATTTGATCCAAACTAGACCTAGTTGATTCAAATCAAATTAAATCAGACCCTAGACCAATCTAAAAGATCCTGATTTGAGTTTGATGAGTTCAATCAGAATCTAGTCAAATGTTGATTTAAGTCTGATTCGAACTGATCAAAAATTGATTTAACTATCTTTAGGCATGATCTAGAACAATCAAGTGATTCAAATCAATTTGAGGTTATTATGATCCAATCTGATTTAGATCCAATTCAATTAATTGATCCAACCTGGGTGTAGCCCAATTCAAAGTGATAAAAAATAAATAAATTAAATTCAATCAATTCTGATTTGCCAAACCAAATCTTATTTTAGGGGGTAGATCTTGTCAATATCTACTAATGATTTTTTCTTTAGGGTGCCTCAATTTCAAGGATGAAATTATGTTTAGGGGGGGTAGATTTGCGATACCCGATTATTTAAAAACAAAAAATCCATGATGAATTCTCTCTTGTTTTCGTGAATGTTCCGTAGTGGATGGAGAGAGAATTCAGTGAGGATGATTGATAGTGGGAGGAGAGAATAAGAGTTTTCGGGAAGTCAAGAGCTGGACCACTCTTTTCTTTCCTTTTCTTCTTCATTTCACTTCTTATGCTTCTTCTTCCTCTCCTTCCTTTCGTTCTCCCTGCATTCGGGCTGGTAAACCACCATTGGAGGGTGTAGTTTGAATCCCCTTCAGCGTGGAGCATCACCGGAGCTGGAGTTAATGTTGTCAGGGAGGTAGGGAGGCCAGAAAAATATTGCGTTATTTTCCTCTGTTCCATCTTTCATTCCTCTGTTTCATGACAATTTCCTCAATTTCAGCTGAGAGGATAGGAGATCTTCTAATTAAAAAGTAGGGGAAGATCACTGGAGCTAGAGGATTATACGAAGAAGTTCAAATCATCGCTAGCAACCCTGGCAAGGTTCAGGTGAAAATTTCATCCCGTCTCTATTCCTTTTTGCTGAATGCACAATGATTCTTACGAGGCTTGGGATAGTCGTTGTCAGAGGCTTGGAGCCGTCGGCGTGAGGTCACCGGCGCCCGACCAAGGGGAGGAGGCCCAGGTGGCCCTTGACTCGGAGAAGAAGACAGTCTTTTTCTTGCTTCACCTAGGCTCGGTGGGGGAGGGGAGCCGAGTTGGGAGAAGAAGACAGGCTTCTTCTTCCTGGGCTCGGCGGGGGAGGTCGTCGAACCTGGTGGCGTGTGCCGCCGTCCTTCACCGGCGGTGAACGAGCGACGAGACGAGGGAGCCGGCAGTGGTGGGTTTGGGCCGCCGACAATGAGGAAGAAGAGGGAGACGAGACAGAGGGAGAGAGACTAGAGAGAGAGAGTAGAGAGGGAGAGTGGGAGAAGAAGAAGGAAACAGTGAATTGGTGGCTCTTGCGTGGAGGTGGCGTGGGGTTGAGCACGTGAAAAAGAGGAAGGGGACTGCATCCTTCTTATGAGTTGGGCTTGAACCAGTGGGCCTGGTTCAAGTTGGTTCAAGCTTTGGAATTAATTTTAAATTTAAAAAAAATAAGAAGAAAATATTAGGATTTGATTATAGAATTCATGGGGATTGGCTAGACTCATTCTGTAGATTCAAATCTGGGTTTAAAGATGCATAATTTGATTCTATTTCACCCAAAAATCATATGGTATTCATGTTGATTTAAAATAAAATGATTTGAATGAGTTCGAGGAAACGTATTTATTTAAAATTATATTGATCAAATCTGATTCTGAAAATTGAACCATTGTGATTAGCAATGAATTTAGTTTTAGTAATGATGTTTAAATTGAATAACGGCCAAGGTAATCATAGGAAAATTTAACGACGAAAATAAAAATATTTTTGTAAATACTGCAAAGTTAGTGAAAACTTGTAAAACTAGAAAATAATTAAATTTGGGATAAAAAACAGTAAGTAGGAGGTTGCTAGACATTGAGTGAGAGGGGTAAAAGAGTCATTTGCAGATTTTAGGCTAGAGGGGTAAAATGATAATTTTTTTGGTTATGAATTTTGATAAATTTACTATTTATGTGGGATTATAGGTGATCGTTGATTGCACATGTTGCATTGAGAGAATTATGGGAAAAGCGATTTGAGGTAGGAGTTCTACACTTTACTGCTATGTAATATATTTTCATGACTTGCATGCCTGCATATATCATATATAGCTGGTTTTCTTACATGATTTGAAATAAACATCATGGAATGTTATGGATTTATATATATTTATATATAATGGTATGGTATTTTGTTATAAACGGTTTTTGGTTTAATTTGAGATTATGGATTTTGGATTTTTTTTTTTTAGATACAATATGACATGGTCTTCTGGAGATGGAATGGCATTTTGAAAATGGGATAAATATTGCTGGTACGTGGTACTAGTTCTGATAGAAAAAGTTGGTACCCTCTCGCCTAAACTGACGACACTGAGGAAGGGAGTAAGTCCGAAGAAAGCCGGTATGGAACAAAGTCATGGTATAGGACCTGACTAAGTTTATTTACGCGGGGCACTAGTATATAAACCAACCTGAATGAAAGAAATATCGCCAGGTTAGGTTGGTTATACGTAATAATGGCGCTAGACTGCGACAGTATGTATCAGCAGTAATGCCTTACGATGCATACTTGGTAAGGGAGGGGCTCACTTAGGGAATGCCTTACGTACTGTGGCAAGAGGGCCCAATGGGCGTATTGCATACGAGTGAGGGCGACTTCCTTTGTGATGCCATGCGTATGGGTGCATGGATGGTTTGGTGATGGATGTGGTTATTTGAAAATGCCTCGCGATACATGCTTGCTAAGGGAGGGGCTCACTTAGGGGATGCCTTACGTACTGTGGCAAGAAGGCCTAGTGGGCGTATTGCATATAAGTAAGGGCGACTTCCTTGGTGATGTCATGCGTATGGGTACATGGATGGTTTAGTGATGGATGTGATTATCTGGATGTCGTGACTGACATGGCTATGGTGGTGGTTATATGGATGGTTCGGTAATGGATATGGTTATTTGGATGCGATGGCTGGTATGGCTATGATAAAGGTTATATGGATGGGTTGGGTGATGGTGGTCATGGATATTATAGTTGATTTAGGTTGGTTTGGTATGGTGGTGGGTATTGGGGTGTTGTGGTTATTTTTGGCGCTTGGGTATGATTATTTTCCTTGATGTTAGTATTTGGATTGTGTTGGATTGGTTATGGGTATGATTATCAGGATATTTTTTTGATATTTTTCTTGTATGAACCTTATTGGCTTTTTGGATGGTTATAACCTTATTGGCTTTTTGGATGGTTATATACATTATGATATCTTTTGCTCAAACATATTTTAGCTATACTAAAATTGTTTATTTGACATATTCATGATGGCAAGTGTAGAAATTCTACTGGACTTTTTAGCTCATTCCATTATATTTTATTTTTTTCAGCAGATGAGGACGTTTACCTTATAACCAAAGTTTCAGGGAGGGACCCCAAGAGTGAGGCTAGAGAGCCGTCTTAACTTTTGCTATATTAGACATTTTGTATGTAGCGAATGGAGTTGACTTGTACAGAGTTGATGACATGATATAAAATCTGATATATTTGAGTTTTCTTTTATCTTCCGTAAGAATGTTTATATTGGGGTTTAGCAGGCCTTACATGCTCTTTAGGTTTACTTAAGAGTATGCGGCCGTGTCACGGTGTCCCTATATTAGGATCAGGATCAGGGGTTGTGATACTTAACATTTGTGATAAGAGAACAAACACTTCCTAACCTATTAGAGACTTCAGAAATGCATTCTTTATGAAAACTACGGGAATATCAGATGTTAGAATTGCTAGAACTGACCTCATCCACTTATGCAGCTGGATACAAGGAACTTCCTTTTGCTCCCCTGATCTTCACGCAATTCTACAACCTCTCTCACCTTCTCAATTAGTTCCTCCAGCCCATCCACTCCAAAACTCTGGTAGTCAAGAGCTTTCTTGTGCCGCTGCTCATAGAGAGCCTCAAATTTACTTAGGGGAACAGGACAGGAGTAACAAACAAGAAGCTCTTGCACCTCCTGTCTGAATCTTTCGAGATGGTAATCAAAGTCATATCCCACATCTCAAAGAGTGTCAACATTCCTCTCATCATCGGAAAACTCATCAGAGGAGCTACCCAAATGAGGACATACACCAACATCCACATTTTCTTCCAGGATTCCTTTACCCTTTTTATCCTTCCTCAAAATGACTGGTGTACTTGGACACTTTTTTATATGTCTGTCAGCTGAGTTACGAAGGCAGAGCAGTTTCTTGTGCCCCTTTCCTACCACGACCATAGCATCAGTCATTTTCTTAAAGAGATGCACCAGCTTATAAACTCCATATTCCGCCATGTAGAGTGGCCGTCCGAAGATCTTAAGATACTCTGAAGGAACCACGTACAAGAGGCAAACTTCCACCAGACATTTCAAGCAGCCTCACCAGTTGACCCTTCAAGCCCTGAATATCTCCTGGCCGAACCCACCATGTCTGCTCCTGCATACTATTCTGATCCCCTCCTGGAACTTCACTTAAACCAGATGGTAGGCTTTGAGACCTTGAAGAAGTTAAATGAGGTCCAGCTATAAGGTTATTGCTGCTGTACTCTGACAAAGAATGAGAGGCCCTACAAAGTTCTCTGGAGACATGGGAAGCGTTGTAGCAATATAACTGGTTGATGCTAGCTTGGGTGGTGTATTCACTTTGAGAAATTCCTCTATAAACAATGGATTCTTCTTCATTCTGACAGTCAGCGCTGTCCCCCATACCACAGCTCATGCGATAGCCGGCAAGATCAGGCCCACGGGGCATAAAATTTTTTGAAGGAACAAAACCTTCGCCACGGGATACACTGGGCCAGTCCCATACAAACCGCCCTGCATTGATCAAAGCGGATGAAACACTCACTCCAGCAGGGATGACGAGGATGATAGTGTACCCACGTTGACCCAATATATGCAAGGCTGGAGCAAAGTCCACGTCCCCTGATATTAACATAATTGACGAGGGTGGTCGGTTATCTAGAGCAAACAGAAACATGTCAACCAAGATAGCCTTGTCAGCAGCATCTTTTCTACCGTTTGGAACATCTACAACCTTAACGCCAGTTCTCTGGCAGCCCTCTCTCAGCCTTCGAGGAAAGGCATTGTAATCCCCATAAGCAGAGAATGTTGTTACAGCTCCTTTGATGACAGGATGCACCCGTAATGCCATTCGGATGTTGCCTGCAACATCTTCAGGGCGAACATCACCTGGAACTGGACAGTTCTCAATGTCCCAAAGGATAGCCACGGGACCATGCAATGCCCCACTTTGCTGGTTAGGCACTTGAGGTTGCTCCATCTTTGAAGTGGATATTGCCTCACTAGATTTTGATGATTCTGGATTGACAATCTTTGGTGAAGGACTTGGACTGGCCATTGCCTTATCTTCATAAGACATTTAAACCTCCATATGCAGATGTATAAGAATGTGAAAGGAAAGGAAAGTAACTTTTTTTGTGGGGGGGGGGGGGATGGTGGGGGGAGGGGAAGGAGGGAGAGAGAGGAAAAGCACAACATATCATCAAGCAAGAAACATAGAACAAAGACAACTGAAAAGCTGGACAATCATTGAATGTAAAATGATATGCAGCATGAGCGGCTTGTAATATTCATAAGATAGCAAAAGAGCAGCTATTATAACTACATTTATTTTGCAAATAATAGAGGACATATTAACAAGTGACTAGGCATAGTAGGTTCAACTATACGTAAATCAATGAATTACAGATCTGATGTAGAAGAACTATGACATGCAGCTAGTTAGTATGGCACAGAAGAAATTTTCATAGTTTTTCTAAGTGTGGTACAGTTAATTTTTCATGCATGTGTAAGGTGTTTTGTGCTCTGCAAACACTAATGTTATTTAGCAACAGAAGATATCTTATCAAAATTGGTCTTCTAAGTGTGACATGTTCAACTCCTCAATATCTTGTGGATGCCTAAACAATGTTTTCGAGTTCCTGCAAAGCACTGCCAACTAAATGTGGAGACAACCATAGTTGAATACAACTCATGAATGCAATCACACCTATGTTCATAATCAATTTCTCAGAACTCAATTTAAGTATGGCAGCAATACACGATCACTTTTAATAATATGTCAATTGTATGGTGCGTTGGGCTAGTTTGATCACAAGCCAATGCAAAATTATAAACGGAAAACCAGTACTCCATATCATAATGTGGGATACGGCACTCAAGTAACACATGACCACTTGACTAATTTAAACAGACTGTTGCACTAAATATTATAAATTCACATGCAGTAATTTTATTCGGATGGACAATTTAACATTATGAAACAGTAGTTGCTAAACAATGAACATGAACATAGCAATAGACATTGAAGCATAAAATAGAAATATTATGGAATTTTGCACAAATTGTGACTTTCTATCTTGCCCATCAAGACCATCATTAACTTTCAAGGATGATAGAGCCAAACAAAGTCGAACAACAGAAAAACTATATAATATCAATTTCCAGAAAATATTAATGTTCCTTAAAGTTAGACCAGGCCTCGGCATTATTTGACCCCAACACCTCAAACAAGTAGAAAATGCAACATCTCCTTTTTCCAATTCTCATTTAAAAGATAGTTTTGGAATGATGCTAGCAAAGATATTTAGTAGTGTTGCACTTGAGCTTAGTGCTACAGAAGTTACTGCATATACCACAACAGGAATTGGAGCACATAAAATGTAGCTTCGGCATATTGAACATGAGGGAGACATAATATTTGGGCTTGAAAATATGGCAGAAGCTAAGTAAATTTAGAATTAACATTTAGAGATTTTACAAAATATATCATCTTTCATTAGCAGGTTGCTTAGATGAATGATGAAGATGGGTATAATAGTGACAGGTTTGGCCATGAAGAGGTGAGTGGTAGTGAATTTGCATACCAAGATCTAGAGAAGGAAGATGGCAAATTGTCATAGTAAGGAAAGCATTGCAATATACCAGAGCTGACAAATGAAGGGAAAATGGATACTGAAAACTGCACCCAAGCTGAGTGAATAACAAATTGTGCATTTCATGAAAAGAGCAGCCAGTGCTTTGTAAACCAGGAAGGGCACAAATTGATACTTCTAGAGATAAAATAATAAGCTCTAAAATATGATATGAGAATGGTCCTAATTCAGAGAACTATAAGAGAACTCAGAAAACAAACAGTATTGGGCAATGAATGATTGAAGGTAGGTGCATAACAATTTCTACAAAAACAGATATGCTGATTAGACCACCAGATACCAATATCCAGAAAAGCCAATGTTTGAGATATAAAAGAATTGAATACATCAAATTTGCAAAAACAAGTCTCAACACAAAGAAATGACAAGAAGAAAAAAATGTGATCTTGCATGGAAATTTCCCACAAAAGAAAGGAAAGATCCAAAGGTGCTTCTAGTAAGTCATGGAATAAGTTGTGAGATAAATGGTTACAGTGAGAAACTCATGCAGAACTTAGGTATGCATGTGCACCACCAATGAAATCGGAGCTAAAAAATTCTTGAAAATAAAAGCAGGATAACATGTGTGAAGTTCTAAATCAATATGGAGAATAAAAGCCAGAATCTTCAACAAGTAGTTGCAAAAAAAGATGTTAGATAAATTCAGAATGTACAGCAGGGCACCTTTTTGTAAGAGAACGGACTCAAGAAATCATAAGATCAAGTTGTGGGTAAAAGTGATGGACAAAAGATTAAAAGAACAAGACCCCCAGAAAAGAAATCTACTCTAGGCACTAAGGAACGTCAGTTATTAAGTCTGATATCTTAATAATGGAAAGTAAGTAGATTGCTTGACAAAGGATGGAAGAAGTAACGAGGAAAGGAGGAGAATTCACATATATTTCACCAATATGGAGAACACTCAAGATGTAATGCTGGTGATGGGGTAAAAAAAAAATAACTTGATTGGATATATCAATATGATTTCCAACACCAACAAGAGTTTTGACAGTGTGGAAACAAGTTATAGAACCATTGCAATTTCTGTCATAACAACCCTCTAAACGAGGTTGGTCAGAATAAGACCAGTAAGATATGGGGAGCCTTCCATTTTGAGGAGTGGATAGGTCATCATACAAAAAGTGCATGGAGCATGTATTGAAGATGACGCAAATAAAAACCATCTTGACGTTAGTTCCAGCATCATGACCTATTCATACACACACACACACACACACACATATATATATATATATATATATAAAGAAAGAGAGATTGAACTACACACTTTCTGTTAACTTCTTGAAAAAAGAGTTAATGATTCAAAACTAATGAAGGAATATCTAAATTCAAGATACAAATCATTGAACATGATATACACTACAAAAAACGTTTAGAAATAAAAAATGTTTAGTGATCAAAATTCATATGTTTTAGTAGTCTCTAGTTCAATCATCAAGTAGGTATGACAATGACTGATTTTAACAACATGATACAACATTTTATTATGATCTAATCATCAAAATCTAGAGAATTTAAATATACCCATATGTTAAGATATGTAAATTATGATTCATAAAGTGGTTTTTCAAGTTATGAGCCATGTCATGCATTTTATTACACTGGTGCAATTGATACCATTCATTTTTATACCAACTTGATGCATAGGTTAAAAACCACTCAATCATAAACTTTAGTTGATAAGAATTTTTTATAGCATATATCACATTTGATGATCTATCAATTTGGATGGCTTATTATTGATTTTAAAATTATTAACCTTTTTTACAAGAAATTAGCATAAAGTGTATAGCCCGTGCATGTATGTATATATGAATATATGTACATGTATGTATAGATGTATAGATGTATGGATAATGGATGTATGTATTCCACTACTTCCTTATCAGATTTGATGCTTATGGCAAGGTATGAGTGGCCAAGAATCTGAATTACTCATTTATAGTCTATGTTAAGTCTCTCAAGATGCAAATATTAGCCTATGAACTACCCAGTACTCAAAAACCATTAATTTCCTTGTCTCAACCTCATAAATCATCACTACTAGTGCAATATGATTCTACCATATAATATATTTTTAGTAAAATATCCTTCACATCTCTTAATATTATATATATATATAGTCTTGGCTACATTCGAATGTAGCCAAGCCTAAATCCAATCACTTTCTTCACCCTTGGATACACACAGTTCACAAATTTCAAAGATGAAAAAAGTGAAAAAAGTGGAATGACTACAAAATTCATATGGATCCAAGGGTGAAGAAGATGATCGAATCCTGAACTTGGCTACATTTAAATATAGCCAAGGATATATATATATATATCATGTTTATGATAAAATTCCTTCTATAAAAAAAAAAAAAAAGAATTAACATTCTCAAATTACTAAAGAGAGTGAGCCAAACACAATGGTAGGGTTGATTTTTGTTTGAACACAAAAATGGTCTCTTGCGGGGATAAGACTGCAACATCTATTTTTCCTCAAACCCTGCAATGGTAAGGTTGCTTAATATATCATATAACAGCAAGTTTACGATAAAATTCCTTCCATGAAAAGACAAAGAACTTCACATTATCAAATCACTAAAGAGGGTGAGCTAAGCACAACGGTAAGGTAGCTTTATTATGACTTAGAGATCATGATTTCGAACACAAAAATAGTCGCAATGGCAGGAGCCTTATGCATTAGGCCACATTTTTTACATTTCAATCAAAATAAGTTAACCTACACCCGCGTACAGTTCAAAATAGAAAAGGACAATAAGGAAAAACTATGACATCATCTACGACACCTAAACTTTCATACAACCTGCTGTAGTTTTGCAATGATAACAACCCAGTCAAGCTGATAAAGACCGATACTTATAGATGATCAAATGAAAGCCTGAGATAAGATTCCATGCCTTCTACAGCACGCCAACAAAATCCAAATCAAGTATCACCCTTTTACTGTTCACGTACACCCATTTCGCCTCAAATATAGAAACCCTAACTGATCAATAAGCCAAAATCGAACCAAACCAAAAATCACACAGTTCCAGAAGAACTCAACTCAAGCATTCCCCCTAATGACCCCTAAATCCTGATGAAAATTTCACCGGATAAAGAATCAAATCGATCGCCGAGAAAGAATTGAAAAAAACAATAGAATACCACATAGCTTTAAAGCTAATAGTTTTCTCCTATTCCTCTCTCACCCATTGCAACAAAAAAACAACCAAAAACCGGTGAGAACTAGATTAGATTTACCCAAAATTTCATAATTTTTCAAACTTCGAGAGATTTGAAACTCACCTTGTATTGAAGCAGCTCAGAAATCGAATAAAAAATGAGTTTATGAAATCGAGGGAGATTCAAGAATGGCCAACCGAGTTTTGAAGGAGGAGAGACACAAAGGTCCCTGCTTTCGTCGATGCCTTTCTCCTCTTCTCCCGAGGGAAAAGTGGCTACTGTGTTAGTCTACTAGACGGTGACGACTTTGCCATGGACGTCTCGTGGCGTCTCCAATGAAGCCGGACAGTCTGATGTAAGATCGCTGATGGGTCCACAGGTTGGACGGTGGAGGGCACCGCTCGTTTCACTTCGGAGATCCGCAACGTGGGTCCTACCAAGGAGGTTTCACTGACCATAGATTGAGATTTTGGTCAAAAATATGTTCAATTAATTAATAGGGCTATTTTGCTTAAAACCTTGAATTAAATTAAGTTGGATTTGATTGAATTGAACTGAATTAAAATTAATTTGTAATATAAGTTAATATTCTTTTACTAAGGTTTAATTTAAATTTAAATTTATAATTAAATTTATTAGAAAATAGCTTAAGCTTTTTTTAATCAGGAGAGAGAGTCAAACTTAATGTATCATAGCCCTACCAATCATGTGGGTCCCTCATCAAACCTTATAGAATCAATACGACTTGAGCAATGGATGGATTTCTCCATTTTAGAAAGTAAATGGAGATAATTAATGATAAGAGCATACTCCCTCATTGGCCAGATACCTTCACTTAATAGCTTCAGCTTTTTAAACTATGAGTTCATAGCATCCAATTAATGTACCTAAATTCACCTTGGATCATTTATAGAGATAGGTGTTCCTTACTTTTTTTTGTTAAAGTATTTTTTTTAAAAAAAAGGGTTAAAGCATCATTATTTTTTCAATTTTGTTATTGATTATTATTTTTAATTTGGCATTGATAAAATTGTTTCTCTCTCTCTCTCTCTCTCTCTCTCTCTCATATATATATATATATATATAACTATGATGGTTTTTGGTGTGAAATGCGAATTTTATAACTAGCTTGAGCATCGTTGAGGAATCTTGATGCCCCCTCATGCTGAATAAAAAGAATGAGCTAACTACTTTGCTTGTGATTCGAAGATTTTTCGACCATAATGCTAATTATATTTATCAAAAGAGTTCAACTAACATGCTTTTTAAAAATATTTCTTTATTATTGGGCTTCAATCCAACCATCGTAGCCACCATTTAATACGTTCAGTTCTTACCTAATGCCTTTGTATCCTTGAACTTTATATTATTTATGGTAATAATTACATACGGTCGGATGTATAATAGAAAAAGTATTATCAAAATTTGTGAAACAATATCCCCAATCGTTTTTGGGAAGTAGGCTTGCATTTTTTTATTAAAAGAATAAGGTTAATTGTACCAAAGGATCTAGAAGAAAAGGAAAAAAGATATTCATTGTGCATCATTAAAGTTTATAGCCTTCTACGCATGGATCCCATATAATATATTGAAAAGGGAACCGAGTAGAGTAATGGACAATGTTAGATGTCTCGTGAACGGGTATGTTGGAGTAGCTGCTAGGCTTACGCTGATATATGGGTTTCTTAGACTTGTAAGCTGTGCCTCTCATTTAAGTAGGTTCCAGTTTCCTCTTATTAGAAGAAGAATGTAGTAAGCCTAGCAAATGAGAGATACCCTACATATATGAATATAAAACACACTTTGTAAACTTTTTAATCTAAAATATCATATGTTTATATGTCTATATCTTGTCAATTAGCAAATGATGGCACCATATGCTAAACGTTGTAGATGTTGTCAATTTGTTTTGAGAGCTTCTGTGATAACCTCTCAATCAAGGGAGCATCAAGCCCACTCATCATGCATTTCCACAATTGCTAGAAGCGTAACCACACCCAACGCACACCCACACCCCCCCCCAACCCAAGTCACAAATAAAAAAATAAAAAAAAAGAAAATCCTCCCTTACTTTGAGAAATAGCCCAGCACCGTTAATGCTGAAGAGGCATGAGAGAAGGCTGGAAACCTTCCCTCCTCTCTTCTATTAATTCGTTAGCTTCTACCTTTAACCCTTCATCATGTGAGTTCGATTTAGGCCACCAATTGCCACATCCTTTGCCACCATTGTTGTTGGCTGCAAGCAGAAGATGTTCAACCAAGACCTATAAAATTATATATAAATGATTTATAAATTTATATGCATAATCGGTATGATGTAGCATGGCACGTTTTGAGTTTGAAAGAAATCATGTATTTTTATATATGATTAGCAAGATGTAGCATGACCTAAAATGAGTTTTGAATAACATATATATTTATATATAAGGCTACCATGATGTAGTACAATATCATTAAGTTTGAATGAATTATGGACATAATAATAGACCATTATACTAAGTAATGTACTAAGTTAGTTCCACTATAGGCAGACTGTATATGGTACAAAAATAACCCTACCATAGGTAGATTGTATGTATATCTATTGAGATAGCCCTGCTATGGGTAGATTATATACTATACTGAATTAGTTCTGCCTTACGCAAAATGTATATGATGACATTGAGATAGCCTTGTCATGGGATAGGTTATACAAGGTATTGAGATAACCTTACCATGTGTGCAGGTTATAGTGGTCATGGTCAGTCTAAAGTTTAATTATGTTAATTTGATGAGCTGAGGGTTTAGCCAAAATTTATGCTGGCACTTGACTATCTTATTAGACTTAACATGTGATTGTTGGATAAATTGAAAAAAGTGCTTGTAAATGATTTTGATTTATAATGCATATATAATTTATCTAGTTATGTTGATTTGATCGTATCAACATTATATGGGCTTGTTTATATTGGTATTATATTAACTTAATTATATTGATTTGTATTTTAAAATTTTTACTTAGCTGTTTTACTCACTATATTTTTTTATTTTTTAATCAGAGCTTGCAAACAACTAACCTGCGATGAGACCTGACTAACTTGAAAGTGAAGGAATAAACTGACTCTAGTATTGCTGAAAATAACTAAAAAAAATATAAAACTTTTATTAGTTATTGATAAAAACGTTCTAATTTAATAAATAAAATATTTTTATCAATGCTATTACTTTAAAATTAAAATTTTAACAGACTTTGTATGTTCTTTAGAAATATATTATAGAAAATGTATGGCCATGCAACGAGTCAGCCTTTGATTTGGGTTTGGATCGTGTCATCTTCTTTCTTAACTTTCAACTTTCAATGGCAAATAATCCACTTTGCAAAGAAGTGGTGATGCCTATTCAGGATTCTCTTGTGGTCTAAAGTTACTATTTTTTAGTGCATGACACATATGATGCACGTACGAGGAAGATAATTGCAAGCGATAGCTTGGTGCAATTACATTATTTGGAAGAAGATAGTGCAAGAGTGGACTCTTTTGTTTCACACCTTTCATATTAGCCATGTTTATCAGGAGAGCAACAGTGCAGAAGACTGGGCTGCATCCTGGCCATGCAGGCAGCATCTTGTGGAACTTCACTGCTTATTTCCCCTAGCTTTTAGAGATATTTTGCATTCCGATGCATCAAGATGTCTCCATTTCCATGTAGTTTGAGCCATCTAGTTTACCAAAAAAATAGTGTTTACCAAGGAACCTCAGGAGGACTTGAAAGGGGGCCGCATTACTTGGATGATGAAGAAGAAATGTTTTTAATTTTGTAGTTTAAAATCACTCTCTCACACACAAGCATGCATGCAGGCACGTACATCCGCACCCACAGTGTAAGAAAGCCATGCATGGCTACGAGACGACAACCCAACAACTGGATTGCATCAGTGGTTCTGATTTCTTCTCTCTCTCCCTCTCTCTTCTCTTCCTTGGGCTTACCACTTATAGACCTTAAATGGTCATCCAACATCCATGTCTGAGTGGAGTGGATGACAGCGAAGAGTCACGTTCAAGGGTCACACACATACCTTCAGCAGCTTTGCACTAAAACACCAAATACACAAGCATGCATGCGTGCTTATTTATATATTCCAAGATATCTTAACATCATATTATTTCATTAAAATAAAAGAATTCAGTGCGTTCTGGGCCTTTCATTTTTGCTTCCCTTTCTTGATAAATACTAATAAATATGGTGGTATATCAGTTTACAATTTCCCCATCCTTTAAATCCAGACGAACCCTTAGTTCTTTCTTCTGGTACTGGTAAGTTGCGCCTGCACTTTCTCAATGGTCCCTTCATAGCATCCCCTTCTATCTCATTGGAAAGGTCTCGTTCACAAGTACCATCTCTTCCCCTTGGCTTTGTCCCCAGCTTTGGAAGGCCAGTTTGAAAGGCCTTTCCTCTACCTAGTCCCGTTTTACCAAAGCACAGATGTTCCCATCTCCCAGCCATGTGATCAGTGACCAGTGGTCCACTGGGACCACACCCACCGACCTCTTCTCCACTACTCCACACCATCCCACTGTATACAAAGGACACCAATTCCACACAAACTGGTCAGTCGAAAGGGATTGTTATACATGTACATGAGGCCTAGAAGGGGACACCAACCTGCCAATTGCTTTCATGGGTCTCTTGCCTTGGACCTTAAAAGCCACCACCAACTTCCGTCTTTCCTCCCACTCCTCCCTCCCTTTCGTCTCTTGGAGATCGCCTTGCCAAACTCCAAGCTAAGGCATGAAGAATTCTTCCCCCTCTACCACTACTACCATCTCTGCTACTAGACTTGTCATATACGTTGCCATACTCTTCTTACTGACATCTAGGACTCCACTCTCCATGGCATCATCACCGCGTGAAGCTCCCGTGGCCCACCTCTGCAACCACTATCGCTTCTTCCACCACCACCAACGCCATGAATGGAATTCTCTCGCTTCGTCGCACCGCCTGCCTTCTTGGTGCCTTCACTTCGCAAGAACTCGGTTGGAACCACCACCACGGCCGCCGCCGCCGCTCAGGGAAATCGATCCAAGGTACGGTGTTGAGAAGCGGCTCGTCCCCACCGGGCCCAACCCTCTCCATAACTGAAGAGCTTGACCACCAACTGCAGGCTAGTGCCTTCTTCCATGAATTCTTGCACCATTTTTAGCTCCCTACACCCATATTCTTGTGAAATTAGTTGGCATTTCATCCTTTCTTGTACTTTCTTTCCATGTCTTGAGTGTTAGTTTCCTGTTTTTCTAGAAAGGATGGGGGATCTTTGAAGGTTGTAATGGTTTTGAGTCAGTGGGAAGGACTTACAATGGAGGATGTGACTTCACTCTAAAGGCATATTAATGTTCTCTTTGATTGCTATCTTTAAATTCTTTGGTCCTAGTATGGTTTTCTCTTGATGGATTTTGAGCTCAGCAGAAGCCCATGAGTTCATTTATTGGAAGGTAGGAGAGGAAATGAATGCACACCACCTTTTAGGAGAGGCACCATCTTCCCAACCGCAATTAAAGTATTCGTGTGCTTGTGTTTTCTTTGATGGTTTGGACATGCCTTGCTATTGTTGCCTTCTCATCTATCTATTTCTTAACTTAATGGGTATTTCCTTTCCTCTTTCTACTCTTTACTCTTCCTGGATGGTACTTTCTTCTGTGTGAAGTATAAATTTCTGCAATTCAAGAAATTATGGCCTATATTAGACTCTTTTATTATTGCGCCCTGATGAAGAGTTTCATGCAGTAATATTTCTTACTGGTTTTTAAAGAAATTGGTATAGATAAAAAAAAATATTATGAAATCTTTCAAGCTTGGGAGCTTGTCAACATAGTATTTAATCTCATAAAGAACACCTACAGAGTGATCAGAGAGCTGAATTATGAAGATAAAATGCTCCTTAACTTGAATTATTTTAAAAGTTTGCTGATTATGGAGTTTTTAGTTAGGCCCAGTATGCCTGTTGTTATTGAGAAAAGGTAGCAGTATATTTACTTGTTTAGTTTAATTAGGATTATATTTTTTTATTTGGTATGTGACAGTGATGTTCTTTCTGCCATATTAGTCTCAAGGCTGGACTATCACCGCTTGAGGAAAATCAAACCATTAGCGAAGAAAGGTACTTTTTTTAACCTTAGAGAATCCACTGTCCGCTATTCAAGTTTCAGCTATGACAAGGAAAGCTACCTTGAGCCATCTTCTTTAAAAAGCCATGGAGGCCTTAGCGTGCAGCCCATCAAAGAGGCAGCTCTGATGCATTCTTTTTCAATATAATATCATATAGATCTCACCACTCTCCTCTTCTCTGTGACTACGCGTATCTAACTACTGCTGAAAACTACATTTGTCTAACACACCTCACCTTTTCTTAAGGGATAGATTCAAGAGTAGTGCACCATTCAATAATTGGAGTGCATTTATTAAGAGATACAATAATAGAATGTAGCCAAGTCTAAAATCTATTTTCAGTTGGGACAAAAGCAAAATAATAATCATCATAAGCAAAAAAGAAACAGTTCAGCTAACACAAAAAAACATTTATGTCTAAAAGATGCAAGAAACGGAGAGTACCGAGTTGCTAGTAGAGCAATAATAGAATAGAGAAGGTGTATCTGCCTCATAGCTAGCATGTAGGTATCTAGGGTAACGTATGTGAAATTTAGAATATTAAATAATAATTAAAATTCATTGACATACATTCTTGTGCCATCTTTAATTTATACAAAAGCCATAGAAAGTTCTTTAATCAATCATAACCTTAAGAGCACATCTATCTTTTTCTATGTAGCATCGGTTTCCTCTCTCTTATCTACCTTATATTGTCATTCAATAGGGCTTAATAACTCTGTAACTCTCTTTATATAAAAGATTAATTAGAGTTAGAGTTAAATTGGGATGGAGCAAGGACTGGGGTATACAATAAATTAGTTAGTGGGCCCTTCCATTAAGGGACCCAAATGAACAAACACTACAACTCCATACCATATATCCATATATACATAATCGAACTGAGATGAACCTAATTCAATACTTAACGAATCATGTATTTTATTTAGACTTATATCCATATATCGAACAAACACTATACCTTCATACCATATATCCATATATACATAATCGAACTGAGATGAACATAATTCAATACTTAACGAATCACGTATTTTATTTAGACTTATACTAGTTATTTAATCTGAATCACATTCAGTCCATTTTTGTAAAACATAAAAGTACCAATCCATGGTAGCCCACATTAAGTTTAAAATCTTATATTCTCTCACTTAGGCAACACTAATTGCTAAGTTTTAAGAAAACTATTTTAAATTTGAAAATAACTCTCAGGATGAACAATTCTGGTGACCATATAAAATATGATTTAGATTAATATGTCTCGGTACTAGGTTTGGTCCAACGGATAATATTAATATAGAATCATAGCGAGCATGTGCTATTTACCAATTCAATTCCTTCTATGGTTACAAATATTAATATTCCATTGACATGGATTCGTGTACGTGATAAAGTGTAGTGTAGAACATAATATAAGTGATCCTAAAATATGTTACATGCTAATTTCATATTAGAAAGGCCCTTTATGGGATTTAATCTCCTGTATACTTTAATTTTTTTTTAAAAAAACTTTTGCGCTTCTAAACCAAAGTATTAAACTTTTATGTCTCTAAACCAAAATATCAAACTGTATAAATTTCTTTATACTTATAAACCGAAATATTAAAAACTTTACATCTCGAGATTGATCAAAATATTTAAGCTCATTCGAAATAAATATAAATATAATAAGCAATGCTCATGTGTGCACACATATAATTGAAATAAATTAAATAACTGAAAAGTAAACTTTATTAACTTTAAAGCATTGCAAAAGATCATTTTAACAATATTCATGGATCCAATTCTATATAAAACTTCTACAACTAAGCATATTAGAAGATAATTAATTGTTTATATTTTCAGCATGCTTATTAAAGTCAACAATCCTCTTAGTTAATAGATTAGCGATCTTTATTGCAATGCGTTCATAAATTATATGACCATTATCAATTCATTCTTTAATCGTGAAGCACTTTAAATCCATGTACTTTGTATTACTAAAGTTTTAGTATTCTTTACGAAGAATACTATAGCTATATTATCACAATAAATCTTTAAAAACCTAAAGATGAAATCAATAACCTTAATCCTAAGATGAAATTTTTTTAGCCATATCACTTGAGTCTTAACTTTAAAGTAAACTATCACTCTTATTTGCATAGCAAAAGAAGTTTGTAGAAATTATTTAGATCTCTCCTATTATGTTGTACTCTCAGCTAGCATAATTATATGACTATTAATGGATTTCATATCATTTGAACATCCATCAAACTTTAAATCTATATGACCAGTAATTGTAAGATGGCCAACCCTTCTATAAATAAGTATATGCCTTTTAGTTTTGTGTAGGTATTTAAATAACTCCTTTACTCCCTATCTATTGATCATGACTTGAATTTAAAAAGTATCTATCCAATAAACCAATAATGTTTGGCCATATGCTAGCATATATCAAACTTCCTACAGTAATAGAATATGCAATGCTCTTCATAAGCCTTTTTTCTATATCAGTCAATGGGCATTAAGTCTTATTTATCTATTTTACATGTAGGAGATACACTAGGTCCATAATTTTTCATATTAATTCTCTTAAAAATATGATCAATTTATACTCTTTAAGATAAACTTAAAAGTTTCTTAGATCCATTTCTATGTATTTCAATATCATATGCTGACTCCTTTAGATCTTTCATATCAAAATGCTCAAATAGTATATTCTTTACTTCATACAATAATCTCTCACTTTATGAAATAATCCCAAGTTGCTACTAGTAAGAAAAATATAATCAACATATAAAACCAAGAAAATAAACTTTCTCTCACTGACTTTGAGATATATGGATGAATTAATCATATTTTCAATAAAATTAAGGAACAAAACAGTCTGGTGAAACATTAAGTATCATTGCCTACAAACTTGCTTAAGGCCATATATCTACTTCTTTAATGATCATGATACTAAGCCTATTCATCCTTTTCCTATCCCGTAAAGGACCTTCTTTTTAGTAGTACTATTGTTAATAAGCTTAAGGGGCTCATCTAGAACTAAGGCGATATTAAAATCAGCTAATCTCGAGGTTAATTCAGCATCTTCCTTCCATCTTTTAAAGGTATTTTCAGTTAAAGTTTGAATGGTGCAAATTTGATTATTCACAACTATATTACTAATAGCTAAAATAAAATATAACATAGTGCTAATTAAATATACATTGGCTTTTCAAGAATATGTTGAATCATAAACTTTAGCAATATTTTCAAAGGTTTAAAAATATAAACATCTTTGGACATAATATATAGGACACATTTAATTATCTTTCAACAAGTCAATTAATAATGATCCCTTAGAAAAACTATCCTCTTTGGATAGATAGATTTTCTTAGAGCCAATAGAAAACTTCCTTACTTATGACTTACACTGCCTCCAAAATTAATACACATAATTACTCTCTTTGGGTAGGTAATTGAATACTATAAGCTTAAAGGAGTTTCCAAAATCCTTATTGATAAAGCTTTATGAATCATAATGGATGATTTACTTTAGTGTTACCATCCACATTGACCCAAGAGCTCCTCAACTAGAGCTAGAATTAAACTTTATGCCTATAAATTATTGATTTGTGCATTTATTTATTATTGGATGCTTTAAATAGTTGAATATGATCATGTTATTTATAAATATAGTCAATAACATTAGCAATCAACATGATCACTACTATAAAAAATGTACAATTTATGAAAATTTTAATTTAAACATTTAATGATATAACATTAATAGAAAAAATCTTCAATAGGAGTATATAGCACAAGACTATAGAGAGTATACCTTGATATCATACTCGTAAGACATTAAAATATTTTTTAGAGTAAGAAATTGTATAGCAAAACATGCCTAGATATGCGCAAGAGTCAAAATATATTTATGAAAGAAATTATGTCACATATTTAATGGTTGCATGATAACTTGAATTTCAATTCACTACATCACGGCTGCCTATGATAGTTAGATGTAAAACCTTGCTTAATTGAATTGTTAGGCCTTTGCACTGGATCTTTTACGTCACTGTAACATTATCTTTCCTCCAAGAAGCAAGAGTATTATCCTCAACCGTATAGTGGTTATACACAACTACCCCTTTCGAGAGGAAGCTATAGCGCAAGCTAGGATTAGAGGCCAGTGAAAGCTACGACTACCATGGTCAAAGTGCCCAAGCAACTAACTCCTAACCTTCTAACCCATTCCTTAACCCCTACTCCAGTGAACTACAAGCATTCTCAAGTTCTAATTGATAGACAATCAGCACCTTATGCACAGTTTGGTCTTTCACAGTAGAGCTATGGGTATGGGTATAATGAGCCAAAGTATGATAACTAAGTACCTAGCCAATGGTTATATTGGCAACGGTGATTAACTCATAGCCGGGTGTTTATAGACAATAAGTAGCACCATAACCAAGGTATGATCAAGAATAGACTGATAGCAAGCCATCTATCTTATGGTGCATCAACTCAAGAAATCTCCTGCATCTTATAAGCCACCTAGAGCAAGTCAACCAGGAGATCTAATGTATTAGGGTCCTACTCCATCATCCCATAGGTCTGGTGCACTCACTCAACAATCATATCCATATGGTTCTGTGTGAGATGATTTTACTTGTCATCTTAAAACATTAGCAAGCCATAGTGATAAAAAGCGTATCAGCTGCAGAATGGGTTAACTTGAATCAAAATTCAAAACTTTTCATATTTGGCCTGCAAAAAAAAGAGCAAGTAAGGCCTATAGTTAGGAATTCTGATGCATTATCTTTGAAGAAACTTTTAAATGGGTTAACTTAGGAAGCTGCCAAGAACTTTTCATATTTGGACTTAGATCAAAAAAAAAAAAGATAAGTAGAGCATATAGCTGAGACTTCGAGTGCATCATTTTGAAGAAACTGTCAAATAGATTAACTCAAATATCGATCCAAAACTTTACATATTTCAACTCCGACAAAAAGGTAGATAAGGGCCTATAGTTAGGAAGCTAGATGTATTATATTTGAGAAAACTACCAAATAAGCTGACTCAGGTATCAACTTAAAGTTTTCATATTTAGAATATAATAAATCGGGCAAGTAAAGCTTGTAGTTTGAGCACCAAATGCATCATTTTTGAATAAACTATGAAATGGATTGATTTAGGCACCAATTCAAAAATTTTTATATTTGGGTGATGAAAAAAATGTTAATTAGGGCCTATGATTTGGATATCAAGTTTAATCCTGCACCTTAATTAGGCCATTTGTGCCATCTGGCTGTATATTACATTAAGATCAGCATATAGATTAGATTAGCTAGTCTAATCCATGATATACCCAGCATCAATTTGGACCTAATTGACATAAATTGGGACAAACTCATCAATTGGGTTCAATTGAGAGCCAAATGTAGAATTTTAAACCAATGACCTAGTCTAATTGGGTCAAATCTTTCTGATTGGAATAAATCTAATATTTCGACTCAATCGGTAGGCCTAGTCAACACCAATTGAGTCAATTTCAAATCTTGAACTCGATAAATAGGCTTAATTATCAAAAATTAGGTTGAATTTAAGGTTCAAACTCACCCAGCAAACTTGATTCTCAATGATTGGGCTAAGTGCAATAATCTAGCGGGATCATATGGTTCAGTTCTAAATTCTATTCTAATACGGTTCAGGTATCAAGTCTAATTCTTTTAAATCAGAATCAATTGTTGAATAAGTTACATTTGATATAAATGGATTCGAATCATATTCAGATTAAGATTTTAAATACTTAATTGGGGCTATGAAATGTGTTCAAAAGAAAATAAAAAGATTTGGCTACTGTGACGCTCTGTTTTTAAAAAAAAAATCTTCAGAAACCCGACCAAGCCTTCAAGCGCTCTCCATCCCCCTTTTTATTTTTCTTTTCCTCCTCTCCTCACTTTTTCCGGAAACCCGACGGCTGCTCTCAACTTTCCTCGTTGCCTCTCTTCTCTTCCTGATGCCGTCCGTGCTCTCTCTTTTCTCTCGTCGTCATCGTCGATCTCCTGCCACCTCCCCTGCCCTCCTTCTCGTCGCCACCTCGCTGAGCACCAGCGCCGTCCGCCCTCCTTCTCGTCGCCACCTCGCTGAGCACCAGCGCCGTCCGTCCACCTTCCCAGTTCTCTCTTTCGTTCCGTTATCGTCGTCGGCCCACCGCCACCACCCTTCCTCCCCCGCTCTCCCTCTCTTCTCTGCGTCCTCTCCACATCCGACCGCTCTCTCTCCGCCTCGGCATCGCCGACCGTCGCCTCCTTCTCTCCCTCACCTCCACCGTCGGCTTCTTCCTCCGTCATGGTCGATACCGCTGCCGCCTCCTCTCTCTCTCTTCTTCGCTTCTCTTCCTTCGCCTCCCCGGCGTCCTTCCGTGGGTGATCTCGGCGTCCGCAAGAACCTCCATGGCTTCGAAGCTCGTCGTCCTCATCCCCCCTCCCCCCGCCCCCCCCCGCCCCCTCCGCTCGTCCGTTCCTTCCCTCTTCTCGCCGTCGGCCTCGGCCCCTTCCTCTCTCATCGATGCCGCCGCCGTGGCCTCCTTCGCTGCGGCCTCCCCTCCTCCTACCAAGACCTAGCGCCGCCGCCGCCGCCTTCCTTTCTCCTCCACTGATGTCGTCGCCGCCTCCCTATTTCTCCGTCGCTGCCCTGCCTCCCCACCAGCGACCCAAGAGGGTCCTCGTCCGCCAGCGCCGCCGCCGTGGCCTCGAGCGGGAGATGGGCATCGGCTAGGGGAAGACGTTGGTGTCTCCCTCATCCTCTTCTGCTTCTGGGCTGGTAATGGGCTGAAACTTAGATTATTTAGTGGGCTGGGTTGGGCTGGCCTATTGGGCCAAGTATGGGTTCGGCTGGCCAGTTGGGTAATGGGCTGGGCTGTTAGCTGGGTTAATGGGTTGGGTTGTCAGGTGGAAGAAGATAAGTATCTTCTTATATGGCCCTGAACCATCGAACCAGCTAGTTGATGGTTCAGCCCATTTGGATTATCTTAGCTATTTTAGATGAAAATTAAGATCTAGTTAATGAATTAAATTGAGCTTTATCAATTTAAATCGGTAAGCCAAGATCTGAAAAAATTTAATGAAATCAGTATTGGCCCAAGTAATAATATTATTATTATTTTGCTCTTTTTTTTTTTTTTTACTTATGTTGGATTCAAATTGGATTCAAGTAAATTAGTCTTGGATTATTTTAATTAATTATTTTAGTGACCCAAACTAAGTTAAGGCTAATTGCTGGTTAGATTGATGATTAGTTAGTAATTATTTTATTTAAAAAATAATTATTGTATACTTTGGGGTGATTAAGAATATATATATATATAAAAGTAATGGCATTTTTGTAAATATAGTCAAGTTGATGGAAATGTGTAATATTAGAAAATAATTAAATTTGGGTTAAAAACAGACAAGTAAGGGTTAGGAGTCATTGAATTAGAGGGCTAAAATGTTCATTTTTAGATTTTGGGCTAAAGAGGCAAAATGATAATTTTTTTAATTATAAATTTTGATAAATTAATTAATTATTTATGCTTGATTATGGGTGATCATTGATTGATTTGACTTGCATTGAAGAAGTTATTATAGATTAACAATCTAAGGTATGAGTTGTATATCCTATTATTGTGCAATATAGTTTTATGACTTACATGCCTGCATATATCATATCTTGTGGTTAGTTTTCTCCGCATGATTTGGATTAAATATTGTGATTTATTATGGATCTGCGTATATATGGTAGTATGTTATTTTGTTATAAAAGGTTTTTGATTTAATTCGAGATTACGAGTCTTGGATTCTCTAGAGGTCATGTGGCATTATCTTTTGAAAGTGGTATGGTGTGGTTTAGTATTTTGTATGTAGTATAGTGTGCATGAAGGATATTGTTGGTATGTGGTACTAGTTCTGATGGTAGAGGATAGAGTCCTTGCTTACCTAAATTTGGTAGCACTGAGGAAGGGGTAGGCTCGAGAGAGGCCGATATAGAATAAAGTCATAGTGCATGACATGGCTTTAAACAAAGTCATGGTGGATGACACGGCTTAGTTCATTTACGCGGGGCATTAGTATATAAGCCAATTTTCGCTAGGTTAGATTATTGATACGTAATACTAGTATACTGGTATTAGACTGTGACAATATGTACTATTAGTGCAGCCTTATGACACATGCATGCTAAGGATGTGCCTTATTTAGTGATGCCTCTATAGGAGTGCTATGGGACTCAATTCATTTATCTGATAAATCAGAATTTTAGGGATGATTTTCAAGAGTGAGGATAATTAGAGGATTCTTCTCGTATTGATCAATTAAAAAGAAAGGTAAAGGATGGATAATTTGATATGGAAAGTGATATATTTGAATTTTAGTTTCCGCGGCAGCTATGACATCGTTTGAGTTGGTTTAAAGTGCTTAATTAAGTTTTTGGTAGAAAATGGTGTGAGTTTGAATCCCACTCTCAACAAATTATTTTTGTTTTAAATTTCAAAATCAATGGAGGGAGGCCAAACAAGGTAGAAGATCCCAGATTTAAAATTCAAAATTCAAATTATATGGTGGATCTAGTTTGATTTAAATTAGGAGTCTAGATATGGGAGAAAAACCCATAGATTTTTGGTACCTACCTTGTCTAAATCCCTTCAGATTCAACAACATGCCACACGATAGTATTGCAATAGAGTTGGGACCACTTCAAAGAAATCCCATGATCTCCTTGCGCTCCTTCCTTGTTTGAAAGCTAGCACGTTATCTAAAGAAGGAAGGCCTCCCATCTCATGCCTTCAAGATCCAATCAGCACCTGAAATTCGAATTTGATTAACTCATCTAAAGAAATTAATAAATTTGAATTTGGATAAGATCCAATCATCGTCTCTAATTCAAATTTGAATTAGATTATTTAAAAAGGAAGGCACGTATGTGACCCTAGGGGACCCCTTAAAAGCTCGAGAAAGCATCGTGTGGTGCCTCATGAAAATTCTCTATAGATCCTTAGTCGGTCTAATGAGACTCAATTCAAATTTGAACACATCCTCTTGTCTTTTAAGAAAAGTGCCACATGGCTCATAGGCGTTAGCTGGTGTAATTGGGAAGAACGTTACATGTCTTAATGGGGAAGAGATAATGTATGCCCTAAAGGTTCACCCAAATTTGATATATTTGATAAGATAAATAATTCAATTATGAATTTCAAATTCATTTAAAGGAGAAAAGCCGTTATCAGAACAAAATCCATGTCTCATGAAACTACGCTTTTATCAAATGGAAATCAGATTCAAATTTAATTCCTACAATTCATGCCTTTCTTTCTAGAGCTCATGATCTTAGGAATGCCCAAACTCAAGTTCGAATTTTGAATTCAAATTTAATTTCGAATTCGGGTTTCATTGAAAGAAAGTTGAGATAATTATGCCCACTACGAGAGGGTTTCTTATAATGACGCCCATGATCTGACATCCTTTCATTTTAGAAAGTCTGATATCACCAAAATTTCAATTTGAATTTTGAATTGGGGGTTTTTAGAAGAAAAGACGAGATAATTGTGCCAATGAGAAGGTTTCTTAGCTCTAAGGGGTTTATTTAAACCCATGCAAGTTCTTAAAAGGAAAGACGAGATGATTATGCCACTTGTTGACATAAAACAAAGTCCATTTGGGCCAGAATAGGAGAGGCAGGAGATAGTTGAAGAAATATGGAGGGAGTGAACATGAATCCGGTGTTAAGAACGTCATAACTCTCCTAATGGTTGGTGCGGCTGGGATGGGAAAGACTACTCTAGCCATATTTTTGTTAAGGGGATGGCAGTGTTAAAGACCATTTTAAGCGAACAATGTGGATTTGTATTTCCTGCAATTTTCATGTGACCAGCATACTTAAAAAGATAAAATGAATAATCGGGTACCCTTGGAAAGATTGTTATAGAGAAGCTACAATCCAATATGTTTCTGTTAGCCTTGGATGATGTGTGTAGTGATAATGAGAGGAAGAAATGGAAGGATCTTGTTATTAGCTAGAATGAATTTAGTTGCAGATATGGTTCAAAAAGTAATGTAATGGGAGGGAATTGAATGAGTCAATGAGCTTACAAGGCATAGAATGGAATGGAACTTAATTTTCAGTAATTATTATATATTTTAGCGCTCTTTCTCTCTCTCTCTCAATTAGTGCCTCCATATTCAGCAACAGAATCGATCGCAACTTTAATTAGAATGACATGGTAGTAGTGGAAAAGATTCAATAAATATGTTACAAGAAATTCACTTTTTTGTTACAATTTTTTTTTGTTAGCCGAAAAAAATCTTGCCATTAAAAATATATAATCTATTACAAAAATTTTGATTTATCACTAAATATAAGTCATTATTTATTTTCATGGCAACAAGAATAAGTTATAACAGAAATTAGTTGATTTTGTGACAAGTTTTAAGAAATGATCACAAAATGTAATGTAGAAAATTTGAAAGCATCAGCCATGAGAAATTATAGGTAGATCATATGATTGAAATTTCTTTGGCAACTAATTTTTTTTATAAGTAAATATCTTTTAGTGATAACTATTGTTATTATAAAAAAATATTTATAACTTTGACAAATTGATCTTGTCACATAAGTTATTTATAATTTATTATAAGTTATTTTTCTCACATAAAATGATTTAATAAATTTTTTTTGTGGGATAAGATATCAATCATTTTTCTTATCCCTCCATGAACTGTTTGGATCTTATCTGTAGTTAATCTCGGTAACAATGATTATAAAATTTTTTTAAATTATATAATCTAAAAACTTTAGATCTTGGTATTCTGAGTTCAGCTGAAGGTACAGTGAATCTAAATTAATTTTTAGTTTACTTTAAATAAAGATACCAAATGAGCAAATGAAATTTATGAATTTTATTAATCTTATCTTACTTTTTTTTTTCATAAAATAAGAGATATTAAAAAAATCTTGAATAGCGTTATCTTTTAAAAATAAAAAGAAATCCTAAATAACTTTATTTTATAAAAAAAGTGATTTTTTAAAAAAAATTAGAACAACTTTCTTTAAAAAAAAGTGAAAAAAAATCTGAATAGATTTTTTTGGAAAAAGGAAAGTGGTTTTTTTTTAAAAAAAATGTTTGGAAATACTTCTGTGATAAGGAAATAAAATAAAAAATCTAAAAAGAATTTTAAACAAGTTTCCTCAAGAAAGAACAGGTATTTTTTCAAAATAATTTTCAAACAAATTTCTTTTATAATAAAAAGAATAAATTTTTTTCTAAAACAATTGGCTGCCTTTCTTCGGAACTTTCTGCTGCTACTCTTTCTATCTCTCGCTCGCTTCTCTTCAAATCCTAACCTAACTGCAAACCAAGTCAAAGCCCTCATTCTTTTGATCGGGATGAGAAAGCCGAAGGCGACGCCGAGGGGTAGGAAGAGGAAGGCGGCGATGAAGAGAGAGAGGAGGGGGGCGGTGGCAGCAAGTCGCCGGACCAGCTCCCCAAGGAGCCCAAGGCCTCCACTAGAGGGAAGCGGATCAAGGCCCCCAAGACGGAGCCCGAGTTCTTCCCCAAGAAGAGGAAGCTGGGTACGCTCCTTCTTCAGGCCTTTTCTTTTCTTTTTATGTGTTTTGTTTCTCGATTTGCTGCGGTTTTGGGGGGATCTGGGACGTTTTTAAACGAGTGATCATTTGAAATTTTTTGGATTTGATGTAGATTGGTTCTGTGGATTGGTATTTTTGGGTTTTGTTCTTGTGGATGTGAGCATTATTCTGCTGGATTTTATTTCAATTGTATTTGTTTTATGGTTTGAATGTGTTAATTTCATTGCTGAGATCACCCACTTTAGTTCCACATCTACTTCTCGTCTTCTTCCACTTGGATGTTAAATATCTAATTCTTGTCTTATGACCTAAATTTCTCTCTAGACGGTGTGATTGGATGTATTTTTCCTCAATTATTTCAGCACGTTATGCTTGCTTTGGTTGGGTTGTGTTAAGCTAAATAGTGGTTATTGTTATGCAGGAGGATCTATGACAAGCTGCCCTTCCTGTTGGAACTGAGGTCTGTTTCAAGATCAAACTTTTGTTGTATATCTTAAGTCAACTTGTGGAAGCTGCTGTATAAATAGGCACACAGAACCATGCTTGATAATGTTTGTTCTCTTTTGTTGTCCCGAGTTGCTGTGAACCATGGTACATCTGTTGATTACAATGGTAAAACATGGATAAAATCCATGAGATCAACTGGAATTTTTCAAAGTCAGAGGCATGATTAAGCGTATCTTTTTAGAAGCTTTAATTTTGGAACCATTATGTTCATAATGTGCTGAATTCTATTTTGTGATGAACAGAAAGCTTTTGAGGAGGGACGAGAGCTTTATGGAAAGAGTGTCTACCTGTTTGGATGCACTAAAGGTAATTTGTTTATTTACCATTTGTTCCTTTTACATTCACTTTTTTCAACTTCATGCTTCTTATAATTACTACTGATGGGATGCTACACTGTTATCAATATGTAACCATAGCCATTGAATTTATACTAGTTTCATAATATAATATTCGGCCATGACCCTATATAAACTTAATGCTCCATTTTTTTCATGTGGTATTGGAACCATTATCTGCATTTCATTTGTGCTTATGTGTATATTGTTATTGTCAGATGGTCAAGAATGAATGTAGTATGATCATGAAGCCTTTGAGCTTGCATTTGTATGCAGAATCCTCTGTTGTGCTTTCTTCCTCTTTCCCTTTTTTTATTTTTTTGATCTTATAGTATAGTGCATGTTATATTTAGCATATTTATGCTTAATTTCTTGTCGAGCTTATACAAGATCACTGTGTATCCTAATATAATTTGCTTGGTCTTTCTTTGTTCCTGCAGCTCAGCTGTTGAACATAAAGAATGAATAGAAAGTTGAACTTAACCCCATTGTGGTAGCTGTAAATAAATTCATATTCTTATTTTCTCACACATGGAGTTAATAACTTGAACTTTTTCTATTGGTTAGATATTGGTGTATTCTGTTGCTAGTGAAGCACATGACCAAATATATGATCTGAATCACGATTATCCATCTAACTAATTTATAGGGAGGTGAGATAGGTTACATGTGAAACATACATGTGTTCTTTGTGGGGTGTGCACATTTTTGGTTCATGGCTCATACAGTTTGAGTTAGGTAACTTATCCATGTTGCAATCATCAAGTACTTGACCTTCATGTGGGGACCGCACCAGATGCAAGTCTAAGTCATTGGTTGGCTTTATTATAAAATGGGTCATACTGCCACTTCTGTTCAAGATAATACTTTCTCGGTCCAAGTTATTCCAGAACTTATTATCTAAACATATTGAGTCTAGAGCCTGCTCTAAAGTAATGCAGTTGCGGTGTTAGTCTGCAAAACAACTGCATGACACAGAGGGGCCTGGGAAGGGCTTGTCCTGAAAGTTGTCATGTCAAAGAGGAGATAAAGTAGGTTAGTTCTTGACTTTGGTTACCAAGGGATGGTTTTATCATGACATGAGGGAGGGTGAGAAAAGGAAATGGTCACAAGCAGCTGAAGATAGCCAATGAGGATTTGTAAGGTTGGTTTTGTTTAGGTAGTTTAGTAGAGAAATCATGAGCAGATAAAGCCACCCGCATTAATATTATTTTAATAAGAATATCTATTTTAGGGACTAATATATTATGTTAGATATGCACCTACAGAAATATCTTTAACTATTCTAATTTTCAAGTTGCACCTCCTATCTTCTGTCAGGAGTATCATGGACCGGTACAAATTAAAAGCCACCTAATGCATGGTTTTATCTCTGCCCTTTTCAAACATCCAAAATAGCATCATATGTGCTTCAAGATATTCCCTTACATGATATCTGTTGTTATCTGTCTATGAAAAATAATTTTTGTAGCAATCTTGTGCTACACGTTTTGGTAAAGATCTGCTATTTTACATTTTAAACAAATTTCAGTTGGTTACACGAAAACATTTTAAGGACTGATTGTTAATATGAATGTAACAGTTATAATTGTTGGGTGATTTGTTTACCCTTTCTTATTAATATAATTTTGAGCGGGTGGTTTCTCCTATTCCACCATCAGATAAGATTGGTATAAAATCCATTCAAAACGAGACAGACAAAATAATACCAATGAAGGCAATGAAAATGGCATGGGTTCCATACATTCCCTTAGAAGACCAGTACCATCAGTTCATGCTTCATATTTATGATATCGAAACTTCAAATATGATTATACAGAATTTTCTATGGAAGACTGTATTGCTTGATTTAGGTTTTCTCTCTTCTTTCGCAGGCAAAGTCAGGTTGATAAATTGAAGACTCAAATATTTACATTGGCCTGCACCTAGAGAAGGTACAACTAAGTGTGTTTTTAGGTTTTTCATTATTTTATATGGCTTTTGTTCAGGTCAACTGCTGATGTGGTGCAGGATTTTCCTTACATGCTATAATTAACTGAATTCTTTCCCATGTAAATTATGTTTCTGTTTTCTGTGACCATTTAATATTTACCTTTGAAGTGATGAATGCCAAATAGCAAAGTAGTTGCTCTATCTACTAAAAGTAGTAGCATTGATATGGTTGATCATAGTCATTGGTGCTTATGCTAGCCTCCTTGATCCAGGCTTGCTAACAAGGGTTCATTTCTTCCAAATAACTTCCAACAAATTGATGAATTAAAGAATTTAGCAGCTAACGTCAATATTGTTCTTGTTATCTTATCAATTGCTATTTGATTATCATGCTTCATATGTAGCAGCCTATCAACAAATTTTTTTTAACATACATGCTTCAGATATAGCTGCGTGTGGAATTATTGACATACATTACGATATTACCACCTTTTAATGCAAATGTGCTGATATCACGTCCTATCCTATGTCTAACAATTGGATGCATGCATTTAAATGCATACAAACCAGTGGACTTGATTTAATACCTTGTTTGGTAATACATATACCATCAGTGATGGTTATTCAAAATTATATAGGAGTATATTGCACTTCTGTACTAACTTGTATGATAAATTATATATGTCATAGGTTATTGCGTATTTCATTAAGATGTTAGTTACCTTGCATTTGTAGCTATTTATCATAGTTGTACTATTCTTTATTATAATTACTTGCTTATGTGATTCAGCCATTGCTTTGTACAACAGTCCTCTTAAGTGCGCCAGATCATGTGTTTTTCTTTTCGTCCTTTGATGTCCTTGCCTTTATAATAGGATTCTGAAACTTTGGGTCCACTCTCAGTCCGATGGAATTAAGTTATTTGTGGCTTATCAGTTAGGAGAGCTATATAAATGTTCCTTGGATTACATGCTTTTCAGTTTTATGCCTGATTGGATGTGGATGTGTCAAGCGCTTGTGGTGTTATACCTAAACAATTCCCTAATTTATGTTTTAATATAGGTCATTTTCTTTTGTGTCTATATAGTTGTAGCTCGCCTTGCATTTTATTCAACATGATTCTTCAAAGAAGGTGATGTATGTATGAATCACGAAGTTTTGTTATAATGCTGCATGTGGAGGCAAGATTGGTATGCTTGGCATTATAATCCTCCTCTTGATTTCCATTTGATTCTGAAGTTTTTGCTAGGTTCTGCACTTTGCCTTGTGCACAGTATTGCAACGAAGATGCTATTCATATATCACAAGCATATCTGCCTGCGTCTGCAAACTTAATATGTCAGGCTTTTGCATGTTTCTTTCCGTGCTGCAAATCTTTTGCTGTGGAAATGGTGCATCAAATGTTGTGACTGCTTCTGGGCTTTGCACTTGTGATTTGGCATGTTGTTACCTAACTAATTATCTATTACATAGGTTGGAGACAAGGTGCAAAAAGGCTAGGTTATTTGCATCATCGATGCCATAAATCTGATGAATGAGATTGAGGTAATCTTTCTGTCACCAACTTCTCTCCATCCAATCTCTGTGCTTATACAAAGTTTTTGTATTATTTCTATTTATTTTAATGCCATTAGATGTAATTATTGCCTTTTGACTGTTTAGATTTATTGGTCATCGCGTAAATAAATTCTTATCTTAAAGTTTTATATTCAGAGAGAGTATCTATCTCATTGCCTTAAATAGTGAACTCTAGTGTCTTGGATTTTCAGCTAGTACCATGGCAACATTAAAGTGGAGCCTTCTAAAATATTCCATGTGCCTAACTCGTTGATGAATTTATTTTCTGTTCTTTTTCCTTTTTTGGATAGTGTTAGATGGGTTATTCTGAAGAAAAATAAGGCAGTAGTATGAGTAAATGAATATAATTGCCGTATTACTAAGGTCAAAACCTAGTTACTAACCAAACTTAATTAGAGTTTATATCAATTGTGAAAGTAAGATTGGAAACCTTCTCAAGCAATTTAAGGAAGTTTTAACTCTGGTAGTTGATAAAATTCTATTCCCATGAAACACATGAAGATTTGAATGCATATCTCAAACTCAAGCATGTTGGATACATGACCCCTTGTCGCCCTTTTTGTCATGCAGGCTGATCAATCAGGGACAATAGTTGAGATACTCCTAGGGGATGACAAACCAGTTAGCGTTGATATTGTAAATTTCTTTCTCATGCACTTTCCTCTCTGAACCCTTATCCCTTTTTATTCTTTTTTCCCTCCATCTAGAATACTTATTCTCTATATTTTGCAGCCCTTATCATTCAACCCCGTAGGATGAAATATCAGATTTTGAACGTAGCTCTGGAAAAGCTTGTGGATGAAGTTTATCATTTGTCTTCGATAGGTTGCTGATGATTTATTTCATCCAGAAAATAATGTATTGGATAAAGGTATATGGTGCAAGTTGCAGGGATATATTATGTTACTTTTGGCTTGTTGCATCTTCTAATTTTCAGTTTATGTCCTCTTTTATTGGACGAAGTTCTATCTTGGAACTTAGAAGGCTGGAGGTCTTTGTAATTCTTGTTTTTTTCCCATCGAAAATTAGACATGATGCATTAGTTAGAGCATACATTTCAGTGAAATTGAGTGTTGAGATATGAAGTAAAGTTGGATAGTGATGTTCAATATATAATTGTGCAATGGGCTTAATTTTCTTTTGAAATTCAAAACCAAATGAGTTACTTCTCAACATTTATTTTATGTTTGTGTGGTGCCATATACTCAACTTATTGCAATCACTATAAGTTGCGATTAGGCATGCAAATGGATTGTATCAAATTGAGGCATGCTTTCCTCTGGTTAGACCCAGTTTCATATTGGCTTTGGATTTTGGATCTGGTCCTTATCCAATAATTGATTGGTTGAGTAAGTTTCCTGAAAAATAATTGAGACCTAATGGATTGTTCAGGTCAGGTTTGAATGCACAAGTTTGAATTGGGATGGAATGGATAGGGTTTGCGGTTTAGATCCATTGCTAGCATCTCAATATGACTAGATGTAATCATGTATATTGAAATAAAATAATCATAATTTGTCTTTCGAAGCAAATCGAGTTACAAAGAGGAAACGACTGATAGGTAGCATGATATGTTACAGAAATATATTGTATTCGATGGAAAAGAAGGATTTAAGACAAACGTGGCATTGACAACAAGGAGCCCAAATTCTTCTTATAAATTTCTTTAATTTCAAGCACTTCTATTTTCGATTTCCATCAAGCGAAATATACTCATAGAAAACTGTTAACAACATTTTGTTTCTTTACATTTTGCTGGTTCTCGATTTCTTCTCTGATTCTATATGTATAACATACTAAGAGAAAAGAATTGGTAGGCACATGGGGAAAAGATAAACAACTTGTTGGTGATTATTGAACTCTTCTTGACCTGTATTTATATGTTGTGCTTGTGCATAAGGTTGGTGGTTAAGCACATGCATGATAATTTTGTGGCAAACCATTGCACCACCCACCTTCTCGTCTTGCATATGGAATCACTGTACGAGCACTGCTTTCTAAGCCATAACGTGGCTGAGCGCATGCGTCTTACCTCTGCTCTGCGGCAAGCATGTGGACCCTTCCTACCAGCACTATTTTCTGAGCTGTAGCTAATGGTGATAACAGATCAAAACTAACAACCAATCCTAATTCCATAATTTAAATTTTAGAATTGAACTAATTTTACCTTCGAATCAATTCAAAACGAACTCAACCAGATTGGACCGTTTCAGAATAGAACATATTTTTTTTTTCTTTTTTATTAGCTTTAAATTTTTTATTTTTAATATATATAAATTTTTTTATTAATTATAAAAGTTAGATAAAAAATTAAAATTCAACATAAAAATGCTTAAAAACTCATAATAACGATAAATATTATTAATTTTTTTCTCCTTCATAATACTATTCTAATATTTAATAATTATTTTTTAAAATTATATTAATCAAAAAATAATATATATTTATTAATTATTTTACTATTAAATATTTTTAATAAATATGATATATTATTTGTAAGATATATTTAAAATTATTAATTTAATTTTTTTAAAAAAATTAAATAAGAATCGATTTTAAAATTTTGAATCCAAAAGTAATCCAATAAGCGCTAACAACCGCCAATCGGACGGCTACAACGTCTGAGCGGAAACGGTGCCGGTGGGAATGTAACCTGTAATTATAAATGAAGAATGAGCAATTATTAGACGACTGACACGACTGAGAAAGCAGGCATCCAGTGAAATTATTTTTATGTTTGCTTTACAGAGAGAGGAGGATCTGGTTCCCAAAGTCTTCTTTTTTCCATCTCTTGATATAAAATAAAACTATATGGTTAGGTGGCCTTTGTCGTTATTAGGTGACTTCAAGTCATTGGGGCCGGTGGTCATTTTCTTCTTTTCAGAGAGAGGTGGATCTGGTCCCAATATCTTCTTTTTTTCCTTCGCTTGATATAAAATAAGACTCTGGTTAGGTGGCCTTTGTCGCTATTAGTCGACCTCAAGTCATTGGGGCCGATGGTCATTTTTAGCTTTTGTGCACGCCGAATATAGATCAAGAAAGAAGACCAAGAACAGATCAAAACTTTCTTCTCTACTTGCAATCCGAGAGAGAAAGAAGCTCTAAGAGAGGAGTCGTAGTTGCTACACCATGGGGCCGGAGCTGGTAATCGCCGGGTGGTTTGCTTCTCCTGTCGTCCGTGACCTGATTGACTATATGAAAGAGCTGCCCGTGTGGCTGAGGAAGAAGAATGAATTGAGGAAGCTGAACACTGCCCTCCAACGGATCCAAGCGGTTGTGGCGACTGTCGAGAATCTGCAGATCATCGACAACGATAAACCGGAACTTAAAGCCTGGTTGTGGCAGCTGAAAGATGCTATGGAGGAGGCCAATAACGTGCTGGATGAGTTGGAATACTACAGGCTCGAAGAAAGAGTGAAGAGTGGAGGAGAAAAGGTACGTCCTACTGTCTCTTTTTTCTTTAGACATGAGATGCGTCTGAAGAAGAAAATGAATAGAGCAGTCAAAAAACTAGATGAGGTTGCTGATCATTATAGAGATTTTTTTCAACTTTTAAATTTGTTAAATGGACATGGTGCAAGGCAGCAGCAGATTATAGATCGTAATTCTGGCCACTTGGTGACAGAAGACAAGGTATTTGGGCGAGAAAAGGAGAGGAAGGACATAGTTGCATGGTTGAAGAATTCTGGAGGCAGTGAACATGAATCCAGTGTCGAAGATGTCACAATTCTCCCAATAGTTGGTGCGGGTGGGATGGGAAAGACTACTCTAGCACAGCTTGTCTATAAGGATGTTGAAAAACATTTTGAGCTACCAATGTGGATTTGTGTTTCCAATAATTTTAATGTGACTGACATAATGAAAAAGATAGTTGTGGCTGCAACCAAAACCAACCCTCCAAATGAAGAATGGAGTACCCTTCAAGAGATTCTTACAGAGAAACTACAGTCTAAAAGGTTTCTATTAGTCTTAGACGACGTGTGGAATGACAGTGAGAGGCAGAAATGGGAGAATTTGATGGCTCCTTTGAAGAAGGGGAAGAAAGGCAGCAAGATCTTATTAACAACTAGAATGAATTCAGTTGCAAAAATGATTCAAAATGTGATGGAGGGAACTGAGGAGCCAATGAACTTGCAAGGCGTAGAATGGAGTGACTATCTCTTGCTTTTCAACAAGCACGCATTTGCTGATGTGAATCCTAATGATCATGAAATACTTCAATCGCTTGGTTGTCAAATAGCAGAGAAGCTAGGGGGATCGCCCCTGGTTGCAAAAATAGTGGGAGGAATGTTAAACTCCCAGTTGAGCTTGGAGTTCTGGAATAAAGTTTTAAAGCATGGCGTTTTAAATTCAATACGAGATGATAAGGACTTCAAGCCAGTATTAAGATTAAGTTATCTTAATCTTTCACCAAATCTACAGTCTTGTTTCAGATTTTGTAGTATATTTCCCCAAGATTATTGCTTTGGAAAGGATGATTTGATCTATATGTGGATGGCTGCAGGGTTAATTCAGCAGGCTGAAGATGTCAAAGGAAGGCCGGAAGATATAGGAGGTAAATATTTTGATAATCTATTACAGAAATCTTTCTTCGATCGTGCTAAAGGCTGGTTTGCTGAGGGATATACCATCCATGATTTACTACATGAAGTGGCATGCTCTGTCTCCAAGGATGAATGCTTGGGAGTTCTTTCAGAACAAGAGGCAAGAGATTTCCAATTCTCAACGACCCTTCGTCATTTATTTATCGAGGTCAATGATCCACCTCTGCTTGAAAAGATCTCTCAACTAGAAAACTTGCAAACTCTTGTCCTGGAGACCTCTAGTCCTGATGATAGATGGGATGATATCCTTCATAAGGTGCTCAAAGGATTAAAAAACTTACGGGTTCTGAAACTAATGGGACCCATCGTCAAGCACAAGTCTTCTAATGCAATTAGTCATCTAAAACACCTTCGATACCTGCAACTTGATGCTGCTGATATAATTTCGTTGTCTAAAACAGTATCCAAGCTCTATCACCTACAGACTTTGTCAAGTTTTGGCCGGGATCCTTCTCTAAACAGAAGATGTGAAGGCAACATATGTGAAGGCATGAAAAGATGTGAAGGCAACATATGTGAAGGCATGAATAGCCTGATTAACTTGCGACATCTGCACCTATTTCGAGATACCATAATACCCGAAATTGAGAAGCTCATTTCCCTCCAGGAGTTGAATACATTCTATGTCAAAGCGAAGCAGGGATGCAAGATAGGTAAGCTAAAGCACTTGACGGAGCTCCGTGGTAAATTACACATTCAGAATCTTGAGGATGTTGGAAGCTATGAAGAAGCTAAGGAGGCTGAGTTGCATAATAAAGTGTATCTCAACAAAATACGGTTGCAATGGAATGGGGATTCTAATTGCAGTCCTGAGGTAGCAGCAGAGGTAATTGATGGCCTTAAACCATATTTTAGGATTGAAGATCTGCAAATTGTTGGCTATGGTGGTGCTCGTCCTCCATGTTGGTTAGAAACTAAAGATTATCTCACCAAGCTAAAATTCATTACTTTATACGATTGCCAAGCATTAAACCTCCTCCCACCTATTGAGCAGCTACCTTATCTTGAGTTTTTGTCTCTTCGAAACATGAGTGCATTAACACAAATTGACCATCCGTTACCCGAGTATGGTGTGTCCACTGCTTTTCCAAAGTTGAAGAATTTGGAGCTTCAGAACTTATCGCACTGGGAGAAATGGTCTGGTGAACAAGATGGTACATGGTTTCCTTGCCTCGAGAGCCTCTTTATTCGTAATTGCTCGGGGTTAACAGCATTGCCCCCACTACCTTGCAGTCTGGTAGAACTGAGAATAGAGAATGTGGGTTTGACCATTCTTCCATGGCAATGTCAAAACAATGATTGCGAGAGCTCGCCACCGTCAAATCTTCGTGTATTGGATATTCGGTCTTGCCGAAAGTTAGTGCATGTGCCAGGGGAGGTGTTCCAAACACTCACCTTAAAACGTCTCGCAATACGTAAGTGCACAGCTTTGCAGAGGCCCAATGTGCCGCATGACTTCTGTCTTCCCTCATCAATCGAGATAATTGATTTGCAGGATTGTGGTGAGATGGATGCATTACTGCCTGGTGCAATGCAGCACCTTGCATCTCTCTCCCAATTGTTCCTAGAGGGTTGCACAAACATCGCATCCCTCCCCTCAGTAGAGGTGTTCAGAAGATTCATAGCACTTAGAGAATTGTACATTATTCGTTGCACAAAGCTAACATCATTGGTAGATTTACAAGGACTTGTCTCAATCAAATTCTTGGTAATCAAAAAATGTCCCAAGCTTGTGGAAGCAGCAGCAGCGATGCCACCATTAACTAGTGATGCCGGCAAAGGTGCAGCTGATGACTCTTCATTTTTCCTCAAGGCACTCAAGATTGACGACCCATCGTTGCTGCTTTTAGAGCCGTTAAGAAGCCTTACATCAGTCCAACGCGTGGTCATAGACCTGTTGGATTGCTCTCGACGCACATCCTTGACCGATGAGTGGCTGTTACAAAATCATACTTCCCTCAAAATGTTAAAATTATATAATCAAGACTCTCTCAGGTTCTTGCCTGTGAGCTTGAAAAGACTCTCCGCCCTCCAGCGGCTAACCTTACATGGAAACCCTCTACTCCAGTCACTGCCGGAACTGCCGACCTCACTAGAAGTTCTTTTCATCGACGACTGTGATCCAGACTTGGAGGACCGGATCCGAAAGAAGATTGGCCAAGATTGGAGTAGGATTGCCCACATCCAACGAGTGTTTATTAGAGGCAATAAACTTGACGAGTAATGAAACTATTATTGTATCCTCTCTTTCGGTAAGACCAATCTTTCCTCCTCCTGCACCTCCAACATTTTATTTGATTTGGATGTTCCTCGAGATGCTTACGAATCCAACCATCTTTCTTTCATCCCTGATTCTGGCAGACTCTTACCTTAAATTTGGCATAGAAGAATATTAGAGAAGAAAAGAAAACAAAGAAAAATTAAGTAGTGGAGATTAAAAATACTGGATTTATTCAAAGAATTAGTTTTTAAAATTCAAATACCTGAATGTTTCAAAGCATAGTTTACTTCATTAGCTAGATTTATTATGCAGTTCAGATGTTTAATCAAATAGCTAGCAGATTTCATTCAAAACTTCTTTCTAGCATAAGAAAAGTATGCTGTTACATGTCATTGCAAAATTTGCTTGCCAGTTCTAATGATGGTTCGTGGCCCTTGTTTGATTCTGGTGTTTCTTTGAATCTCAGTTTTGAGAATAAAGCTGTGAAATTTTTCATGGCTTTTATTTTCAACTCCTAGCTCTGTTACTATAAATTGATCTAATCATACAACCAATCCTAATTCTCATCATCTCTTTTCGAACATTTGGTTTCTCAAATCAAGTCACTTAGATGAAGCTCCCTTTTTGTGCTTAAAGTGCACTTGTGTGACAAACTCAGTAAAGTGGCTCTACTATATTATGGAGTTGCAGTAACTCACAAGTTGTTCTTAAAGAGCATGGTCCAATAAAGCAGTAATATGATGCATATTTATTTTTTCCTTCAAAAAAGGTTTTATGGCGTGCATCAATATAGGTTTATGCATTGTTTCTCTCTTATTTACTTAATTAAATTGATACCCTGGTATACATATTGAGACTTGATATGATTGCAACTTAGACTTGTTATAGATGTTTCTTGTGCCTGAAGTATAAAAATGTCTCATTTCACGACAGCTTTTGTGAGTGCTTGGCATCTGAATACCACTTCTATTGTAGAAACTCTTCATTATCCTTTGCACTAACAACAAATTAATTTGACAAATTTTGCAGGTTGTTCAAAATATAGGACACAGTGGACCAACAAGTCTTAATTTGTGATGCATATAGAAGAAATCACTGGACTCTCTTTGTGAGTTGTCCCTTATTGACATAGTAGTTTAAAGTGAGGTTATTTTTGAAGTAATTATTCAGACCAGTTTATTTCTTCTTAGACATCTACATGTACAACAGAGTTGCCAGTAAAGTAGCAGCAGTGTGTCCTGAACCTTTGCTTTTATTTCTAAAAGTAATTTGATTACCCCTTTTTGTTTCTAATATTTCATAATTCCTAGTTTTTGTTGATTTCTACACTAAGGTTTGTTTGCTTGCTTGTAATCAAGTGCATGCAATTCAAATACAAGCTGTAAATGTAAATCTGCATTTGAAGTTGTAGTTGCAAAAATTATTTCTATTTAGCTGTTTATAATTGAAACTTGCAAACATAATTGTAACTAGTTGCTGATAAGATATATGGTAGTCCTACAAATAATCTGAGAAGATTATCTTCTTGGAAGTTTTGGTGTACAAGGCTTTTGGTATAGTGGATCTTGCTCTAGGACCTTGTCCAAACCTATTCCAAGTAACCAAAGTGAGTCACAATCGATTTTGAAAGAGTGATTCACAATGTGATATCTCCATGTAGGATTAGTTCAGTTCATCTGTTCAGTTTAGAACACCTATTTCAGCTAAAGAAAAGTTTGACATTGAGGACCATTAGTTACACTAGGCTTTCTGCTTTTGGTGATAATTTACATTACTTGTATGTTTCTGTGCCAACCTGAACCTCAGTTTAAGAAGAAAACTGCAAGATGCTTTGCAGAATTTGATCTTACCCGGCCAATCTCTACATCTTTTTCTTAATTTGTTTGTCAAATCATATCTCATTTTGATATATCTTCCTATGAGTGCTTTGCCTTGAAGTACAACCTGTGTAGCATGTACTGTAGAGTAATTCTGCTACATCACTGTCTTTCTGCAGTAGAGACTAATCAGTGAACTATCTCACAGGTTATATTTGGAGAACATAGCCCAATGAAGCAGTCAACTTGTGTGCATCTATTTTGAGCTTTCTTTTATCAACGTCTCGGCATACATATTGAGGCTATTGTGAAGTTTAAACCTCAAGTTGTTCCAGATGTTTATTTGCTTCATGTGTAAAGATGCCTCGCTTTGGTGTAAAAATCTTTTATCAGGCAGGCTTCAGCATCTAAACTATAATTTTTCAGATGAGAATTTTGCAGGTTGTTTTGTGAGATGTATGATACAACAGGCTAGCAACTTTTAATTTTGGATCTTAAAGAAGAGATCTCTATGTAATTCATGTGGATGCGGTGGATCAGAAATTTATGAGATTGTAATTGGTCTATGTCCTTCTTATACAGGGGGATCTAAAAATAATCATTCAATCTTAGTTGACTAACGAGAGATGGATATTAGTTCATAAACATAAGAAAGTGATCCATTTTCTTCTATCCTTTGCCTATTCTTGCCATGTGTTTTCATCAGTTTGTAGTGCCCAAAGTTTCACAATCATTACTTTTCTGGATTTCAGCCAATGCCAATACTAAATTTGTATCATTGAAGGAGATGCATTGTAGAATGCATCTTATACTGAGATGCAAGAGAAAATAGAATAGTGTATTAATGAAAAAAGTGTCAAAAACATACTTTATTAGAATATACGGAAGAATGAATTTTTACTTCTATGTGATCTTTTAGTTTTCTTCATATGTGGCTGTTAATTTAAGAGCTACCGAGAAAAGCCATCAGCAACCCATGATTTTTCATCCTTTGATCTTTCAAAGTATGTCATACATGATTGTGAAGTTGAGCAATTTGTAAAAGACACCCTTCACTTTGCACGAACTTCTGAAACTAAAACTTACAAAGGAAGGCTTCTACCTATAAGGACCACATTTGTATGCAAATATGGTTCATAGAAGTTGTTTTGTAGTATGAAACATAAAATGTAATAATTAATTAATAGTGCTGAATAATCCCTAACTAGTTTGGGATTAAGGTGGCTTTGTTGTTGTTGTTGCTTTATTGTTGTTGTTGTTGTTATTGTTATTGTTATTGTTATCATTGTTGTTACTGTGGAATAATGTGCTTATCAAATATTACTTGATACAGGAGGCATATGTAGATAGGATGTGAGTATGCAGATTGATATTCAAACAAAGGATTATTTGCTTGGGTGCATATTTTTCCATATCCAGGAGTAAATTATTCCATACCATGGTTATTCTGGTCAGGTGTTGGAACAGATCACATATTACATGGTGTTGACATTCAGCATGTGTCATGAGCATGACATGTTATGTAAGATTACCATTTGGAACACAGCTGATGCACTGAGATGCTAGTAATCATCGTCATCATCATCATTATTTTAAATATAGGTTACTATTCAATGTCTACAACTAGGATATACATATGTTCTTAATGCACAAAATGTTTTTTTGACCATTCTAAACAAGCATATAATTTTAAAACCTACAAAAGACATGCCATTTGCAGATAAATTTGTCACAATTATGTGAACTATACAATATCAAGATGAATCACACATAAACTAGCATGATAAGTTTTATATCAAACTAAACAAAAGAAAGTGGCTCTTAGAGTGGTTAACCAGGTTTGCAAAAGCTAAAACAAAATAATCAAATTAATCTGAATGATCTTTCCTTTGGTGAGCCTTATTTTGTTTAGTAGAGACTTTTGAAAGTTGCATTTCATTTAGAAAGATGGGGTTCCACCCTATTGGTTATATGTACATAAATTTCATATAAGTTTCAGTGCTGAAGTCCATATAGGTCATAATAAAATAATTTTTATTTTATTCAATTTATACACTTATCTGACATTTTAATGTATGCACAATCCTTGTTTCTGTATCAGAATGTCAAATTGCTTATTTAACATATCGACAGGCCCATGTGTCCAAAAGGAAGCCAGAAATCTTGATGAATGTGTTATATCCATCGTTCAGTTATGTATGTTTAGTTAGTAGTAGCTAGTAACACCTAAATACATCATAGCTTTTTTCATGCCCTTATTTAGCATCTCACCTACAATTAATACAAATATGGGCCAACCATTTTATATCAGTGCCGGTAAGCCTAAAAGCAATGTTTTTTTTTTTCATGCAAACTTGCATGGGACACGCTCTTGTTCATGTATGTCTGACAAAGATTGAAGAGATACCCCATTATTGCCTGGTTTATATTATCCATGCTTTGAAATGAGTATATGACTAAGATACCAATTCCAAGAACATCTTTTTGCTTAACACTGTACCATAAGAGCACTGCATCTATTAGAAGCCTTTAGTTTGAATTACGTAAATACTTAATTTAAGGCTATAAATGTCATTGTTAACGTGTCTGAAGCGGAGCTTTGGTCACTGTGACATCATCGAAATAGTTTAGCATAATAAGAAATCATTGGTTGCTTCTCCTTTCTGCATGTGAATAAACTTACACTTGGAGGATGGTGGCAGTTAATTCTCCTGCTAAAAATTGATGGCGCAAATGTTACTTTGAATGTGAATTTTCTCTTAAATTCATTTTCCAAAAAAGATATTGGTTCCAAATTTGAGGATATAGATTTTGGTGGACGAACTAGAAATGATGGTCCTGTTGAACTTCCTCTTTTTACATATAACTTATATTATTGTGATCTTGTTTCACTTGCAGAGAGACGTATGCAGTATCAATAGTTGGTCCTTTTCCTACTGCTGTTACAAAACTCCTGGATTTGATGAGGTTGTCAGAATTCCCTCATCTTTTCATCAAAGTCGTGTTTATGAAATCTCAAAGGCCTAAACTTGTTTAATGATCACTCTTTGTTGGTAACGCTTTGCCAGATAATGTTTTACCGTAAAAGAGATACTTCGTTTGTGCAGTATTTATGTTGCATGAGTGCTTGATCCCCAGAGCTTGATAAGTCAATTTTGCAGATGATCATAGAGAAATAATTTTATTAATGTTTGCTTGTTGTCCTAGTTATCTATAGCCATTCCCCCATCAACTTGAGCCTGCTACTCATGGTAATTTCATTTCAAAATTTCTACAGACACAGCTTGTTTAGATAGCCCGTTGCATCAGTCAACAATGAAACATGCTCATGCTGTATCATAGATACAGAAGACATGGATTTTCAATGTTCACTCACCCCTGTGAATGTGGATGTCTTGTACTACTAACATCCAATACTCTTTAGTTGTATGTTGAAAATTCATCAATCTCTGCCAGTGGTAAGCTTGATTAGGGTGGATTCTTAAATTCTAACAGAAAGGTAATTGCTATGCTGCCAAAATATTCAATATCTTAAACTATGTTAGTGAAGTTAGTCATTGATGGTCCTTTAGGCATGAGTTCCCCCCCTTTCGATGGTGTTTCTGCATCTGATGGGCATAATCAGTTTATACAAGCAAAACAAATTCATCTTTGTATCGTGGAAGTTTCTGGGTGGTTTAGAAGTATGTTTATATATATATATATATTTTTCGATTCAAATTCAATGAAACTATGCAATGCAGCAGCTCAATTGGACATCTTCAAATTACTGGGATCTCCATAATAACAAGTTGACTGGACCCTTCTCTTCTCAAATTGGGCGGCTGAAACACCTCAAGATATTGTATGTCTCTCCAGATTTCCTTGGCTAATATTCACATTTTACATTATTTTATCTTCTTTGTGATATACTTCTACATTCAAATTTCTGAGAATTTTCTAATGTTATGTTGCTAACCTTAAACATGTTTTACAGATTTTGTCTTTAGCATCTTCCATCATATAAATACTCATAGTGGTTGCAAGATTTTCAAATTGGAGACTTTTATTTTACGAAAAAAAAAGGGGTCAGTTATCATCTTTGGTGCTTAGTTCTAGGATACCCATTTTTTGTGGAATTGTCAATTTTGATGAAACATGGCCGGCAATATCATTAGTAAATTTAGCGAAATACAAGCCACTTCCATCTGTTTCAGATTTGGCTTTATGATTAGTTCATAGTTACTGGTTTCATCCTGGTATTGATGCTATGATGGTGAAAAGTATGTCCAGTATGTTGTATAGAAAAATATTAAAGCCAAGGCGAGTCTGAAATTTTCTCTGTAATTTTTTGTTGTTAGCTTCCATTCTTTCTTCATGATGATAACTAACAAAATGCCAATGCATATGCTGTCATGAAAGTAACTTGCCTAATATTTAGAGTTGGAATACAACTAGCATCACATTCAGGATATCTAATATAAAACATAAGAGATATCCAGTTTTGTGAACTATTCTGACTTTTTTCTTTGGTATATTGGTATGGAAACTATTTTTAGGCTAGAGGAAGCAATGGAATACAAGTAGGTGCAGTCAGTGGTGATAGGACAGTTACAAAGAGTATCAGGCCAATAGGCTTTTTGTGAATGGATTGATTAAGTAGATTATTGATTTGGTTCCTTCCTTTAGCTAAAATTGGGAAATATAACCTTAAAAACCAACAACTCTCAAGTTCTCTGGTCTTTTCAACTGGAGCTAGCAAGAAAATATAGTTGGTAGACAATCAAATTCCAAATCCATGTTTCCAGTTTGTGTTACTCCAAATCCATGTTACCAGTTCATGCGTTATATGACATGAAAATGCATCATGTAAACTAGCTAGTTGAAAAATTTCTGATTATACTGTAAAATAATTGCTCATCGCCCCTCCTAATTTTGAAAGATTTATTTCATAATTTCCATGTGATCTTCTGAAACTATTATTATTTGATTTTGATGCATAATTCCTAGAGAAAGTTTTGTAATGCATGCAATGTAGGGAAACTACAGGTCAGATTACTGTCAAGTTCTACTTCAAATAAAAATGTCAGCATTTGACACTGGCTTTTATGTTCACATTTAGATGTCGCAGTCTCAATTACACTTGCAGTTGAGAAAAGCTGATGCAAGCTGACATGTTAGTATCTGAGAAATTCATAATCTCATTTCTGCAATATTGTTTTATTGTGTGCTTCTCAGGAACCTGAGATGGAATAAGCTACAAGTTTTTCTTCCTCCTGAAATTGGTGAACTAAAGAAACTAACACACTTGTAAGCATGTCAGAATTTTCCATTTCTTGAACTTAGTTTCCTTCTTTGAGTTTTTATATATTGCTTTTTGATATATGTGATCTCTTCAGGTACCATGAGCTTCCCTCTTATCATTCTCTAACAATATCATACTGGCCGAGTATTATAATTTGCTAACCATTTTTATCCCCTAGTAATGTTCGTAACAACCACTTAACAGGAACATTAAGAGACCTGATCCACAATGGAGATTGCTTTGCTTCCCTTCAAAACTTGTAATTGGATATCTCTCAATGTTTAATGTGATCATGATTTCTGTTGAGCTTGTATATATTCCAACTAAATATTGAACTCAAACTATAATATTTAGATGCCTGAACAATAACCAATTGAGTGGAGGATTGCCGGATCAGCTTGCAAATTTGAACAACCTGGAAATTTTGTACCTATCATACAGCAAGTTGACTGGACCAGTAACTCCAGAGCTTGTTGATGTTCCTAGATTGACCTATTTGTGAGTCTACTATCTGTACTTTTGATCAGCAATTTCTAGTCCAATCTGGTGAAAGGAAATCTTTTATAGCTCCCTCCTTATTAGGCACTCATCTATATCTTGTTTTTAAACATGTTATCAGGTAATTGGACCATAATGCATTCACAGGGAGGATTCCTGATGGGTGGGTGATACAAGCACCCCTTCCTGAAAGAGCTGTGAGCTGTCTGGTAGTCTTGATTTTCTCATGCCGTATATATTGCAGCATCCAATTCATATTTGCTCAGAAATAAATGTGATGCAGGTACATTGAAGCAACCAGATCAAACCTGAGGCAAAGCCAAAGGGCATAGCACACAAGGTGTTTGAAGCCACTGACATGGAGTTTGTGTTCTAGCGAACCCCCCTGCCCCGCAAATAATCTTTAATTGGTTGTGGGATTATCCTCACTATGGTTTGCTAGTGCTCTACAAACATTGTATATTGTTAGCTATATTTTTTTTGAAGTATATGCCGAGATAGATTTGATATATAATACAGAATTTTATTTTCAAGAATATGATCGCACTCACGTAATACTGGGGTGGCAGAGGTGGTGATGCTAATTTGATTGTTTGATGTAAATAAGAAAGATAAATTTTAAAAACCATCCTGTATTTGATGGTGCTATCATTTTTTAAAAGAAAATAAAAATTTTATTTTTTTTATTTTTATAGATCTAACAATAGAAATATATTTGGTAATCACTATTATTTTTTATTTTTTACAATTTTAAATATAGAACTATGTTTAGTTGCTAATGTTATTTTTTTAATTTTTTAAATAGGAGGAATATTTTTTAAATAGGAGGTATGTTTTGCAAAAAAAAAAATTGTTCTGATTTTTAAAAAATTATTTTTAAAAAATGAAAGTGAAAAAAAGTTCATTTCTACTTTTTCATAAATAATGGAAGTTATTTTAAAAATTAAAAATAAAAATAATATAATCAAAAATATTTTTAAGATTTGATTTTATATTTCTCTTTTTAAAATAAAAAATAGAAACAAATATTATAGCAAACAGACTTGCCTCAAGAAAACAAGATCTATTAAAATATAAATATTTGAGATGTAAATCTTATATCGTTTTGAAGATGAAGATAAAGATATGGGTGGAGAGGTAAATAAGTGCTCCCATTTTCTTGGCATAAGCATAGCAAACGTGTTGCGGCATTGAATACTAGCCAAAGATAAATAGATTTAATCATTTATAACTATCACTTAGCTAGCTAACATTTAAAAATTATTTTGTTGACGCTACCTGCTGGTAGTAAGATACATAGAAAAAGTGAATAATTAAAAAGAGAGAGCAGATTAAATTTATTTCATCTTCCATGAAACAATGTTAATAGTTAAGTGACTTTTAGAAGCTTTGATCATATAAGCTTGACCCTATTTGTTGGCATGTATTTGACTTGCTAAATTAATAATTTGGTTGTAACTTGCAAGTATCTAGTATCCAAATATAGCCTAAAGAAAATAGGTGGTTATTATTGATGCAGCCTTTTTTTTTTTTTTTTTGTCTCTTCCATATGTTGTAGAAAGGCTTTAACATGTCTACACTACCAATAGTGGACATTTGTCACAGAATATATTAGAAGCTTGTGCTGATCCCTTGCATTTCTCATAATAAAAGAGGATTTTATTTTGTACATACCATTGCCGCAACTAACGTGAGCTGCAAGTTCATGTGTTGCAAGTAGGGTTAGAGTTAGGCAAGATTCCAATATAGCTTAGATTAGTATGAAAAAATTTGAAACTTCAGGATAAGCTGAGGCTCAAAATTTTTTATAAAATTTTGAGCTAAGCTAAACTTAGAACTTGATCAAGTGAACTCGAACCTATGCCCAACTTCTTTAGGCTCTAGTGCACCACAAGAGAGAGGAAGAGAGAGATAAGATAAAATGAAAATAAAGATAAATAGGGAGAGAGTGAGAAAAGAGAGATCGAAAAAGAGAGAGAGAGAGAGAGGGGGAGGGGGAGAGAGATTGGGAAAAGGGGGGAGAGGAGATTGAAATAGAGAGGGAGAGAGATTGGGAGGGAGGGATTGAAAAGAAATCAAGACCAAAAGAGTAGATGGGAGAGAGAGAGGAAAGACAGGAGAGAGATCAAGAGGGAGAGAAAAAATAGAGGAGAGAGAGAAAGATTAAGTGACAGATAGAAGAGATGAAAGAAAATTCTATGTGGGTCCAACGTGGGCTTGGACCAGGTAGGGTTTGTCTTTTAATTAAGTATAGGTTGGGTCTAGCATTGGTTCAAATCTACTCTAAATTTATTTAGATCCTATTTTAGGCTTAAGTGCAATTCGAACGATTTCAAAATTGGCCTAAAACCTTAATTGAAGTTGGCCTGCCCTATGATGCCCATTTCCAACTTTTGCTATAAGAAACTATTTTTCATCTATTAATTTTCTTCTTTTTAGATTCATTAAATTACAAAGTAATGGTTTCATCTTGAATTCTCTAAAGGAACTTATAAGAATGAAGCCTAATATTTTCCTGCTCAAAGCTCTTCCTATGACAAGACTCTTTCTATCTTCTTTTGCTATTTTTTTCTTGTTGCGATATTTTTTTGTCATGTCTCCTATATCAATCTGACTATGCTTTCATTGTCATGTTAAATTACTATTGTAGCGAAACTATTCTATCATTGCTTATAAGCAGCTTTTGTCCTTTCTATAGTTACCATCAAAGCACAGATGTGGATCAGTATTGTGCATGTCTAAATAGTTATTATACCAGCATGGATTATTATAGAGTGTTATGCATATCTAAAAGCGACGTTATCTCATACAAATATAAATAATAAATGAATAATAAATATTTACATCCTAGATGGAACACTGTGGTGCTTAGCGGTATTAAAACCTAACGTTCCGCTTCTCGCCATCATACTTGAGTGGTAGCTTGGAGTCTTGGACATGGAGAGCATAGAGCAAAGACTTTATGAACAACGTGTCAGAAAGTGGTCACGTAGCATCATCAAGATGCTACTTGTCCTTGAAAAGCTTTATGCGTTGCAGTGCCATTATGCTCATTCCATCCAACCCAAAGGCCTTTGTGCATCATTCCTTCATATCAAGCAACACTTTTCTTTTTGGTGGTCCCTTATAATTCACACACACACACACACACAAATCCTCTAAATTTTAATGTAACAACATGCAAATCAAAATAATGCATCAAAATATTCAAGTGAGGATGTCATTAGAGGTAAAACTTTGCTACGGTTGAGACTCCTTTGTTGTCTACTTTTCTCTTGGCTCTTGCATGCTTTGGTCTGACCCTTTTCATGTGATAACTTTCACACTAATCCAGTACAATTTTGACACGGAAACTTGAAAAAAGAACGCCTTATAAATGATCCTCATAGCAGTCTTTTTTTTAACCAGGCAGAGTAGGACTGCAAAATATAACACCAACCACTATGTTGCAAAGTTGGTGACAAACTTGGGTCCCAACTAGAGCAAGGAGGACGAGCCTACTTAAACCATCAAATCATGATTGCAACTTGAGCTCTTGGTTCCCTCCCAAGAAATGAACACCCATGACTTGGTCTCGGATTTAAATTTGCAATGGTCCTTTTGGTGCTTGTAGCTTCTGTTCTCTATCAAACTACAAGGCTAGATATCAATCTCTAAAGCACACTAGAGTGGTCCAAGTTTAAAGTCATATGTACCAGCCTTTGTCTCTACTACATGGACACTCACAAATGGTTCTTCCTCGTAACAGGAAAAAATACAGATAAAAGAATATTTGGCATGTTATGATGCTCACTAGAACTCTCTTATGACAAAGCACATTAAAAGATTTCAGTGCTCTCTAACTTTTTTTACTCATTTGCAGTGAATATTCTCTGTCTACTATCCTCTATTGTAGTCATCTATATATGAAATTAAACATCTCCCATCATCCAATCTTATACTACGAATAGAAGGAACATGCTTAGAATATGGTGATAAAAATCAGCAAGCAAGCCTATAGTCATGTAGATGAACATAAATTATAGGTCCTCTGTTTGGATATGCACAAGGCTTGCAAGAAACATTATATAAACCAGCAAATTAACTGGCTTGCATTCACTCTAAACTAAGATAAGTTATTTACTTTGAGGGAACTTTACCCGAAGGATAGATCATCTTAATCAATATTTTACAACACCAAAGACCTGCTCCTCAAGTGGAGGAAGACATGTGGATTGTGATTAAATTTATGTCTATGGCCTGTAGTTGGTCCGTTGAAAGAGAGGACATGTGCATCCACTTAATCCTGCATCAACTCTATATAAACAAATCAGTGCTTCTTATTAATAAAATGCATGAAGCCTTCTGGATAGGGAGGACCAGTCCCACTTTCTAAAAGGAAATGACCTTTGAGCAACTAGTTCATAAAAAACTTGGTTTTTTTTTTTTTTTCTTGTATACAAATTGTCCCCATGACAGAGAACGTTGTAGCACACACTCATATGAGGACTTCATGAACATTTATATTTAAATATTTATATATATATATGCGTGTATTGAATGAGTTATTCTAGAGTATTATCAAATGAGGATTTAGGTTCTTTAGAACATGGGAAATAGATAGCTGCCAGCTTGTAATGATCATTTGTAATCAAATGTTTGATTGAGCTGGTCAATTTTATGGCTGTTGGTCTAGTTTTGCATATGTGTATCTATTGACCGATATTGTTCTTATTGATAATACTAGTTATTGTTATAGTCAATTGAAAAAAAAAAAAAAAAGTTGAGTATAAACTATGAACATAGAAGTGCCGATCTAAAGACGGCAATGATGAAGAAGATATATTTTTTATCCCGGCTCTTACTTCCATCTTTGAATGGGAATGATTTTTTTTATCCTCACCCTACAATTCTTTGTTCTCTATGAAGAATTTCTAGCCTCTTCCTCTTTTTTTTAAAAAAAATTAGCCGTCAACTTTGGATTCAACTCTATTACGAAAAAAAATATTCACCCAAAATCTATTATAAAAATTGGTAAATATTTAAAATATATTAAAAAAAATTAAATTTCAGAGATTAAACCTAATATTTATGATATAATATGAGGCTAAAATTTGTATAAATATACATGTTATCATGTATATAATCAAATAGAATATAGGGATCACAATTTAAATCCATAAAGCGAGAATATGTCCTATCCTACTTTATGTAGGAATGCAAATTTATATAGGATTTATTTTTGTCCTTAGCGAGGATGGAGCATGAATAGGAATAAATATATCCCTGCTTCATCCCATCCCTATCCTATTAGCCCATACTGAGTACTATAATACTTTTGCATACTTTCATATATATTAAAGTATTCTCATATATTAATATTTTTTCTCAACCTTAGTCTTCCTCTTTCATCATCTTTATTTTTTCTCAGCCATATTATTAATTTTATAATTTTTACTAAAGATTTATATGTCATTAAGGGAAGGGAAGGGCCACGGTAGGAGAGGTAGGTCAGGGATGGAGATAGAATCGAGACGAGGCGGAAAGGAAGATTTATCCTTCCCCATGGAGTGGGGATGAAAATGAAAAAAATCTTGGCTTATAAAGATGTGATGAAAACAAAGATCTTTTTTTTTTTTTTTTTTTTTTGGCAGGAATAGGGATGGAGATTAGGTTCCCCAATCCTATCCCATCCCATTACCATCCCTAATAGAACATAATAAAGTACAAATATAAAATCAACATATCATTTATTTTATTACAAGCATATTTATCAACATTATATAAAGAAATATCTATTTAGTAAGTATATAAAGGTAATTTAATATTTTAAAAAAATGATTAGGCTTTGGATATGGGTTCAGGATGGAGATTCCGATGGAGATTCCAACCTTCATCTCCATCTTCATTTCTATCCTCCTACTTGATAGATCTTCAAAAGTTCTTCTTTTCCTTATTTAATCTCTTTTAACCTCATATGCAGTGGGGTAATTCAACAGAGCGATCAGGTTTCCCATCCTTATTCCCATCTTTATATCAGCCTCATGATATAAAAGGTTGTGGGAAAATGAGGTGCAATGAAGTGGTAAGATATGGTCATGAATACTATAAAGTATTAATAGGCCCTTGATACCACATGGTGACAGTGACATTAGATGATGTAAAGTTTCATGTGGGAATTATGAATATATAAACTATTTCTCAAAAAAAATTATGACTACATTTATTCATCACAGCTTTAAAGCTTAACTGGTGAATAAGATTGCTCTACACTTCTTTATCTTTTCAGTGGAAACCACTTTGTTAGTGGGAAAGAAGGATATAAGAATAGAAATTTTGCATTTAATATTGACACACAAAAAAGACTAATTGGCGACCCATTGCAAAGAAAACAATGCTGCAGAACAAATGATAATTCTCATAAACAGTGACCACAACTTCATGCCATAGTCCAAATAAATCCTTTGATTCCATCATCCAATCGTTTTACTAGCTAACTAGAAATATTACTAGCCAATTATCATACCATTGTATTCCATCTTTTTTCAACTAAATTATTCTTATATACATTGTATGCAACAATTATGATAATTAATTAATATTGCATGACTATGTTATAATTGTGAAATTGGATTTCTTGATATAATTATTTTTTTTCCCCATCAACCTAATATCTGTAGTCTCTTCTTTGAAATAATAAGCATGGTTGGCATTGGATCTTAGCACTTAGATGTTGTTAGCTTAATACCTTTCAATTCTAATAGTTATAGATTGTGCTAATAATATTCAACAATCTTGGATGCTTCAATGGGTGCTTGCCAATTTCCACTGGGCCTTGCTTCAAAGGCTTCTTGCTAATTCTAACTCCCTATGGATGAGAAGAGACCTTCTTGTTACACAGCTACACTTTTAATATCCTTTTCAAATATTAACTCCTTAAACACTTACAATAAATTAGACATTAGTCATTCTCTTCTTAAAATTAATAGAATATAATATATTAAAATATAGTGGAACAGTGTGTACAATAAAATATTTTTTAGTAATATCATCTTGACTTTAATAATTTAGTACCTTAAGTACAAACCTAGCTATGAGGGGCAATATTTAATACTTCAAAGCATGGAAAGACACCAACTCAAGCCATTTAATCACAACCATTTATATCTTCTAACCTTGGCCTCCTTCTTCATTCCCTTACAACTCAACATCCTGAGGCCAATTCCCTCCATGGTCTTAAATTCCTCCACATCAACCCCCTAAGAATAGAAGCCCCCCTCCTTCCATCTCTCTCTTTTTCCAACAAATAAAAATTAATTAATTAATTTTTTTATACTTTTTTAATTCAAAAATAAATTTAAATTATTTAAAGTAATAAAAAGAATTTAAACAAGGAAGAAGAAAGGGAAAACAAGACCAATCTCTCTCTCTCTCTCTCTCTCTCTCTCTCTCTCTCATGGAAGAAGGGAAGATTAATTTTTTATTCTGTTGCAGTGTAAAAATTAAATAAATAATAATAAAATAATAATTCTCCTATTTTTTATTTTTATTTTAAATATAGTATAGAAACTAGAGAGAGAGAGAGAGAGAGAGAGAGAGAGGGGCAACTTATGAATCGCTCCCACCCTCGTTCTCGGGTCTCCAATGCCGGATCGGGAGGCTTCCCAAAATCCCACCTCGCGATCCCTCCGCTCCGTCTCCGCCGGCGCCTCCTCCCGATCCGATCGCCGCTGCCTCCGATGGGCCGCCTCTGCTGCTAGGGCCGCCGCGATCCCCTCCTCCGCCACCGCCGCCGCGACGGTGCGGCGTCGGCGACGACGATGCAGCTTCGGATCTCGCCGAGCATGAGAAGCATCACGATATCGAGCAGCAATGGGTTCCTGGATTCGATGAAGGTCAGGGTCGCCGCGCGCCACATCCCCTACCGGACCCTCTTCCACACCATCCTCGTCCTCGCCTTCCTCCTCCCTTTCGTCTTTATTCTGACCGCCGTCGTCACCCTCGAGGGCGTCAACAAGTGCTCCTCCCTCCGTAAGCGAAGCTCCCCTTTTCTTGCCCAAAATTTCGACTTTTTCTCATTTTTCCCATTGGTTGTGATATCAAATGGAGGTGTTTCATGGCTGTGTGGTTGCGAATGAGTGCTGTTTTGGTTGATCTGATGGGCTTCGGATTCGAATTCGCTGAACTCCTATTTCCTGGTGAAAAAGCTCAAATTTTTAAGTTCAATGTTGGTTCTGACATCGGTTCGAGAGGTGTTTAATGTTTGGGTGATTGCAAATGGGCATGTTGTGTGTCGATCCAATTAGGGTATCGATTTGGATGGGCTGATCCAATTTGGCTATTGTTTTGGCTCTTCTCTTTGGCAGTCCTCCCTCATTGATATCCCCATTCCCTTGTCAAATTTTGAATTTTTGGGCTGGACATTAGTAGCGGTATTGGCTGAAGGTTGTGTAATGTTTTATGGGTTGCAGTAAATCGGCTCCTCATCGATTGATCTGCAATGGTTATGGTTTGAAATTAGTGGGACTGGTTTTGTTCAGATTGTTTTTGAGTCCTACTTTGGTTCTCAGCGAGCTCCTATTTTCTTGCTAAGCTGTCAAAATTTTAGTTTGGAGGTTAGTGTTGGGATCCGTTGGAGTTGGTTTAATGGTGGATTCTTTGTTGATTTTTACTGGTTGCTGTCTTTTTTACACGGGACGAATAAGGGGTATAATACTTGGATTAGCAGCTAAGATGCTGATTTGAGCTGTGATGATCTTTCGGCTTCTGGTTCTTTGATTGTCTGTTTCTGAATTTGCATTGCTGAATTTTAGCCCAATAATCAATTTTCTTTTTCTTTTTCTTTTTTGTTGTATCTTGCTGACCTTGGCTTTTGATCTTTGTTTGATACTAATCTGGAGTTCAGCTTGACTGCCTTCTTCCTCTGGATTTAGGATGATTGGGCTGTAGCTAAACTGAATTTTGGTTACAACTGACAAGGTTTAGGCTTTATTTGTAGATAGTCTTTCATTTGTCTTGTACTTTCTTGTAATGTGCCCCACCTCCCCACCCAAAGAAAAAGGACTTTAGCCTAGCACTTATATTGTTGTTGTACAGTTCATCTTTTTTTTTTTTTTTGGCTTTTGCTTTCCTTCAACAAAGTGTATCTTAAATAGAATTTCACTCCCGTTGATGACAAATTGTGACATGATTGCTCTCTTTTTCTATTTTCTTAACTAGGTCTTTTGAAAGTTATTTATTGATAGAAAGGCCTATGTCAAAGGAATCCTATCTTTCTTTTTTTTCTTCACTTGGTGAATCCTCTGTCAAAGGAATCCTATCTTTGTTTTTTTTCTTCATTTGGTGAATATTCTTTCAAGCAGCAGCAACAAAAATGCTTTAATCCTAAACTAGTTGGGAACGGCTATATGAATCCTTTTTTCTCTATTCTGCTTGATTTCAATATTCTTTCAAGTAAGTTATATCATATTTGAGTAATGAAAGGGTTCAATTAAGGACTTTGTGGTTACAAGGGGTTCCAATGTCCTCAATATGATGATGATGACTTCTTGTTATGAGTAGAAAAATTTTGATATGCTAATGAGATTTACTAATTTATTTGTTTTAATTGTGATTTTGAGGTTCGGAGTAAATTAGTAAGAACAGCTCGATTAGAATCAAAATGGATGGTATAAGGTTCCTGGTGGTTTCATAAGCTACTGATAAATTGTACTCCATCGAAGTTAGGAAAATTTAAAGTGCATGATTAAACAAGAAAACGGGAAATTATTGCTATTGGTAGCAGAATATCGATTGTTCGATCTAGGAAAAATTCTTGCCTCATGATATTTGGGGGAAAAAGTGGACAGCTGGCAACAGAAAGAGTGTTTGTGAAAGGAAAGCTTGACACAAATAGTGTTTTAGGAAAATGGAATAGTACTCCTGTGGGGTAAAGGAGAATGAATTCTTGTCTAGAGAATTACCTTAATGTCTTTTGTACTTTTTCTTCCCATTTGGGTGTTCCTTTTACCTTCTCGTTTTGATTATCTGAAATGCTAAACTGAACCTTCTGTCACTTCTCAAATTATCACTCTTTTTAGTGAATTATTGCATCATCTAAATGAAAAGGGTTGTTGATAAATTTATATTTAAATTTGATGTTTAGTTGTCCAGGTCATGTGATATATAGTTCATTTGTCTTTTATTTCTTATATGATGTGGATTGTACCATGCATTTTCTGTTAAATCATGTTACATGCAAGCTGTGACAGTTCAATTAAGTTTTTATGATTTTTTTGTCTTTAATTCCTGTTTATCTTTATATTTTCATTCAAAAATCAATTTTTCCATTTGTGACATTTTGGATCTACATTGTTTCATTGTGGCAACAAACCAAGCAAGCCATACTAAATAACGAAGCTAAGCATAACTTGTACCAGAAAAAAAAGCTAAGCATAACTGCTCTCAATGGCATATTCCTGTTAAGGTGTTAAATTTAATGAAGCTAAAGTTGTATGCTCCATGAAAGTATCACATATACATCAATATAATGATCGCAGAAGCCAAAGTAATCCAACCAAAGGAAATGACTAAATGCATGAATTTGGCAATGAAAGGGACTGTACTTAATGCTGCAGTCCAACAACTATAATTTAGAAAACACCATCCTATGACCGAATAACAGTGCAGACCAAAAAAAACAAGACAAAAAGATAAAAAAATTTCAAGGTTTTGAAAAGTTGCATGTATACCTTAACTTTCATCTTTTTCTTTGTTCCAGATTGTCTGGGAAGGCGACTAGGGCCAAGGTTACTTGGTAGGGGTGGTGATGATTCTGTGGTAATTATTGGCATTTTAATATATATGCTTTGTTTACAATATCGCAATCACTAGTTGGGTTTGAATTGTGAATGTAGGAAAAACTGCACTATTTTCTTGACTGATCTGATTGCATTGGTGCAGAAGCTTGTAAGAGATCTGTATAAGATACTTAATCAAGTGAACTCTGAGGAAGTTCCAGTTGGATTGAAATTGCCTGAATCATTCAGTGAGTTTCTTAGTGAAATGAAGAATAACCAGTATGATGCGAGGACATTTGCCATCACATTGAAGGCTATGGTATGCAATTGACTGCATGTTATTTATCCGTTTAATTGTTGCATCTTCTTGAGATGACTGCACTGGAGACAGATTCAGATATATCAGTTTTTTGCCTGGTTGAGTAAAAACGCCAAAATATTTCTGTTGACACTTATTCAATGATCAGCATGTTTTTGTGCGTGAAATAGCTGGAAATATGTGTTTGAGGCCATTTGTTACTCTATAATTGAGATGCTTGAAATTCTTTTGTTTTAATTTTTTGACATTTGGCCACAAAGTTGTTCAAGTTTAGGATGGGCACCCCATTCCTCATCTTTTTTATTATTTATTTATTTGGTGTGTTTTGTTGTTTTACTCTTTTTTTTTTTTTTAGCAGGGGAAGGGGGGGGGTGCGGGGTGGGGTTTGGGAGATGCCGTGCTTCTTTACTATTTTAGTTCTTTTTTCATGCAAGCTACTCTTTTGCATTTTTTTCTTTTGTATCCTCTTGAACACTACTTATGCTAATAAATTAAAGGCATATAGCTTCCCATTATGACATGTAAATGTTACCTTGGTGTTGGCCTCAATGTTGTGAAAGACTGCCATGGTATGTGAGCTGTCAAGAGAATGCATTGAGTCTGCAGTGTAACGATGCATCAACAGTTGTATTTTTAAATACTTAAGAAATCAAAAATACATAAAAGCTCAATAATAATATTAATATTTAATAATAATGATAATTAACAGTCAGCTACTGCTCACAACTTTGTACTTGTTAACAATATTGATAACATTGTTGCAAAGTAACAGTGCCTGCATACAACCTGTCTAGAACTGACATCCAGCTACCAACTTATGGAACTCACCACTGCTCGCATAGGCTGCATAAGTAAGCTGCATATGTGGCTGCATAATGCTAAGCAGGTCACCTATTTGATTCCTATACATGCCTGGCTGCATACAGTAACTGCATATAGGAAATGTGGTGCAATCAGAGGACACATCAACATATATTGGCTGCATACACCACTTTTAGAACATTGATCAGCCTGTGACCTACTTATTTGTACTTTTTTCTCTTTACCACTTGAAGAAGCCTTTTTTCTTGAACAGAAGAGAAAAATGTCATATGACATTACTGTTTGTACTTGCAAATTAATTTTCGGTTTGGCTTTACCTACATTGCCACTTTAAGTCATTTAAGAGATGTAATGCTGTTGTATCTGAAGTCACAGTAAAGTCTAAAGATGTATATGGAGCTAAATAACAAGCCAACTTCTTGCAACATGCTGCGTTGCCCATTTGATGGTTCCAAAATCTAGGGAATTCTCTACCCCTCTGAAGTTAAGGTTCTAAAAGACATGCATTGAGTTAATATTTTGCATATTTTGGGTGCACGGTCAAGCAGAAATTGATGGCTAAGATCTCATGAGGTGTATCTGGGTATCATTCATGCTATGGTTAGGTACAACTTGAGTGCATAGTTGAATGGCTGATTGTGGATATCATAGTCATGGGTGATTTTTCTTTTTTTTATTTTTATTTTGGGAGTGGGGGGAGCGTGCGCTTCATCATTGGGCTCCATGGGCTTGTTATCCATTCTAAAAATTTGGTCATGGGCCTCAATGGCTTGACATATTTATACTAGCCTAGTAGGATTTGGCTACCAACAAAATAATTTTTTTAACATTAATTTTCCTGTATAACATATTATTGAAATGTTTATACGCTAAACAATTTTGATCATTTTGAATGTTACAAGCAGTTGTTGGTTGTAAAGATAGAGAATTGGACCTTTATTGACTCGAAGAAAGCCTTTGATATATCTTACTAAAATCATTTTGGTGAGTGCTAATGGAGGGATGTTTGCTTAAAAGCTGTTTTGAGCCCTAAAATGATAAGCATAAGGAATTAATGGTTATTACAATAGGTTGTTTTGGTCAGATTATTTATCTCTTCTTGTGGTCTGCATTCACTTGTAGCCTTTGATGCTCTTATATCTATTTCTATTAATGAAGTAAATACAGGTACCCACAAAAGGACTAATAATATTTGTTATTTGTGGATAATAGGGAGTTTACAGGGGTGAGTGCTACCTTGGAAATATAGAGCTTTTTTTTTTTTTTTTTTTAACAACGAGGCTTAAACACTAGGAGAATTAAAAGTAACAAATATTACATATAGGATGTGTTTCGCCTGATGCCATCTCTTGACACTAGTATGTCATATCGATGTGTTTTGCCTGATACCATATCGGTACTGAACTAAGACACAATATGGGGCACAAACTGAGTTTTGGTATGATGAACCGACTTGTATGCTAGGTGTACGATACCATATTAGTCTAGTATCGGTACAGGATCTGATACCAAGGCAACAAACCTTGACATAGATGATGCTATCTTAAGTTGAAATGCTGTTGAACATTGTGTTTCGGTTATAGTTATGGCCAGTTGATATCACATATTAAAGATTTGTATTATATAGAATACATTGTACCAACAAATAGAAAAAGAAATGAAGACACTTTCTACCTGGATTTTTTAAAGGGAGAAATAAAATGGAGAGGTGCTGACAAGGAGTTATATAAACATATCTTTATTAGATATAAGTTTATATTTTATTGTTAAGAGTATCTCCAAAAAAGTTGTATGGGTCAGAATCTCAGCAATGTTGTAGAGTTGTGTATTTTGAAGTAGATCTGTGTTCAAATAATGGATGGATTTATAAATATATACATTAATTTTAAAAATGAATACAAGAGAGTATAAACTGATGAAAAACTGTCAAGAGATGTTATATGAGCTTTACAATGCTGCATGCTGGTTTTTCAGCCAGCCTTGCACTGTTGGTACATTGCCCTGGAATGCTAGTGTTTGGGACACGCACACATGGGCATGCACTTGTAGCGTGCACAGACACACAGCTGTGCCACATGATCATCCAGTTCTAACACTCTGTTATATGGCACAGGCTAATATGCCAATATATAACAGTATGGGCATCTCATAACATCTAGCCTTGCCCCAAGCATTTCAGTCCATCTTTACGAATCCTAATTAGATTAACATTCATTCCTGCTGAGGACTGCTTCTGATGTTATTGTAAGCTTTCTAAATCGTTTTTAACAAGTACCATACAAGTTACTTTAGGTCTTTCCCTTCTCCTCCCAAATAGTTTGTGAGATATTTAGAACCTTATTAATCAGAGCCTTCTCATATTTTTCTTTATATCCTCATATCATCTCAATTTAGTTCTGTATCACTTTCTTAACAATTGAGGTGACTCCTATAGATCTGCTATACTTCTTGCACTATCCTTTCTTGTCTTCTCTCACATTTATATCACTATTCTCATTTTCCATCACATTTAGCTAGTTTTCATGGACTCTCTTCATTCTCCAGCATTTTGGGCCAGATGACATTATTTATCTCACTAGCATTTTATGAAAGTTTTCACAAGTCACCAAGGTGTTCATTGGTCACATAATACTGCAGAAGCACCTTTCTACTTTTCATCCATCCAGTTCTATTTTATCATATGCGCCTTCATTTTTCTCTTTTTTCTTTTGTAATAAATAATAGAACATGGTACCTATCACTTTGCGGCATCTGTTCTCCATCAAGCTTGACTATGGTCCTACATCATTTCTCTTATCATTAAGATATGGATAAAAGCTATTTGAGTCCATGATTACGCCACCTTGGCTGGAGATTCATGTGGTTATTTGATTTGGTAAATATAAAAACGTTTGAGTTTAAGAATTTTATTGCATCAATCCAAACCACATAACAACATGAAATTGATATTATTTAGGGAAATAGTTATAGAAAAAAGGCAATATTAAGTAGTTCAGATTTAGGTTCTATTTTTTAGTATGCAAGTCACACCCCAAAATTTGAACTTGCTCCAAGTCTCAAGATGTTACCATTATAATCAATCAAAATATTATTAAGACTAAAAAATCCTTGAATAAATTCTATGATCCAACAATATATGGAAATGCATTACAATCCAAAACATTTGAGACAAGGTCCACTTTACAACTTAAACATATTCCTTAATACATGATGCCATTACCTTTAATTCAATCTGATCAAATCCAATCAAACACACCATGATTGGCTTGTGGATAGCCTTAAAAGGGCCTATGCTATAGTATCCCTTGGTTTACGTGGGCCATAGGTTGCGTCCTTAGCTTGGGAAGGATGTGAGCTTCAATAGAGGGAACATGCAAACACTTATGCAATTATGCGTTTAGTCCCACATTGGTTGTATGTTGAGGAAATCTTAGGTATTTATATTAGAAATTTAGAACCGAAAAACTCAAAATATAACTTCTGGGCTAGCCTTTTTGGGTGAGGGCTTGAGTCATTACAATATAACACATGTATCATCATGTATTGTAGCATATCCATTTGGACATTATAATGCCCAAAGATATGATGGATATAGGTCTTCACATGATTATTATTACTATGTTATGGCACTCTAAGTCCGAATTGTACAAGCATGCAAGCATCAAAGGAGACCTAGAAACATTTAATTCTGAAAATTCTTTCTAACAGTCTTAGAGTTCCTGATAATATGGCTTCTAGAAAGCGGTTAGATTGCAGATTGTACCCAGTGCCTTTTCATCAAAGGCATTCATGTATGTATGACCCCCTTAAATGACTCCTTTTTAGTTCTCATCATTTAGTATGCTTTTAAATTTACCATCAAAATCATTGTGTTGTTCAACATTATGTAGATTGGGTGTTTATGCAATTTTGTTCACATAATTGTCGATCCATGATCTCTTATGTCAAATATTTACCTAACCATCACAACTTGCCATTCATATCTTAGAGAACTTCTGTACTAAATATGTTTTCATGATCCTGCTATACATAAGTGTGGTGAGATCTGTTTAGTTTTTGTTTATAAATTGCACCTCATTTGTATGATTTGACTTGGTAAAGGCTTGGAAGCACATCGTAGTCATCATTAAGCAATGTATTATATTTTGTTAGTATTATGAGATTTAGAAACAAATGTTCCATGCCATATTGTGTATTGGCTTGCACCAGCATGAAAGGATATCCCAGTTTGTGAGAAGACACTCTACAAATTATAGTTGAAAACGCTTGGTTTATTATCAAAACAATTCTTATTGCTTTCTCATCAAGACTGACGTAATTTGACATTTAATCTACATGTTATATCAACAGCTCCAGCCACAGATTAATGACAAGGAAAGCAGATCACACAAAAAATTACATTTTCAAATAGTTCAGAATAGCTAATCTTAAATAAGAACCCAATGCATTATTACGTGAATCTGCACTTTGCATTGGTAAAGTTTAACAACTGATTTGCTAAGACTGAACAACTTTACGTTTGACAAAGATAAATATATGACTTTCCCTGTGTGGTCCATATCATATTGATAAGGTCAAAACTTGTAATAATTGATGGGGTGGGATGTGTAGTGATAATATAAGTCATGTTTGCACTTATTTCTTATGATATACTTAGTGATTCTTATATGAGGGAAGCTAAATTTAGCAGCAGCTATCTGTGGCATTTGAATCTACATAGTATTTTTTTCTAAGAAAATTGATGGATAATATGGGGCTTGCTCCATTTCTGTTATCAGATAGAATGTTGTCGACTTAACTATGCTCTCTGATTACACCTGGCATTTTGTATTTGGTAATTGCAAATGCTTTTTAAGTCCATCAATTTACATTTGTTGCTTGCCTTTTCTTTCTTCTTTTGGGTTTTAAGAAATTTGTTTTAACTGATCAATGCAGATGGAAAATATGGACAGAGAGGTCAAGAGATCAAGGTTGGCAGAGCAGTTGAACAAACATTTTGCTGCAAGTGCCATTCCAAAAGGCATCCATTGTCTTGCTTTACGTCTGACAGATGAGTATTCTTCCAATGCTCATGCACGAAAGCAGTTACCACCTCCAGAATTGCTACCTTTGCTCACTGATAACTCCTACCAACATTTTATATTAGCAAGTGATAACATCCTTGCAGCTTCTGTTGTTGTGACCTCAACTGTGAGATCTTCTTTGAAGCCTGAGAAGATAGTCTTTCATGTCATCACTGACAAGAAGACTTATCCAGGGATGCATTCATGGTTTGCACTGAATCCTCTTTCTCCGGCCATTGTTGAGGTAAAAGGTGTTCACCAGTTTGACTGGTTGACAAGAGAAAATGTACCTGTTCTTGATGCCATAGAGAACCACCATGGTGTCAGAAAGCATTATCATGGAGATCATGTTGCAGGGACCAATGACACTGACAATCCAAGGGTTTTTGCTTCAAAATTGCAGGCCAGGAGTCCAAAATACATTTCTCTACTCAATCATCTCCGTATTTACCTGCCTGAGGTAAATATATTCGATCATTATAGACATTTATTTATTCTGTGGTGTAATTTACCTTAATCTAGATTATAGTTAAGAAACTTAATGAAATTGTTTTTTGCATGAAAACAATAAGCTGCTTAGGGAAAAAAGAAGGTAGTGGAAGGACTGAATGAAATTTAAATGTCTGCTTGAGCTGTTGTGAAAAAACTGGATGCTCTCTATAAAATTTAAATGTCTACCAATAAGATGAAAGGGGAATGGTTGGCAGACATGAGAGAGAGAGAGAGAGAGAGAGAGAGAGAGAGGTTTTTGAATGCAGAGGTTGGGTTTTAAGATGGACAAGGTTTTTTTTTAATGCTGTTTCAAGAAATATAAAATGGAGGGGAGGAGGGAGTGTGACTTGACATTCAAGATACTTGGGTGTTTCATGAGGTGGAAAACTGAGGTAGGGACAACAGATCAAGGGAAAGGAGCTTGACCTCCTGATTCTCCCTTGTTCTGGCCATTCATGCAGGTTTTCCTTTGGAAGAGTAACTAAAAAGGGTTAAGTAAAATTTATTATAGTCTTAGCTGATTTGTGAGTCAAGGCTTATTATTAACATAACTGCACCACTCAAGAGAATAACAACAGGGCTTTTTTTTCCCTGAAAAAAGAGAGATTCCCGACTCTACTTGCATGACTTTTAATAGCATGGCCATGATGTTCGCTTGCAGTCAAATGAATAGTGCTAATGAGAAATCCTAATTTTTCACCTGAATTGTGAAATGAGATTGCATGCATTAATCCCATTTGGCCTAGAACAGAAGTTATTTTCTTTCATACCTGAGTTTTTTTGTTGGCCATCAATAGTGATGCTGCACTTTGTAATGTATCCAAACAGCTCTTTCCAAACCTCAACAAGGTGGTCTTTCTTGATGATGATGTTGTTATTCAGCATGACTTGTCACCTCTATGGGAAATCAACCTTGCGGGAAAGGTAAATGGGGCTGTAGAAACTTGCAGAGGTGAAGACAAGTGGGTGATGTCAAAGCACTTCAGGACATATTTCAACTTCTCTCATCCCCTTATAGCTGAGAATTTGGACCCCAACGAATGTGCATGGGCATATGGGATGAATATCTTTGACTTAAGCGCATGGAGGAAGACAAACATTAGAGAAACATTTCATTACTGGCTGAAGAAGGTAACATATGGATTCACTTGCCATCTAATATTTGCTTTCAATATGCACTAGTAACTATGTTTATATGGAAACTTTTTTCTTAAAAAAATATTTTATCCTTCTTTGTAATGATGTATCTTTGGTCTTAGAAATGACTAGTGTACAATCTCCTGCATGCATTTGTATACTAGTTTGGATAGATCTTCGATTTCCAGAACTCACTGAACATCTTGAACAAAAATCTCAGTCAATAAGTGGTGATGAGAGGTTCAAATTAGACACATAGATAGATACATGTGTGTGAGATAGATACAAAGTATAAGCCAAAGGGCCATGCTAAAACAAAATCTGTAATCTAATTGCCTCTTTACGGAGGAGTGTTTGGATGCACACAGATAATAAATAAATAAATAAAATACATCTGATAAATATATGCAATGCAATAAAATGTTCCTGAACTTGACCAGATAATAAAAAATTTAGCCCTCCTACCTATCAACCAGCACTTCTAGCGAAAAAGTCGCCTTGGCTAGGAAATTGGTACTATTTTTGTTGATTTCTATCAAATTTAATGAATGGTATTAAAGTTGTTAAGGGGCTTTCTGGTTGTATCTTTTAGTAGAACAGATACTCATAAACCTGACAGCTGTAAAATGGCTTTTGTGGAAAAAAGAAGAGGACCTGCTTTTCATAAAACTTACTTTTCAGGTCTTATGACCCATCAGTTTTTCCAAAACAGTTTTTGTGAACAGCTACCAATAATCATTTTGATACAACTAATTTATTTCTGTTTTCGCTAAAACCTGTTCTAATAAAACCTGAGAAACAAAGAGCACCTAAATGCTATAACTAAGTCTCAATTCAAAAAACTGGCCTCGTATAAATGGGGTAGGGCTTGCTTGTTTAGGTTAAAGTAAAGGAGGTGATAAAATTATACTAGTTCATTATATATGGCATCTCTATAATGATTTGCACAACTCAAAGCAAGGGTTTGTATCTAACACAACTGAGGTGCTAGATATGCGCTAGATACAGATGGAATTAGGAGGGTGGGCTAAAGGTCATGTGTATTGTATTTGGGTCTAGGAACATGTAAAAGGTTGGCATGACCAGGGACATGGAGAAACATAGGTATCACAGATACATGGCTTGAATTGATTTGGAATCTGTAGATTCTTAGCAAGCTAAGTGGTTGGGATGCCTTAAGATTGTTATACCCATAATAGTACATTACAGAACCCTGAGAAGGACTAGCAGCAGTTAATGCAAATTAAAAGCATAGAAGTTTCTATCTCGGAAACATGATCGATGCATTTAAGCTAGCCCAATGCTTAACTCTGAACACCAAACATTATCTATTGGGGTAAACCTTGAATAACCTTCTTTCTTGGCCAATGGCTTTCTTATCTAAAGGCTATGATCCCTGTAGATGCGTGTCCTCTACTTTCTTATGACTTTCATCTGATATTTTAGGTCTTGCTCATCTTCCTTGGTATATTTGTCCAAAGCTTGCATGATAAGCATAGGGGTCTCAGTTTCTGTTTATATTGCAGATTCAACAAGAATGGAATCATAAGAGCTCTGGGAAACTCTTAAACTAACTTCCTCACCCATATTCCTTTATACACTACTTACGTGCACATACGGGCCCATGGGTATAGTGTGGATCTGTTCTTGTCACCTTACAAACATATGTATTAATTTTTTGGTTGCAGAATCTGGAGTCCAATTTGACACTCTGGAAGTTTGGAACACTGCCACCGGCCCTCATTGCATTCAGGGGCCATGTGCATCCTATTGACCCATCATGGCACATGCTAGGCTTGGGATACCAGGAGAGAACCAACCTAGACAGTGTGAAGAAGGCTGCTGTGATCCATTACAATGGGCAGTGTAAGCCATGGCTAGAAATTGGGTTTAAACACCTTCAACCTTTTTGGACAAAACACGTAAACTACTCCAATGATTTCGTGAGGAATTGTCATATCTTTGAGCCTCAATGATAGATCAGAGGTAGAACAATGTAGGAGGGAGAGAGATGTTGCAAGTTTTGCAGCTCACGACACGGTATACATCATAGAAATTCAAATATTGATAACACGACCTATGCAGATACCAAGATGATGATGGTGGCTTGAGAGATTCTTTCATTTGTGACATATTGAGGCATGCTCTTCAGGAGACTTCATCAAAGCCTATCTGAGGGAATTTAGCATCCCTTTTCTGGTGCATAAGAGCAGCTAAGCATAAAAGTGCTCACAGAGTTGCAGGTGGACCCGCAAACTGCACTGATCAGTCTTGCAGGAGCAACAAAAGGCCTGGATTGTTCAAGGCACCCATATTAATTTTTTTATTCGTATCTTCCTTTTTTCTTTTCATATATATTTTTTTGTACTCCAAATTTTTGTTTCATTCTGTTCAACGTATTCATCTGGTGACTGTTAGGATATGGACATTTGTTCCATAGGAATCCCATTGATCTTGCAGGGAACTTATAGGATATTTATTACCATTCATGAGATATTATTGGAAATGTGCAGATAATTTTTTTTCCATTAGATTGGGTTACACAGAGTTGCTTCCTTTTCTTATCTGTATGAGTCCTTTTTTTTTTTTTTTGTGTTGGGTGGGGGGGGGGCAATTTTCAGGCTTATGTGCACTGGACAATGCATCTTTTTTGATATTTGCTGCATGACAACTCTTGACACTGAGTGCTACCGGAAGGATTATAAAACAAATATCTTTAACAAATTTTTCCCTTGTTGTCAGAAAATCACAAGATGGGATGACCAAAGAAATTAAGGATCTGTTTGATATCGTTGCTGTTTCTGTGCTTTTCTTTCCCTACAAATACGTGACATGCCATCAAGGTTCGAGATAGCATTTGCTCAGAAAATCTGGTGCTCTTTATATTTCAGCCTTTTTAAAATAATAATCTTTGTTGTCAAAAGCTTTAATGAAAGCAAAATTAAGTGGACCACAAATTTTCTCTGACATCGAAGTCTTTATAATCAGGGAAACAATTAGAATGCAATGGGTTCTTAAGATAACATCCTTCCAAGGACACCCATTTAAGGGACCTCATCTTTTTCTTCTCCCTTTGTCTCTCTTCCCCAGTGGTGGTTGGAGAGACGGGGGGATGGGGTTGGGTTATAAAACATTTAGGTTTAAATTCATTTTGATACCTCCAGATTTTATTCATAATAACATAGTTCTTTCCTGGCTCTTTTTTTTTGGAATAATTTTACTTTTGTAACTTTTAAAATAAATAAATATGATCCAACTTTTTATTACCTGTACATAACAATGCCCCTCCCTCCAAATAAAGCATTTAAGATTACCTAAATGATCCTCTTGGACCCCACAAATGTTTCCATCTTTTTTTTTTTCCTTTTCAATCACAATCAAAAGTAAAGTAAAATCTATAGGAAAAAAGTATAAATTAAATTAAAATTTTCTCGTATGCAAGGAGAGTCAATGGCTTTCTTCCTTAAATCAGTACTTGATTCAATACAAGAACCAGAAAAGAAAAATCAGGAAAGAAAAGAGAAGAAAATAAAAAGATGACAACCTTTTCCTCAATGAGATTAAATATCTAAAGATGCTACAAGAGTGAATAAACCAAAAGGAAGATCCAAAGAATTAAGGGTCTTGTCACATTCACGAAGGGAAAAAGAGTGAAGATTTAAAAACTCTTTTTTTTCAAATTATAAAGTAAAATTTTCTAAAAAGATTAAGAAGGGTTTATGTGATTATTTTTTTAAAAAAAAATCATTTTCATATTATGACTCTTGTTAAAGAAAAATTAATTGAAAGATCGTATTTGTCTATTTTGAAAATTACAAGGATAAAATTATTCTTAGAAGAAAAAAGAGAGAGCTATATGATTGTGAATAAAATTTAGAAGGGTCAAAATAAATTTAAGCCAAACTTTTATTTTGTTATTTTGCTTGCCGATAATGCCACCTTCTCCACCTTTTTCTGTTTCATTTTACTTTTTCATTAAAAGTTTTCGGTTTGCCCTGCTTCTTCTGAAAGAGGGCTGCTATGTATCACCAATACTTGATAAAATTATAGATTCCAGTCTGTTGCCTGATATTCCTTTTTAAATAATATTCTTTCACCAAACCATGGAAATGCCTGGTATTTCTCTATTTATTCCACAGACAACATGCCGTTCTCTTTTTAAGACAGATCTGTAGAAAGGGAGCAAAAGAAAAAAAAGAGCAAGCAGAATTGAACACTTTTAAGCATATTCTCTTCAAGCCTTTAACAATGTTCTTTACAAGCAAAAGATGAGAAAAGGTCAAAGGAGCATATTTCTTAAGCCTTAAAGCTATCTTTCTAGTCAAGGCAAAAGCAAAAAGCTAAAAGAGGCAGAAGCTGAAACCTAGGCGCAATGGAAAAGAGGGATCCCTTCCTTCATCCACCAGCTTCACAGATGCATAACAGCGCTTGCATGGCAAGAATACCTCGCCTTGCTTGTTTCCTCCACTTGTTCCCTCTTCATCAAGAGTTTGAAAAAAATAAACCACACCAATCCTGACTTTGTTTCCAAGCTTGGCCTTCAATAAAGTCTCCATGGATCTCTTCCTCCTCAAATCCATCAAACTCCTGAGGACTCCAAACGTAAACCTGTGATAGATCATCAGAATGGACAATTCGTTCAGAATAAGGTAATTTCCATCAATAGAGATATAACGCAAGTAAACTCTATTTCTAGTTGTCTTTTTTCACCCTCTTTTTAATTTGAAGAGTTCAGACTGTCTCTATGACTTCAAATATCAAAAGACACAATATTTACCCTGAGTTCTGAAATTGATTTCTATTCTTATTATTGCATGAATCTTTTCTTTGTAACATCACAGGAAGTCTTGAATGATAATGCTTGGTGGATGAGAATTGATAAAACCAACGTCAAATATTTGGGATAAAGCTTGATGGTTATAATTATATTATTAGCGTTCAATCTAACAAAATACTGGTGATTTCAAAACCTCATATAACATTATATCATACATATTAAGGTCATTAGAGGTACCATACTAGTTTTTGAAAAAAAATAAAAGAAATGAAAACCAAGTATGGTACTACTCTTTAAAATGATATTCATATATCAGGCATCTCATAAAACTACTCCTTAAAATGACAACACAAGCTACTATGTTGATGCTTAGTAACAAATTATTCTGCATGTCATTTTTCTTTCACCTTCTATTCCAGTGGCCTTATTCATGCTAATTCATCTCCTGATTCAGACTTTAATTTCTTGTTAGGGTACAATTATCTGGTTTAGAAGGTGAAACTAAGGATGGTCACCTTAACATAAGAGAAGGAATGAAACCACAGCAAACAGTTTCCTTAAGGGAAGGTATTGATATCTTATTGTTCTTTGCAATTATCTCAGTCAAATATGGAATTGCAAAAGACCCATGCTTACATTAATATACATTAATGTTTTATTATTTACAATAATATCTAGCAAACACTTACACTAACAGAAGCAAAACTTCTCTTAAGGATGACCATCCCCATCCATACACATAGCCCATATAACTACCTTACAGGCATTTGCCCACCTCTGGCTGGCCAACTGTAGTTTTCTTTCCAATATTTAGATCTACTTGCTTTTTTTTTTTTTTTTTGGCCTAATTACAAGTACATTTCCCCATCAAGCACATGATTAGTTCACAAAAAGAATATAAATCGCATTATCTTTTGATTATCTTTATTAAGAAAGAAGCATGCATTTCTTTTGCAATGCCATGCAAGTCCTCAACTTTTTAACTTGAATATGTGCAACAATGCGATTTGTGGTCATGCTCTGGAGGAAGTATGCAATGGAACAAAAATTTTGCTCATGCAGAAAGAAAGAAGACACAAAACTGGTTCCAGAGGCAATTCGCTGGCCAAATGAGTGGGGTAGAAGATGAAAGTGATGGTGAGTTCGAGACTGCAATTGCAGCAGCTGCATATGCTATCACACTACAGGAAGAAGAAAGTTCACCGAACCAGCAAAAATCTATTGAAGAATTAGGAAGCCCTTTAACCAAGACCAAAAGCATAAAGGAAGAAAGCATGGATAAGCCAACTGATTACAGCAAAATCTCCAGGTGGTTTAATGGTAAAGAGGCAACATATGGGAAATCATCAGGTACAATTTTATTCTGTCTTTCCACTATTCAAAATTCACTAAAACAAGGTCTAGTCAATGTGGTTATCAGTTACCAACTCAAAATTATATATTAATAATTAATACAGTTTAATTTAGCATCAACTCTTTTCCATGATAAATGCAACACACAGCAGGGGAAAAATCAAGCATGAGCTCTAAAATGAGAGTTTCTCCATTTAACAAGTAACAACCCCCACAGTTTCAGGTGACAGTTCATTGAGAAAGTCAGCAACGTTAGAGCAACAGCAGCTAGAAGATTCTGCTGCTGATCACAAACCGAGAGAAAAGGAAATGCCTACCACAACAAAGCCTACAGCTTCATTTTCTAGAAATGGAAATGCCAAAGGGAAAAGAACGGACTCTACTCTAATTGAAACAAAACCAGATGATTCTTGGGAGAAAGAAAAGATGGACAAGATAAAAAAACGGTAGCTATGATGCCCTTTAATGTTTATTCAACATGACAAAAAAAGCTTTGGTGCTATGGCATCTTGTTCCAGTGAATGATTCTGTGTGCAACACGACTCATGGCAGGTATGAAAAGATGAATGCCACTGTTTTGGAGTGGGAGAATGAGAAGAAGAAGAAGGCCAAACTCCGATTGGAGCGAAAAGAGGTATAACTTAGCTATCATTGAATTTATGGTGCAACAATTACATTTCATTTTTTCTGTCCCCTTCCACAGCCAACCCATTAACAGGGCCATAATGGTCCTGATCCCTTGATGCACCGTAAGCTTGGTTGAGTGTTAACAAAACTAGAAGACAAGCCAACTCACATCAATCGCTGAAGCATGACCAAGATAGGCAGTTGCATATCTAGTCAACCAAAATTCAAGATTCCTAAAACACTTCCAAGGGAGGCAAGAAATTGACCTCTGAATGAATTGAGAAATGATCATGGGAGGTATAATCCCTATAGATCAATGCACTGCAATAATTACATCAATTACTAAACACTATTTGTTGACTCTTATAACAAAGCAGACAACATCTCATCAGCATCTAAATTTAACATGCACTATCAGTGCCTTTTGGCCCACATGCCTAGGAAATCAGTATATAAATCCAAATGATGACCAATTCTTTTTCTTCCCTGCTCTTCAACTAATATATCATTATGTAAGCATCTCCTCCGTACATAGTAGCTTGCCAAATTTAACAGGAGCTCTACTCACAAATTTTGCAAGATGATTTTCTTTCACCCAAAGAATGTTCATTCTTGTTCATGCTCACATTCACAGAAACACTTCCAAGATGACTTCCCCCCTCCTAAAAGCATGTTTTCATGCTAAATATAAGTCATGTTCTATGCATTCAAGAGAAAGTTAAGAATCTTACAGGAAAAATTCCCTAATAAAGTGAAAGAATCTTACCAAAAAGATAAGTGACCCAAAGCCACTAGAATGTTCTTCAATTTAAGCTCCAGACAGTCATTTCCCTAGAAGGTCATCCTAATATTATCCTTTTTATACGCCCCCTGCACTTCTTCCATTAATATCTACACCATCACTATCATGTTCAGAGCCACATATCCTGTGGGTCAGACCATGGAAATTGGCTATCTTTGAACACTTTCAAGAATACTGGCACACGTATGATGTCTTAGCTTACAAGGTTAATCCAGAAACTAACCACATTTTGCCAAATTGCAGAAGGAACTGGAACGGAGATGGGGAAGAGCAATACAAGAACATCGTAGTGAGATAGCTAAAATTGAAGCAATCGCTGGTAGAGAAAGAGCTCTTGCAGAAGAAAGAAAAAGAAATGATGAATACAAGACAATTGAGAAGGCCAAGAAGATGCGATCAACTGGAAAAGTTCCCCATGTGTGGCCCTGTTTATGATAAATCACCCTAATGGTAGAAGCAGCACTCTCAAATGATATCTCATCTGCATTAGTTTGAAGGCAATTTGCTTTCCCAATCCTCTGCTAAGCCAAGCAAAATATGTAGAAAACAACAACACTAGGAAAGAATCCTGGATTGTATTGAAAATTTGTAAGTCTTGTATATGACATACAAATACTCCTAGAAATTAAAAAATGAAACCATGGATTGTATTGAATATTTGCTAAGTCTAGTATATGACATACAAATACTCCTAGAAATTAAAAATGAAACCAAAACCAGAAGCTCAAGATACTAATGAAAAACGAAAAACACACATGCTTCTAGACAGAACATATAACAAATTCATCTCAAGGATGCCAAAATGCCATGAAACTACATGTATGGACATATTCTGTACACATGAACATGGAAAATTGTATGATAATTCAATTATCTTGATATTGGACTACATCTAACACTAAATCTTTTCATTTGAAGTAATAAATAGAATGAGAGACTAAAGAACAGCTTTATGTGTGCTTGCAGATCAAAAAGACAAACTCCTATGCAATCTACATACCCTGTTACATATGATAGTGAAAGGAAATCTCTTCTTCACTTTTTCTACCAAATCTTACTTGAACAGTAACTAACATGATCCACAGTGTAACACAGCAATACAAAAGGAATCCTAATCTTCAACACTTGAAAATCTGTTTAGAAAAGAAAAACACATGCTAAAGGAAATGTTAAAGAAAGAGATATTGGAAAGTTCTCAATAGCATTGAAACTAAAAATTTGCTTATAAATCATGTACCATACATATTCAAAGTTTACAGATCACTATAACTTTTGGTTGAATTTAGTTTCCCTTCACAGAATTCTTTTCATAGATGCTTAAGTCAGTTCCATCATGTTAAACCACAAAATAGACTGATGAGATCATTAAATTTCAAATATATAGACAGGGAACCTTCATTTGATGGTGGTAAATTTGATATGCTATCATTACTTCCATAACATCAGGAAACCAGGCAAGCTTTATTATAATAAGAACAATGGAAGTTGGATTAACCCAATAATGAAAGGTACCATTGCAACTCTTTGAAATTTAAACAACAGAAGAAAAAAAAAAAGAACATAAGGTTTGGCAAAGTCTCCTTACTAAAGATAATCTTTTTTTTAATTTCTTGTTTATTTATTTTTTCAAGCTAATAGCATGTTCAAATAGAAGCATGGACAATTAGCTCTCCATGGAAACAGATATGCATTAGTGAGACTATGATAAACTATATGTCATATGAGGAGGACTATTCATGTTCCCATAAAATTTAAATGGTGGTGAGGAAACAGAGCGCTCAGGAAGATCACCTGCATCAAATTCTGAGTATCACTCCAACTCTGATGCCTCCTCAGAATCTGAGAGGGGTAAGAGAGTGCATATTCCGAGCATATGCCCATTGAGGCATACATAATACTCTATGCAATCATCATAAGCACCTAACTTGCTGGCAGCACTTCTTGGTATCAAGTTTGCTTGCAGCATGCTCCACAGTTTGTTTAAAAGTATGGACACATCTCTGTGGGATGAAACTTGGCCTGCCTGTCAATCAGCACCTTCCTAACTCTCGAAACAAAGAAGACTTGAAGACACCATGGAAAAAGCCCACATCACCTTTCTCTCCCTGATCAAGATGCTCACAAGGGTCTGATACATACAGAACATCACTTCTGCATTGTGGAATAAGAAAACTTATCCCTGAAGTCCTAGAAAACCGAGCCCTGTAAACAAAGTGACCTGGGATATGGATGCTATTAAACAGACCCCCCTTGCTGCATCCTGAACAATAAATCAGAAGCTTCCCAAGTGCTTTCCAGTTTCCATCAACACTGTGCCTTCCACTGGATTGCAAATCTAGCATCATCTTTGGCACCCTTGTTCGGCAAAACTCCTTCCACAAAACCCACTTAGCAATTTCATCAAACCATTTGCAAACACACAACATTACAGCAATCAATCTGGGGTTCCAATTTAGGTGTTGTAACACAAGAAAAATTGCATCCTCACTCAGAAGCCCATTCATACATATACATGATGATGAGTGTGTGCAGCGGTACTGCTTTGCAACCAACATCATTCTACCCTGCTATAATATGAAAGTGCAAATCACACTCTCATGCCCCAAACCTGCTTAAATTCCAAAAGAAATTGCAAAAAAAAAAAAAAAAGGCATCATAATTTACTAACTGATCGATGTCAAACACATTACAGCAAAAAAGGGGCATCAATTTGTTGATAACTCTTAGCTTGGCCCACAGCAAATAATCCAACACTGGTTCAGATTGAAAAGTTTCATCCATGTCATGCATCACATCCTTCACAAGGACAGGCATCAACTGATAACCAAGATTTGTGACCTAAGAACATATAGACAGAACACTGAAGTATCCGTTCATCAAATGCTGCATTCGTGCATCCTATAACAAGATTAAAACTGATATATATCCTTTTTAATTCAATTTATCTTTATAATTCAGGTTCAGTAGATTGAGCATGTAGATATCAAGCAATCATTTTTTTGAATGAAATTTCATCCATAACACCCACAAAATCTATATATATTTATCACACCTATATATTAATCACAGATCATTACTCAAAACACAATCATCCAATCATCCTATACATTTACTATTAAAATTTTATAGGAAGAAAAAAGGTTTCCAAATCCAAATACTCAGATTGCCACAAACAAGAAGGGAAATAAAATCTCCAATCCTTCGTGTCCGGGTTCAGTAAAAATAATTCCAAATCGAATTCGCTATCTTCGTGCTTCCAATCCATCAAAATTCCAGCATTCCTCTCCGATTACCTATTCCAACGATTCCCATAATACGTGTAAGCTCTGCAATGTGAGACTTTAAACTGGTTCAATTAAAAACAAACCCTAATTAAATAAACCAAAACCAGGATGGGTTCTCAGCAGCATTTCATCAAACACCTTCTTCCTCCTATCAAATCCATCATCTAGAAAACTGAATTATTCTGTAATAATGGTGCAATCCAAGAGCTGAATTATTCTGTAATAATGGTGCAATCAAAGAGGGTTTCAAAAGGTTGATCCTCCATAAAAAGCCCTAGAACCGAACTAGTTTTCTCATCCATCTTCTTCTTCTTCTTCTCCTTCTTCTTCGCTGCCTAACCAAATCCAGGGTCCCAAGTTCTTCTCCGTTTGTGGCCGAGACTTCGCCGGAGAGTGGAGCTTCACATGGACATATCAGTCGTCGACGTCCGAACAGTCAACGGTGAGTCAAGAAACCTTAATGCCTGTTTGAAAATCAGTAGCTTGGTTACATAGATTCCGTGTTTAAATTTTGATCCAAGATGCTGGATTATTGGTTGGGCTTGTTGTAGAATCAAGAATGTCTAGTTAGGATGTTGACGCTGGGAATGATGTTAGAGCCATTGGTGACTGCTGTTTGGCAAACACCATAGGAGAAAACCATGGAGGTCGGCTCAGGAAAGGAGACAACGTGTTTCCTTCTGTGACCCAGAAGTTTCCAATGGGTTCAACCCATTTGATTCGAACCAAATTCTTTGGTTTAGTTGAGATAAAGTTAACAATGAAATTAGTTAGTTAATAGGTTCTGTATAAAATCAAAATTACTGTTAGAATTGGTTTCAGTCTACGAATAGACTGGGCTTAATCGTTTCAGGGTCAACTTGCTTTAGGCTAGATGGACACAATCAGTTTATAAATAGTTTATTTGAACCAGGTTTGGATCTGATTCAATTACAGAAATCAGAAATAAGATTAAATTAGAATTAAATAACCAAGTGTTAGTTTGTTGAATTTCAGTAAACCAAATGTTGAATTATAGTTAACTAATGGGCTGGGTTAGTTTGTTGGGCTAACCAGAATTCAATCAGGTTCACGGAATGTAAAAGGTTAAGATGGCTAAATGGTTGAGTTAAACCTATTGCAGTAGATTCAGTAGGATCTGAACCCAATCCCATTGACCCAAGTTCCTGAAACTAACCCATTTATCCTGGTTTAATCAATTCGAATCAGTTATCATGGATTGGGCTGAATAAATTGTGATGGGTTCAAACCCATGTACATTAGACCAAACCCAAAAACCCATATTTTAATTTAATGGATATTAGCCCATTTAGGTAGGACCTAATAGCATTATGGGCTAGAAACTTAATGGATTCAAGTAGACTAGGCCTAAGATCATAGAAGTTCAATACATACTGTTACACAATATATTTGATGTCTTGCATAAATTTATTGTTAGATTTCTCAGTATATTTTAATTGTACATAATAACTCATTTATGAGGTGTTATATATGTTGTGATATACTATTTTGGTTATGGAATAATTTTGGCTTTTATTTGAGATATATAAATATAATATGTTGAGAAATGTTGTTTTGATTATGATATGATTATGGTTTGGATGGATATGTGATTTGATAATATCGGCATGTGGACTAATCATTGAAATGCGATAGTGGCGGCACCGAAAGAGGACTGAAGGCTGAGTGAGGGTTGAAAGTCATGAGCCGATGTAGAACCATCAAATAATGATGATTTATTGTTAATGCATGGTACTAGTTCTGACTTGATTAGCTTAGATTGGTGGCACCAAAAGAGGAACGAAGGTCGAGTGAGGACCGAAGGCCAAGAGCCAGTGTAAAACCAAGCATAAACTGTTGACTGAGTTTAATACACTAGACACTAATATGGGAACTAACTTGTGCATGTGTAAATCGTCAGGTTAACTTGTTAAACACAAATTACTGGTATGTGGTTTGTCAATATATATCTTTAGTATATTGATGCGTATGAGAGTGACTTAATCCAATGCCATAAATGGTAGAAATTATGGATATGATGTTACTATTGATATATGGTATTGGTTTTGACAAGATTGGCTTAGATCGACCGCACTAGAAGAAGGCTGAAGGCCAAGTAAGGGCTGAAGATCGAAAGCCAGTGTAAAACTAGTTATGAACTGTTGATTGAGTTAAATACGTTGAGCACTAGTATGTGAACCAATTTGTGTGTGTATCATAATATTAGGTTGTTAGACATGAACAACTGATATGAGTTTGTTAGTATATGGATGATCGTGATCTGGATGTGGATATAATGAAGATTTTGGTGTTCGGTATGGTTTTAGTGTTTCATATAGTTTATGTTGATATTTGTTTGGTTTTATAGTTTTGAAGTTAATTTCATAAATATATTATGTTATTTTTTATAAAAAATTATTTTGTTATATAATTTTATTCAAAATTTTTTTGATATATTTATGATGATATACATAAAATTTTTACTAGGCTTTTAGCTCATTATTTTTTCTTTCATTACCATATTTTAGAGGATAATGAAAATGCTTACCTACACTTAATATATTATTAAGTGAGACCAGTCTTAGTCTTTAGTTTTTCTATATTATTAATATTATAGATACTTAATATATACTTAAAGATTGACATTTATATTTTAATAAATTAATATAATGACTCCCTGATAACATTTCAAAATATATGAGTTTAATTTTTATAAATAATTTTATAATATTATCTATGTTGAGATGTGGTAGGTTTATTTTTAAGATTATGCGGCCTTTGTAACGTCGTTGGATCGCATTCCGGATCTTGAGTCGCGACATGCATCCCATTCACCCCTTCCCCACCATTCCCAAAACAAATACCACAACACTCGATCAAAAACCCTACCGGAAATCATCTATCCAACATATACACCAAAAAAAAAAAATCCAAAAAAAAAAAAAAGAGGATTTGTGAAACCCCGCCGCGCACCGCACAAAAATAAGCAATAAAGGCGACATTTTTCTCCAAAAAAAGATCACAAAACTTGATCAATCTCTCACCTTTTGCTGCAGAAACTCCTCCTCTTCCTTTCTTCGCAAGGAAGAGCGAAAGAGAAGGAGAAAGCGCTAGCTAAGAAAGATCAGGGCTCGCATGAAGGAAGGGCAGTTAAGAAAAAGCCCCTCGGGGATGCAAGAATTCAGGAACTATCCCCTTGTCCTTGAGACGAGACAAGTCCCCCTCCCTTCCCATTGGCCTTCCGAAGGGGAAGGAGACTAGGGGTTCTAAAGGCTGGGAGATTGTTCCGTTGTGCCGGCGGTACACGGTTTCTAACGTGAACACCAACTAGAAAGGCTGAAAGGAATTTTAGGAGTAGCGAATCCGCTGCCTTCTATGAACAGCAGACAGCAATTTCATGGTGATATATGCCATGAAAAACTGAGCTTCCAACAATAATTGCCTATTTGCATCTTTGATGGGAATAGCTTGTTAATATCATGTTTAAGAGATTTATACTAACATTAATTATGGCCTAAATATACTTTTGTCCTCAAAATTTTACTTAAAAGTCATTTTAATCCTTAACTTTTTAGTTATTACAATTTAGTTCTAATATTTTAAAAATGTTACATTTCTCAGCTCTTATTGTACAGGACATTAAAATTGATGGAATAATTTATGTTTCATTCTAACATGAATACCGGGACTGTCACTTGAGTTCTCAGTGATTTATTATGTGAAAAAAAAGATAATTCATATATTCGCATCATATCGGTATATTAGTTATTTTATCAATTTTAATTGATGTTATGCAATAGAACGGTAAGAATAATATTCTTAAAATATAAAAAATTAAAATATAATATTTGAAAGTTTGAGAACTCAGATAAATTTTGAGTGAAAAATTTAAGGATCAAAAGTATTTTTTTACCATTATTTATTATTTTCATGATTAATTTATAATATTTGCTGTTTGATAGATTTGTAATCACTTTCTACTCCAAATTTAACCCTGGATGGTATTTCTATATGGGTGATATCTTGTGATTTCTTATTATTAATGCTGACCATTATTCTCTCTTACCAATTTCCTTTCTGCTAGAATTTAAAGCCTTCTTGGTGAAGGGTAGGCGTCAATCAATGATTGACACCAGAGGCTCTATTCTTAGAATCCAAAGCACAAGGGTTTGGACGATTGAGTTCTAAGATATTTATTCATCTACAATTTTTGCTGGCATCAAACCGCCCACACTAATGAAGCCACGTCTAAACAACTTGGCTAGTTGCGATCTTAGCGTCCAAGTGGGGAAGTTGACCATCCAATTTGGCAATCCTCACCTCAAGTGGGCAGAGATATGTGATCTTAGAAACTGACAAGCAGATGGGCTGTCAACAAAGCCTGCATTGAAAATCTCTTCCTGATCATAATAGAAGATGGTTGCTGGAGTTTAAGGAGTCCTAAGGGACTTGCTATGGTGGAAAGATTATAATGGGCGCATATAGAAGAGCAAAATTTTATGTAGACCAAGGTTTTCCTTGAATGATTTATTTTGAAGAGATGATAGGATCTTTTAAAGCTTTGGATTATATGTTTCTCTGCTTAAAGAGTGATGCAGCAAGCAATGCATTGACTGGAGGCTGTAAACTTATCTGGCCTGTAAACTTATCTGCATTGAGTGTTTTAGAAGGAAATATCTAAATTATATATATATATAAGTAGATTTGGCTGAAGAAGATGATCAAATTTTTATCAACCTACGATAGGTTGACAGATGGTAGTTTAGTCCATCTTGACTGAACACATCAGCATTGCTTCAGCATACACTAAACCTTGAATGAAAATAGATTCTAAAAAGTCCTATATAGAATAAAGTCCTACCTATCATAGAATTCTTTATGAATCAGGATACATCGTATAACCTATAAAAGAGAAGGTATAGTTTAATTTAGTAATTTTTTCTTCTTTTTTCTATCTCTATCTTATTTTTAAGAAACCCTAAGGCTTCAAACCTTTTTGCGCCGCCATCATTAGAACTTTTATACTAATTTGAGCATCAAAGAATTTCCACCAGGAAATACTCTGGAGGCATCATTCTTGTGCCCTCTTTTTTCTCTACAGACTTTATTATCGGTTCCCACATCTCTCCGATCTCAAATGGTTCCTTCTCTTCTTGATTCTACCATCAACTTTCTATTACTATTTAAAGACACCAACAGATCTAAACCGCATTAATATGGAAGCATATATATATATATATATATATATATATATATATATATATATATATATATATATAATCTTTAAAAAAAAACAGAACTTAGATGTTATAATCAGAGCACCTCTGGACGCAGATTTTCTTTGCTCAATATAAGTATGCAGATTTTCTTATTTTAGATGAACATTAAGAGAAGCCTATTATCAGGAACCTAACAAGCTTAAGGTAGAAGATGGTACCTCTTTGCTTCCTGAGGAACAAAATAAATGACTTTAAAGTTGAATAGAAATATTATTCAGCAAGGTGGAAAAATTAACATATTGGAAGCGAAGATGGGCTCGGAATTTCTTATATTCATATTCATGTTTGCCTTCTACACTATCATCCATCTATGACAAATGAAAAGATGTTAAAAGAAAATTATATGCCTTGCAGAGAACCATGCAGGACCATCCAATTGACCATATTTACCCTTTGTTAGCCTATTGGCTGATAGGTTTTTCCCTCAATAATCTGGTCAGAGAGACAAGGAAACAATTCTTTCAATTCACTCAACTTGAATTTCAAGAATAACAATAGAAAAAAAATCGTGAAATAAAGATTCTAAGTCTTTTTTTTTTCATTAATTATACTATAAATAAAAAAAAAGGAATAAATTTCTATCCAGAACAAATTTTAGTCATCAGATTTAATCAAATACATAGCAAAGAATCTAGACTACCAACTCAACTCCAACTCTCCCACCACCATTTCCTTAAAACTACTGCTGTTAGGAATAAGATCTAAGAGCCAAAAGACCTCTCTTTCCAGTATCTTCCCTTGCATCCTCCTCATTTCCAACGTGCGACCAGATCTATTCTTAGATTCCTACCATGATCATATCTATGTTTGATAGATGTAGTCCCATTAACTATGTTCAACTCAGCCTGCCAACCCTCAAACTATTGGGGATGGTTGTTTGAAGTAGATCAAAACTAGATAACCCGTTGGTTTGAACTAAGTTACGTACTATGATTTCAATGCTCAAAGGCCTATCAACAAGAATTTTTTTTTGTTGGAAAGAAACCTCCAATCTTGAACTGAAAGGTTTTCACTCAAGGATTCCATGTCTCATTCTGTTTCAAACTCGCTTGGTCTTGACCAATCTGATGGCAGAGGGCGTTCATGACTGATGGATTTAGATGGGATTGAGTTTTGTAGCAATACCTTATATGGGCTCAGAGCATTTCAAGACATTTTATTTTGATATTAGGGGGAAAAATGGTCTTATTTGTTTTCTATATGGTATTGCCCATGTGTTCCCACTTGGTTATAAGCTCACGTACGGTATTTTTTTAAAATATTTTTTTAAGAAATTGAGCTTTATCACACTCTTTCAAGGCACACATTCAATACCTTCAACCCTTATTTAATACCCTTATGTTCTTAAATTTTTTATTATTTATAACACCACCCACATATACCACAGCCTCGAATTAGTGAGTTTCTAATTTTTTATTGTTACTTCTATTTTTCTTTGTGGATTTATGCTCATCTTTTTACTTGTTTATATGTAAAACTAAGCACCCAAAAAAAAAAAAAAAAATCCTCCAGTGTCCTTGTGCAGGGTGATCCTATGATTAAAAATTAAATCACATTTTAGTCTCATATGAGAACAGTTAATTTTTATGATGGCAATAGAAAAATTAGCAAAGACCCAATCTTGGTGCGGTAGGGTAGCAGTCAAAGCTAAAGTTTCTTACTGTCTAAAAGAGACAAAAATAATAATTTAAAGTTATCTATTTCTTTCAATTTAAAATTCAATACTTGCACATTTAAATTAAAGATTCATCATGATTTATACCATTAAAAATATCTAGAGATAAAAAATTTGATTTAGTAGTCTTTAACCTATGTACAAAATAAATATTAAAATAATATAGGAGCATATTTTGTTATAATCTAAGTTTAAAATCAATTAATTTTCAATTTATATATGTTTAATATTGAGGAGTATGAGTAGTATCAGATTTTAAACATGAATTACACCAGTATGAGACAACTACTTAAAGACAATGGCATCAGCCTAGAAGATCAATAACGAATATATATAATCACTTCTATGTTTCCAAAAACAGATTCAAGCCAGACAAAAATAAAAAAAGGAGCTTGAAAAGAAAAACACATTGCTACCAGATTTCCAAGAATAGACACAAGCTGACAACAAGGCAACATGCAAACAGTGTTAAAGATTTTTAGTCCAATCTGCCTCTCTGGAGCATAGATCTTGTTACGCACAGAAAGTACACTGAGCTTCCTGTTTACCTGAAAATTTCAAACCTCCTTCAAGCCATAAACACAGAATGAGCTTTAATTTATCTAGATCACATAGTCAATACATTCAGATAAAGGTTGGCAATCTAAGACGCATGGACTCATCAAATCTAATCCATAATATGTAAATGAAAGTCATGCAATAGTAAAACAAAGGACAAAATGATGAAGCACAAGAAAAGTAAATTGTCACATTCCAAGATGCCTTACCATATTATGGTTGCCATCAATAAATAAATACACACAGATGCTCATCCCACAGATCACAAAATCTTTCCTTCTCATTTATTAATACGCATAAAGTTACATGCATGTAATTTGCAAAGTCCAACTTCCACTATGGAAAAACTTAGGCCAATTTGCTCATGGAATGATCAATCCAAACATACTCATTCAAACAAAACTCAATCCACCTAATGTTGATAAGTTTATTAAGTACAGTTCCAAGAAGAACCAAATGTACATGAACTAAAAGCAAATGGTCCTTCCAGAAAACAAATAATAGCAAGAAAACATAAAAATTTTGCAAGCTCCAAACCTTTCAACCCAAGCTACTTTTCTTAACATAGTTCTCTTCATTTACAGATATACACAAGCCTCTCCATAAATCCAAGTTCAAATACACTCGTAGCATTGGATCTTATTTTGATATATGCTCCAGACATTCTGAGTTATATTTAACAATATATTGTATCACAGTCTGACCATAAGCATTCCAACAATCATCATGGAAATTCTGTTACTTTACTACCAACCTATGCCATAGATGCTGGTTTGTTATCCTGGAGAGAGATCACAGTTTCGAAAGCACCCACCAAAGCCTTAACCTTGCTCTTCCTGGTCTCTACGAGCTTACTTGCAGTTTCTTCAATCACGTTATTGAACAGACTTTGTGACTCTTTCTTCCGCCATGTATTTTGATGCCTCAGGACCACACCTCGAGCATCTGGATTGGGATCATTTGAGACAAGCAACCCATTCCTCCGCCTAAAACTTCTTCTCCCTAGGAGACGATGATCATTTGTGTTCTCCCCCACCATTCTTCCTCTCCTGAATATGAGTCTTCTTGGACCATTGCTCTCTGCCTGAGGTTCAATTACTCTACCTCTCCTAAACTTCAACTTGTAAGGTTGAGGAGTATTAACTTCTGGATGAACAGCTGCAGTTCTTCGCAATCTCCTTCTGTCTTCGCCCTTTGGAAATTCATCTCTGCTTTTGTTTCCTGTTCCTACATCATCAAAGAGTGATTCACTTGATTGACTAAATCCAGACAAAGATTCAGTCTCCTCAACCTCTTCCTCATCATATGGCATCAAATCTAATGTCTGGTGGCCATCATATATTTGCTGAAAGGAACCCAAATCAACATTCTCTGCTTTGGGCTCAATAACATACAATATTTTCTCCTCATTCCCATCCATATCATGCTCACCTTTTTCAACTTTTTCTCCACTAGCATGTGCAGTTTTTTCATCATTTTCTTGGCACTTCGCAGGAGTCATGAGCTTTGTTTTCCTATATTTCCTTGGTTTCAAGTTTGAGGCACCATCACCAGCAGACTTGATAGGCAAAGAAGCTGTCGATGGTTTCAACATTTTCCTTTCTCCAACTTTTGTCATTCCCAAACTCTTTGTTATCTTGTCCTCTCGATTCCCTCGACCAGCTAGACCTGCTGGATGGGTTAGTGGAGATAAAGACTTTACCTCTGAAGTCTTCTTTGCCTGCAAAGAGATTTCAGGTTTGTCCAAGATACCGATACTCTTGGGAGGTAATGATGCCCTTTGCTTAATAATTATGGGTTTAGCAGCTGTCACAGGTTTCTTCACAGATATCTGCCTGAGCAATTTGGGTTTAACAGATGCTATTCCTTTCTTGGAAGTAAACACAGCCTTTTCCTTCATGGTACCAGACTTCCCACATGCATCAACTTCATTGCCACATGACATATCTTTTTGCCCAGAAACTTTGCGCTTGTTGAGGAATGTTTTTAACCGAAACATGGTCTTCTGTTTGATTGTCTCTCTCTCCTTTCTGGCACTTGTATTTAGGCTTTTTAACTTGATCTCTTTATTTTCTGGGGATGAGGGAAGAATTGCCTGCTTGCTAGACTCAACATTTTTCGGGCCAGGCGACAGAGTCTGCAACTCTTTGTTGACAGGATTCTTCTCAAATCTAGGCCCCTTGGTTGTTGACAAGGGATTCTGCTGGATGACTTTTGATTCATCTGAAAGTTCAATTTTCTGCTCAGATGAGGATTTCAACTGACTCACAGGTTTTTTCCCTCGTTCTCCAAAATTCAAAGCCTTCTTCTGACTTTGCTCAACTGTGACAAGATTTTTTCTTGATCCGTGAAGAAAGGAATGCTTTTCTTTTCCTTCAAAATCATGTTTCCTTCCATACTTACAAAAATCATGGCATGATTTTATATTGCTTTGGAGATAGCGAGGAAGAGGCTTTTCGTCACTGTTTGAAAAAGAAGGTGAACCTCTGGGAGATGCTTTTCCTGTCGAATTTCTCCTCACCCCTCCTATAGGTTTAATAACCTCTGGGGTTACTGAGATGATACCCCTTTCTGTTGCCTCTTCATCCATTGGAAGAAGGTGAGGATCTTGATTTTTTGCAGTTAAGATTGCATGATGCTGCAAAAAATCCACAATCTGTCAGCCAACAAGATGGGAAGAAAATGAAGAAAGGAGAACAATTTAAGGAAGGAAAAATGCATAGTTTTAGATAAATTATGTGATTTTTCTAGTGATAAACTAACTATGTTTAATCAGCAAATATGATCTACAGGATGTAGCAGAATATTGAATCAAAAGCTACAAAAGATCCTTTTGTTTGCTAGGCTCAAACAATTAATACCCAGCATATATTTTGAATTACTATGTCATTTCATCAATCTGGTATGAGTCAGTTAGAAGAAAATCCAAATCACTCAACAAGCTGTGGTTTTCACTGCTGGACCGACTAAGAATGCCTTAGGACTGTCCTGACTGATGCTCTAATCCAACATAACTCACCAAACAGGTTTACTAAATATAAACAACCCGGTTGACTATACAAGAATGCTATAGAAATCAGAGGTGCAAACTGGATGATATCTGTAAATATATAGATGATATCTGCAAACTTGTCCAGTTTAATCTGATTTACCACATCAGAACAAGTTCCATAGCGATTAACCTCCTCTCCAACGCAAAAGGAGGGAGGAGGAAAAAAAAAGCATCGATCTAGCCAGACGTACACACACAAAAGAAGGCAGAAAAAATTAAGGCTGAAAGAGTTTCCTTGTTATACCTGGTCTGTTATTCTGGAAGTGAGACAAGGATGAGCGCTGTGAATCCTTTAATTGCTTCTCAACCTGAAACAAAAGCAATAAACCAAAACAGATTCATAATCTGATCAAAACTTCTTCAGAAGTCTAGCAAGCTAATAAAAATATATGTATTTTTTTTTTTTTATCCATGAGGTGTTAATGCTGACACCAAGATAACCCTCATTTATAGTAATTATAGAAAGTAGAATTTCTGTCTATCTTATTTACAATTAAAGAAACAAAGAAAGGATAGGATCCAATAGTTTATTTCAAGATAACATTTCCCAATATCATCGCTGCACACACAAGATGATAAAAAATTTTTTTAAAAAAAAAAACAATGGTGTACAAAGGCTCACTTCAACCACCAATTCACTAGGAAAACACAAAATCAGCAAACCTGAGCCCATCCATAATGTTAGGAAGGCATAAATTAAAAGCATAAAAGCAATGAACTTCTGCAGTCTAGCACCACAAAATCGAGAGAAAAACAACCTTATATCTTCTTCTAACAATGGAAAAAGGAAAATGGAAGACTTTTCTACTAACACTCATCAGTGACATGGACCCAATCTATTTAAGAAAGAAAATTTGACACATTAACTACAGAGAGGAGAGGGGCAACCTCAATTAAATTGAAAGGCAAACACAGCAGTTTTCTCCTATCAAACACATTCCTTGTATTGTACAAATGAAACTATTGTTAATAATAAAAGAAAGCATTAGAAATCAGATAATTCTGCAATCCATTTCAGTGAAAGAACAACAAAATGTGTTAAACTTCAACAATAAAATTTCAATATGATTAGAATCCTAAAATTCCTGAAACCAAGATCGTGTGCCATTTACAGCATTAAGATCATCAGTCAAAAAAACAAAAATAAATGAACTGAGGTATTCTTTATCCAATATACAGATCAGCAAAGGAAAGAGGGAAGCAAAAAAAGAAAGAAATATAGAAGAAACTTGCTATCATTTACAAATCAGGAACAAAGAAACATAAGAAAATATCACCATCTTTCTATAAATAGCATCATGAGATAATGCAATCTATTAAGCTTACAGAACACGAGTCCATTAAATCAATAAATTAAGGTTAACTTAGAGCTAAAAAAATGTCACCACCTTTCTATAAATATATTAGGGAGAGAATCTGCTATTTTAAAACACATCAAGCTTCAAGATGATGCGTTAGAATTATTCAATGTTCCCTGCCATTCTAGAAATGATGGAATTCATTTAAAAATCCTTGAAATAAAGACATTCGATCTCTTCATCTAAATGAATTAACTAGTTTCAGTGAACAAGATAAATTAGCAACAACTATTACTGTACAAGAGTCAAATCAACGACCTTATCAAGATCAAAAAGAAACCCATCAAGATCCAACTAACTCTCTTCACCACCAACAAGAAATCCAAAACTTATTTAAAGTAAAACCAGATTTCATCAATCATCCAAAAGGTTTCCCAGAAAGAAGCCAAGAACAGGGAAAATCCCCGTCTTAATTTCACCAAATCAGAAGTAACTTCTTATATTGTTATCAGCTCAACCATAGCCCAAGACACACCAATCAAGATCGAATCTTTCCAAACTTTACCATCACTGAAAGAGGGGGAAAAAAAGAAAACCGACCACTCTAATATCAAAAAAAAAAAAAAAAAACAAAAATCCAACCTTTGATCTATAAAACATATAAAGACATAAAAAAAAAAAAAGCCATCCTGCTCACAATCATCAAACCGATCAAGATCGCACCTTTAGCCAATTCTCATTAGCAGAAAGCCGGGAAAAAATCAAAAAAGAGATCTTTTAAGCTCAGAAAAGTCGAAAACACGCATCAAGATCGTACCTTTCCGCGATAACCGTCACCAGAAAGCGGAGAGGGCGGAAACCATTTGAAGACTCCCTCCCTCCTTCCCTCCTCCGACAGAGAAAACCGATGCTGTGCTCCTCCTCTTAGAGATCGTGCAAGCAACGTTGGCGTCTTTTTAAAGAGGAAAGATTGCGTGTTTGATGGAGAGGAGGATGAGAGAAGGCGCCGCCACCGACCCAATGAAACAGTCTGAAATGGCTGTCGGAACTGGCGAGGTGCCCAGCACCAGCAGGGTCAAACTTTCTCCGCACGGCTTCTTGCTCGTTCTCTCTCCAGAGGAATTCTAATAAAAAGAAAAATAGTATTATTAGTTGTGAAAAGAGAGATGGGGAATGTTATAATAATAATAAAAAAAAGAAAAGAAAAGAAAAGAAAAGAAAAAAAAGAAGCTTGAAAGCACCACGAGGCGTGGATCCCACCAAAGGGTGATGGGAAAGTGAGGCTGGTGAATGCTGAGGTTTGCTTTGCTTTCTTGATTAAGTGGGGCTATATTACTGTTAATTGTTTACTTAGTAAGATGGGTTAGGATTTAAGAAGGGTTTGAGGTTTTAATTGCCTTTAGCAACTTTAATCCAATGAGAGCAAGCCTAAAAGGATTGAGATGTTAGTTGATGGTAACTTATCAACTATTCTTAAACATCCTCATATGTACTTGGGAAATGAAATTAGTTTTGGCCATCAAAAAGTGTTTTCCTAGTTATGAGACGTTAACCTCAAACTTAAATGTTAAACCGAAAGTGCAAGCAATTGGCTATATGTGAAATTTTTGCATTAGCCTTGACCTTGAATGTTTCCTTGAGGATGGTCCGTTTGAAACATCAATTCTAAAAAATAAAAAAAATTAAATAATTTATTGATTTCTTTATATTTTTCTTAATAAAAATATTTTTTTTATTCTTAACTTTTATTCAAAATTTATTTTGATTCTCAAATCATCCTCTTCATGTTTTAAAAATATTCTATTCCTAACGTTATAAGGTTGGATAAAATTGATAAGATAACCAATGTGTCGCGACGTTAATCAATCCATATATTCATATGAGAATAATACATTAATTATTTTATCAATTTTATCTTACTTTATATAACAGAATATTAGAAATATAGCATTCTTAAAATATAAGATATTAAATTATAATAACTAAAAATTTAAATACAATAAATTTCGAGTGAAAGATTGGAAGCCAAAAACATATTTTAGCCCTTTTTATTTTTTTTATGGTCTTCACATATTAAAAAAATGCTGTATAACTAATCATTCTACGGAAGGAGGAAATTGGTGGTAAGAGTCAAATTCGACAAGTGGCCAACCCAATTTCTGCTCCAGGCCTTGTGCATACTAAGTATGGAGTTTGACTACGTATGATAGACGTGAACATACGTTGTATGAACGTCAAAAGACTTGGCTGGACATGATTTGAGTCCTATATGTCCAGCTTAGACTTGAATAAATCCTATCTCGTGGAAACTTAACCGGTTGAATGGAAAATAATTTGCATCAAATCCTCAGAGTGTTCTAAGTTTTGGTAGTAGAATAATCGAACTTTCTAGAAACAGAGTCAATGATGGTATAAAAATAATACCAATAATGAGTAGCATCATTTGGTTGATTAATGATTGGCGTGCAGTGTGGAAATAATGGATTGTTTCTACAAGTTGAGGACCACGAGTAAATGATGACTAATAAAAAATTTTGCTGAAGATGATGGATATATCGATTTAAGAAGAATATTAAAAAAATTTAAGAAAAAGCATCCAAAGATAATGATTGACCATCCGTATGAATTGATATCAACTGTGGCAAGATCAAGAACTCATTAAGTTTGCATTCTTCATCCATATTGCTATAATATTAACTCCTTTAACCCTGAGAGCTAACCTTTTGCTTTTGCACTACTCTTTATTCAATACTTCTATTAATATGTCTTTCTTGGCTTAATTCAAACTCTTAACTTTAAGGAGGGGAGTAAAATAAGGATATAAGATATGATTTATCAAGTAAATATGAATAAAACTTTAAGCAATCAAGGATTTGATCTGGAAACATTTATATATGTTGACTAAGCATGCCTTTTGAGGAAGTTTTAATTATAGGTGTTCTGAGAAATTCTTTGTGCACCACGTGCGATGCAGGAAATCTCCGCTGGTCTGCACTGCACACTCTCATTCATCCACGTGGAGCGGTATCTCTGAAGAGGGACGGGACGTTAAGTGGCGGGGTCTGTTGAGCATGATGTGCATTAATAAAATTCATTCGAGAAAGTTAACATTCCGTCTCTGACGTGCGGTGCCCTCCCACGTTGCCACCACATAGATGAATGAGAGAGTACGATGTAAGCCAGCAGAGATTTTCTGCACCGCACATGGTGCACAAAGAATTTCGCTAGGTGTCCCATATGTTTCGGTTCTAGCCTATATATAAGGATTGGTCTAACATTGCTCCTATTACAAACCGTACCAAATGGCCCATAACGTCAAGAGAGTTTGGCACGACCCCCAGACCCGCGGCTCCCTATTTCGGCCTACCAGCCTAAATGCCAAGCAATTTTTTTATTTTTTAAATAAATTATATAGAAATTAAATAAATTAAATTAAATATTAATAAGCATATCTCTTAGATGAATAAGAATATCTTTAAAATTAATAATTTATAAACATTATAAAAATATAAAAATGTAAAAATATACAAATAGTGCCGAGTTGGCACACCACAGTCATCACGCCGATAAAATCAAGTACAATAGTTAATTGGTAGTAGTCGTTGGTGCTGTAAGAATGACTCTATGACATAGCGGGACTTTACCATTGTTTCATAAATAGTCCTTTTCTTCTGCCCATTCGGATCGACTCTGATATCATTTGTAACGCTTCAAGCCATTATTCAAACCACCAATTATTCTGATAGTGAATCAAAACTATATGATTCTAAAAATTTAAGTGAAAATTAGAAAGTTATATGTCAATTTGAGTTATAAGTATTTTAAATTTTTTTTTTTATCTGAAATTATTTTTTAAGTATTACAAATAAAACGGTTCATTTATCATCTATTATGGTATTACAAACATTCGGCCCATTTGCCATCTTGAGTTTTAGTGTACTTAAAATTTGATAATCAACATATTTTAACTTGATTTATAGTTAGTCGTCAGAAAAGCATTTTTCACTTAAAAAAAACAAAAAAAAATTTAGTAAGAAGTTTGTGTCGCTGCTTCGCAATCTTAATTTTGGGGCAAGTGGTGGCACCTAAATCCTGAAATCTCTTGGCCGTCACCTCATGCCAGAGGGAGAAGTCGTTGGGCTGCCTTCCGAAACTTGGAACAAAGAGATCTCTAAACTCGGGCGGTTGTCGCTTCCTTGCCATCAGTCGAACATGAAAGACGTCCGCCATCCTCTTTTGCTCCCTATTATCATTCCACGGAGAATAAATCTGACCACATGTAAATGCTGTCACCCTAAATTGGTTGGATCTACTGAATTAATGCACCAGCTTATGTACCTGACAAATGCACCGTGAAACAAATGGTACGTAGAAGGGGTGAGAGATATGAGTTATGGCCTTATCTTTATATTTAGTTGTATGGCCAAAAAATACACTTTTGATCTCAAACTTTCACTCAAAATTTATTTTATTTTTAAATTTTTTATTGTTATAATTTAGTTTATTATATTTTAAGAGTACTATATTTCTTATGCTTTGTGATTAGTTAAAATTGATAAAATAGCTAACATATTACTTTACCAACCAATCTATTCATAAATCTGTATCAGAATAACACATTAGTTACTCCATCAATATTAATTGGCTCATGCAATCAGACATTAGAAATGTTATATTTTGAGGGTCAAAATGAATTTTGAATAAAAATTTAAGGATCAAAAGTATAGTTTTGCCTAGGTTTATGAAAGCAAATTTTTTCTATTTCTTCTCCTGGTACTCCCTAGCATACAGACGGTTTTGATGATTAGATGGATCGGATTAGCGAGCATTGGAGGACCCTCACGTTGAAAGTGGACCTCTTTCATGAACAAATCTCAAGTGAAAGGTGGGCCTGTTCCATGCACAACTCCAGGCAGGGAATTGGCAGCAATGAGAAACTAACAACCCATTTGCTCAACGAGTCTTATGTCATTTTCTATTTAGCTTTGGTTTGAGCTCATGTTAAACATAGACTATCAGATCTTTCATTTTGTTATATCTAACAAACAGAGATCTTGTGAAGATCATCTCAGAAATCCAATTCTTACAGTGTACTTAAGTATCCGAAAAATGGATGCAGTGCAAGTTTTTGATCCTACATGGTGCTCAATGACATCCAAATAAGAGGGCTATTAGAATCAGTCGCAACAAGCTCCCGCTATTCAAAAGAGGACATGAGTTTCAGTTATGCAGTAGCTTCAACTTGTTCAAAAGACTGATCAACTCACCAAAAAGAGTAACCACAACACTAACAAGATCAACTCTGTATACTGCTGCAAGGATTTGTTCCCCCTACAGTCGATGCTTTTGGTAAAATTCTAGGGGGTGCTTTCATCTTCTCGGTATTATGCCAAATAGCATTCCTTTTTCCACTGGGATGAGGACTGCAGGAGTCCATCTTGGAAAGAAAAGACCTAGAAGGAGGTAGACCAAAGCACAGTTGGAAAATCACCCAAAACTCAATGTTAAGCAGTAATAGATTGTTGTTTCTACTTCTATAGGTAGAGATGTCCCTCCAAATGGGCAAAAACACTCCAGAAAAGATAAGTCTATCATGCCAATTTGACAAAATAGACTTAAAAACACAAAGAACAGGAAAAACTTATCCCATGCTCATCCACACTTCCACCAAAGCACAGTGGGAAAATCGTCCAAAACTCAATGTTAAGTAGTAATAGATTGTTTTTTCTATTTCTATAAGTAGAGAGATGTCCCTCCAAATGGGCAAAAACACTCCAGAAAAGATAAGGGGTAAATCTATTCTGCCAATTTGAAAAAACAGACTTAAACACAAAGAACAGGAAAAACTTATCCCCTTGCTCATCCACTTTTCCAACACATGATAGATGGATAGATAGAGATAGAGAGAGAGTAATTATCTTATTATGATAAAAGTCATATTACTGCGAAAACCTATACACCCACCCATTTATTCCATGTATGCATCCCACAAATCAAATGCCCAGGAAAACTAATCCCATAAAATAGTCTATCCCTTGGTCCTTCAAAACTTAATCCTTTCTATCTAACAAAGCCTGAAAACATAAGCATCACAATTAAAAAATATGACCACCATATCTTAGCAAATTTCAGACAGGAAATGTCCATAATTTCATACTAGACTTATCATACCTACATAATTCGAAAGGAGGAATAAGTACCATATCAAGGTGAAAAATTAAACCCAAGCAAAAATGCCCACACAGAACGGAACTAGATATATCATATGCCGCCAATACAATCGACAATCACAAACCTTAACATCAGAAAGGATTAGCATACACAAGCATAGCCCAATAATTAAACAGACAAATGACTCGGGGCTCTGTCCATCAAGATGACCGCATTTGACTCCTCCAGGTGGAAAAAGTAATTGATCTCTTGGTCAAGCAAGATGTTAATGCCTTGAATGATGCATCACACTCACCAATCTCCAACTGATCCATGGGCAGTACAAGGTCAAGCAACTAGTTGTCCAAAATAACATACTTTAAGCACCCGACCATGAACCAGGAAACCATTTTGTACATAATAGCAGACAAAAACTGCATAATGCATATACTTCAAGCCCTTCGCCGGCTAACAAACCTGTCAAGCTCTAGGTCTGGCTTGGACAGAAGGGAAAACCTCTAAGTGAAGATCTCTCTGACAAGCCAATCCAAGCTAGGGTAGGCAAAGTACAGTATCAAAAATGATGGCAATGCAAACAGGACTGTGACAAGGATGTACAGGGCCAAAACAGCAGCACTAGCAGGGATGGCATATAGGACTATGAGAAGAAAGATGATTACTAGAGGAAACTTGGCAGTAATGTGAACAAAGAGAGCCAGTGATTTACGCAGGGAATCATGGATTCTCTCTGAATTGAAGTAGTTACCAACAAGGCTTGCATAATTTTGATCGGAGCCGGAGTGTTCTGCAGGAGTATTTGGAGCTCTTCGTGCACTGTGTTGGGGGCAAGCATTACTTCTGAGGACCGGGTTGCTATTTGAAGACCAGACTGGATGATACTCCCCACAGACTGAGGACTGAGACTTCACCCTATTGCCATTCATGCTCTCAACCATCCAGAGTAGGAAGTAGTTTTTGCGGGGAAATGTGAGATTGCCCTTGTAAACCAGCCGGAATGACAAAAGATTGCACCATGGGCAGGAGATAAAGAGAGGTAACTGGATTGGTACAGTTGGAAATTTAACAACAGCCCACTGAAGTCCCAAGATGCAATTCTTGCACAGGGTGTGGCCGCACCATAAAACATAAGGCACATTTTCAACAATGTTAAATGATTCCCAGCATATTGGACATTCCAGACCTTCTTCTCTACTAGTGCATGAAGAAACCTCATCATCTGAGCAATCAGGGTTGGATGCGATTGATTTTTGGTAGGTGTTCTTTGAGCCTAAACTTCCAGCAAAGCTCCACATTGTGATGGTGGATGGAATGACAAACTAAGGAATGGGCATCTATGCCAATCGTAGTTTAGACAAAAAACCTAATAGATGGATATGATGTCTAGATCCAATCCTCAAGTCTGGCACAAATTCTGAAAGTCCCTTATAAGAAACCTGAAATGCAAAAGAACGTGAAAAGAATGTAAGTGATGGTACCATACTGATTTCTCATAGAAAAATCTGCCACCAAACAAGTTTAAGATAGGCATCACATACAAAAGAATTGTTATTTTCACAAGCGAAAGAGGCAGATTAACATTGACACATACAAACACCATATGTAGCATAGAAACAAGAATGCATTTGTTTAATTTGATTGCTACCATTCTATAACAGAATGGGATCCATGGCAAGAGCTATGACATATTATGGATCAAACCTGTTCAAATGTAACATAACATATGAAACCAACTCCATGTCCAATGAATTGAGAAAAATAGGAAAAAGAGGTCGAAGATCATATTTTAAGGTTTGCCATTAAAGCTATTCATCCAAAAAACACTGGACTGCAGTCATCAGCAAAACATCAAGTAGAAAGAAGGTCACAAGCTATAAGCTTAAATTTTTAGGTTGAGTTACAAAAACACATATACATATTATGATGGTACATCATCAACTAGTCTACTGCTTCTTCTCGTTGTACCAATTGGCACCATGCTCACTATTCACAGAATTTTACAGATTATAACCATAATTGTTGAGCAATATGCCATAGTTCCTTGACAGAGATCAGGTAATATCCACCAATTACACAGATACAGTTCTACAGTTCTCCTTCATCTAAATGAGCAACCCTCCCCTTAGATATTTTAAGGTAAAGCTTACCTTTCGCTAAAGTTTAAGTAAATAAAGGTATGAAGCCATACCTGGAAGCATCAACAGAGGGCCTATGGTCTGACCAAAAAAACAGACTTTACATCATATACCATACAAGATTAATACAAAATCAAACAGTCAAAAAGAAAAAAATATAGAGCAGAATCCAATTAAGCCCGTGCAGACCATCATACGTCAACCCCCCCCAAAACCCAAAATAAAAAAAAGAAAAAAAAGAAAAAAAGAACTTCAAAAGAATCTTTAAAAAAAACTCCACATGAAAACCTAGAGATTCAGACCCCAAACGAAATTAAACAATGAAGAACATTTAGTTCAGAGAGGAAACGAGATATCCGCAAGACACGCCATGAAAACAATAAATCAAGGACCTTAACCTGGAAAACAACGAAATGGATCGCTCTCTCCAGTAAATCACCCCAAAAACTGAGATTTCATTAAAAAAAAATCGCTTTTTTCCCTACAACAAGAAAGAATATACCTACAAGGTTTGAATCAGACAGCGATCTTACCAACGAACGATCGCGCGGACAGAGGGATTCTGGAATCAAAGAGGAGAGGACGAAGGATGAAGGAGAGACGAAGCGGCGGAAACCCTCAGTTTCTCTCTCCTTCCCATCTCTATCTCTGGACCCCATGAATGAATCGAGATCCCCTGGAGGATCCAGGATGCCTAAAATTACTGGATTAGACTAATCATTCAATTTTAACGACGGGCCCATTCGTTTGGGATTTAATGGCGAAGAGAAGGTGGCCGGCCGAGTGGAATAAATAGGCTGTCGGTTGTTTGGTCCTTTCCACCCCGCTTGCCGCCTGGATGAGATCATGGTGTGGGTCATCGGGCTTCCGCTCACGGCCGGTCAGCATCCGTGGCTGCATTTGAAAGATTAAACATTAAAATTATTTATGCTAGGTTGACATATGGCAGCTGATGATGTGGATTTTTGTCCATCTTTAATTGGTTGACACATGACAATGGAGTCCTCAGCACACACTTAGTGTTACACAAAAAAAACTCTAAGATTTGAAAAAAAATTTCAATCATGGTAAAGTGTTTCACCATCATATAAAATAAATATTTTTGACTCAATATAAAAGAATCACTTCTTCTATCTTTTTTTTCGTATCTTCAGAAACCTTAGGATAATAGAGTACCTTTTCGAGCCACTATTAAAAACTCTAAGCTAACTTAAGCATAAGAGGATCCTTCATTGGGTTAGATTTTGGTTCTCTTCTTCTTCTTTCGCTCGCTCTTTTTTTATCTTACAAGCTTGGCCATTGATCCTAAAAATTTTTTCATTTTTTGATTTTACTATTATCATCTATTTTCTATTGTTGCTCTGAGATGATATTAGATTTGGATAGCATTAGATTGGTGTTATTTGTGAAAAGCAAATCAAAAGCCATGCCATCTATGATCAATAAAGCACTCCTACCATCAACGGCTGCACCATTTAGATGCAATCTAGTGCTAGATTGCTAACTTTGCTTCTTTTAGTAACAATCATGATCGTTCAATTCAAGAAATTGCAATAGCAAGTTTGAGCCCTCAGTATGCTAGTTTAGAACCTGATTTCCCAACAAACGTAGTCAGCACAACTAGTACCATTGTAACAAGGCTATCAGGAGATGAGTCTTATGGATCATTTCGGAGCTAGAAGAATCTAGAGGGTGGAGACATGCAATATGGTGAATGGACCTAACACGACAGTCCTTAGTTGCCTCTGAAAGGACTTCGTCGAAAGATCTTAAGGAGATAGCTTGAGGATATGAAAGAGTGCTTTGGCATGGTGATGAAGTCCAAAAGAAGCTAAACATTTTGAATGACCTCAAACTAGAGATAGATCCTCCCTTTATGTATGAAATTATGAAAAAACCACTACTAGCCAAGTTTAAGATACCGCAAATGAAGCAATATGATGACTCTGGTGACCCCAAAGACCATCTGAAGGCTACCAAGATGTTGATAATGATCTAAGAGGTTATGAAAGGAATCGTGTGTAGTGTTTTTGACCACTCTCAAAAAGGTTGCTCGGACCTAGTACTCCAACCTTACACTAAGGTCGATTACCTGATTCAAGGAACTCAGCAGGCAGTTCCTTATCTACTTCATTAGTAGCATTAGAAAGAAGAAAATGAGCATGAGCTAGATGTTATTGATGAAGCAGAAGGGTAAGCCTTTGCAGAACTGCATCAAGCATTTAAACAATGAGGTCTTCAAAGTCAAAGATTTACAATAATTTGTTATAGTTGTTGCTCTCATACAAAGGGTTACTAGGCTTACACCTCAACCTCTCACTAAGCAAAAAGGAGTCAAAGGATATGGTGGAGCTATTTAGTAGAGTACAGAAATACGTAAAAGCTAAAAAGTCTTCTAAAGAAAAGCATGAGGCAGCTGCCTCCTTCTTAGATAAAAAGCATTATGACTAAGGAGAGCAAAAAGGAGATGATAAGTAGCAAGGAAAGCATGAAATAATATTATACAAGCCAAGAATTCCACATTAGCATGGAGAGAAATATATCTTGCTAAATACTTTAAGGTAGATATTTTAATAAAAATTGGGGCCAAACTCGATCTCCAATGGCTTGAGAATATAAAAGGAAACACAGAGAAAAGGGACATGAAAAATTACTATTGCTTCTATTTTGATCATGGTCATGATATCGAGGAATATAAGAAGTTGAAGAAAGAAATCAAGAGCCTCATTCGAAGGGGCTCCTTAGGGAAATATGTTAAAGGTGATGCAAGTCCCTTTAAGAGAGAAACACTAAAGAAGGAAGATGACAACTGACCTATAGCTAATGTAATAAATATTATCTCTGGAGGATTGACTGTTGGAGGGGAGAGTTCATTGGCTAGGAAGGCATATGCTCAGCAATCCAAAGGTGAGGATAAGGTATCCAAAAAATAGAGGACAAGTGAGGTCATCTTGTTCTCAAATGATGACCTACGAAGAGTTCAGATGTAATATCCTGAACCTGGAAGTCTTGAAATTTCATTTTAAACATATTTTTATTGTTAGTTTAGTCTTCTAATGTGAATGATTTGAGTAAAATCTTGAAAAGATGTGAAAGCTAAAATTTTGAAGTTAATTTGAGTTTCTCTCATGATCCTTTCAAAATATTGATAAAGTCACTTATTTGAGCTTTTAATCAAAGTTTTTGTAATGATTTCAATGTTTGTTGGTTGTTTTTGATCCTTTGGAGAAGTTAGAATGAAGATTTGGAAGTTGAAATGCATTAGAATGGCTTTTGGAAAGGTTTCATGATGTTTATAACTCATTTATCAACTAATTGGGAAGATGGCTAAAATTTTTGGGTTGTTAGTCAGCCAAATTTGGAAGTTAGCTGACTCTTTAGTCAGCTAACTTTGACATTTTGGCTGGCTGTTGGTTTCTGTGAGCTAACAGGGGAAGTTAGCTGACTCTAGAGTCAGCTAACTCCTTGAAGCTCACTGTTTAGAGGTTGGGAGAATTTTCTTTAGTCGACTACTGTGGGAAAACATTATGTAAAATTTCGTGGGAGGAATTTTTGGCCAAAATAGTCAACTACTTAGTCGACTACTTTGGAAAATTTCTCTGTATAAGTGGTTTAGAAGAAATTTTGGCCACAGTAGCCGACTACCTAGTCGACTACTGTGGGAATTTTGTCTGTGGAGCTGGTTTGAGACCAATTTCACTCTTAATTAAGGACTTCTCAGTGGGTCACCCATCGCTCTCACCCTAGCATGCTTAACTAAGGTTTCAGGTGGATAAAAATCTTCTGTGGAAGTGGTTTGAGGATAATTTCACTCTCATTAGATAGTATCCATGTTGTCTAATAGGTGGGTAACCCCTGTCGTTCATCTGATAACGAAAATTGATCAGGGGCATAAGTGAAATTTGGTAAAAAGTTATTTGAGAGTTTGATTAAGGGCAAAATGGGAAAAGGAATTTGAAGGGTAAAAATGCTTGGTAGAGAGGAAGCCACATGGACCTTAAAAAGCGTGACTTAAGAGTGGAGAGGGATAAAATGGAAATTTCTAAGGGTATTAAAAACCTACTCTTCTTTCCTTAACCCTTAAGCCACCGTAAGAAAAGAGAGAAAAAAGGGGAGGAAAAAGGGAAAGACAGAGAAGAGAGTTCAACCGTGGGAAAGAAGAGAAGAAGAAGAAGAAAAAGGAAAAGAAGAAGAGAAGAAGAAAAGAAAAGAAGAAGAGAAGGAAAGGAGAAAGGTTTGGTGATTTAGCCGTCTTTGTTAAGGTCAAGGAAATTAGGCAAGGGAGCCTTTTCAAGAGGGGTAGCAACCGTGGAAAAGAGAAAATAGCAAAAAGGTGAGTGGGTTTCTCATCTAGCTTTGAGAAATATTTTATGATAGCATAGTGATATTTTGCTATAAATCAGAGTATGTTATGCTAAGTATAGTATTTCAAGTAGTTAAATATGGGAAATGAGAACCCCGTTATGATGTATCTTATTCTCAAAGCATGTTTTAAAGCAAAGCATGAGTTTAAAGCATGTTTGAAAGCAAAGCATGAGTTTAAAGCATGTTCTAACGCAAAGCATGGGTTTAAAGCATATTTTAAAGCAAAGCATATTTTAAAGCAAAGCATGGGTTTAAAGCATGTTCTAAAGCAAAGCATGGGTTTAAAGCATGTTTTAAAGCAAAGCATAGGTTTAAAGCATATTTTAAAGCAAAGCATGAGTTTAAGAGAAGAAAATGAAACATGGGCTAGAGTATGTTTCAAAGCAAAGTGAGTTTCTGCAAAGCATAAGTTTCAGAAAAAGCATGAGTTTTAGCAAAGCATGAATTTAAGAAAAGAAAAGGAAATATGGGCTAGAGCATATTTCAAAACAAAGTATAGAGCTTCATGAAAAGCATTGTTTGGATAAAAACATAGGTTTCAGTAAAGCATGGAATTTACTTTTCAGATTTATGTTTCAAAGAGATGCATGGGCATGCATGAATATCAATGTTTCAAAGAAAGTATAGCTGGTTGTATGTTGGATTATAAACTTATATTAAAGTATTTTTACTGTATACTGCATAAAGAGCATGGAGCCATCTATGGGGCTGATCACCCTGTAGATTGTGCTATAGCATGAGCATTGCACACACTATTATAGCCGGCACCTCCTTGCGACTTAATCATATTATGATCCCGAGGATAGGGGGAGTACAAGCTAGATCAGCCCAATGGGGCAGATTGTAAGCAGCCCAGTGGGGCGGGCAAGAATCACAGCTCGGTAATGAGCTAGGTTACTATATAGCCCGAGGGGGCTCAGAGATATAGGCCCATGGAGGGGGCAAGCAGGAGGCCCAGGGAAAAGGGGCAAGCTCACACCTGGGGTGAACCGCATATGTGAGGGGTGCCATGTGATGCGGGGATCCTCGACGCTCAGTATATTCACCCACTGAGAGTACACCTGCAGGAGGGCGACTGTAGGGATGTACCTTAGTGGTAGCACACCTAGCCCATCATCATGAAATTTTGCAATTGTGATATTTCTTCATTTAAGTTATATTATTGGAAGCATAAGCTAACTTATACGTTAACTTATTTTATTTATAAAGTTTCATGTATCGATCGCAATATGTTATGTGGGTATTATTATGAGTTTTATAATATGGTTCTCAGCTTTTTCCCATTGTTAGATGGTTATCTAGTCATTGGAACTTAGGTCTCACCCCTCTACTATTAAAATTTTTGGATTTCAGATCAAATGTAGCAGATTGACTCTGGGAAGCATGAAAGTGATTTAGGTTGCTAGTTATTGGATTGTATATGTATTTGAAACGGATATGGATGGATGTATGTAACGGTAACCCTATAATGTATGTTGGACTTGAATTGGCTGTGAGAATGACTTTCATTGTAGAATGAAATTGTGAATATGATCTTTATAGCAATATTGTGATGAGGCTATACTGCTTAGAATCATATGAAGAAAAGTATGGAAATCTATTTTTATCTGAGCAGGGTGAAATAAATTGTGATGTTATGTTATAAACAGTATGAATGAAATGAGCAGGTCAAAAGTTTTAACAGGTACAATATTTTAGTGCATGTAACTTATGACAATTAGATAAGGATCGCTGAGGCTTTATGGTGCTTAGCATAAAGACTAGCAGATCTTTACCTAATTTTCATAAGAAATCATACCATCGGAAAGGGGCCCGACAAGTTTTGGTATCAAAGCTTAGGTATTAGATCTTAGGGGCATAAGCATGAGTCTAGCATAGAGAGTATAGTTTTAAATGATGAATCTGATCAAATGAATTATGTTTTGTATAATGGTTAATACAAGGTCAAGCAAGGAAGGAGAGCAGTCCTCAGGGAGAGGCAGGGGTTAAGGTAGACCTAGATGGGTGAGTAGGGGAGCCCAGCCCAGTAGAGTATCTTCTAGTGATTCACCACCTAATGGTGTAGGGGTGGATATACCTCAGGAGCATCTGCATGAGTCTCCTTCACTATCCACTACCCTAGTGCCAGTGGACCCATCCCAGGCACAGACTCAGGGGCTGAGTGTGCCAGACTTGGTGGGGATGATTACCTAGGCAGTCATGGCAGCGGTGGCCTCTAGTTCCAGTTTACAGTTTAGAAATCTTGAGGCAAAAAGAAATGTAGAGAGAGCTAGGAAGTTGGGGGCTCTAGAGTTCCAGGGAACTACTGACCCCATTCAAGCTGATTCATGGCTTTAGAAAATAGAAAGGGTCTTTGAGGTGATGAAATGCTCTGAGGAGCAAAGGTTGAGTATTGCAACCTTTTTGTTAGAAGGTAGGGCCCAAAACTGGTGGAGATCTATTAGTAGTAGGCAGCCACAAGAGGTAGAGATGACTTGGGAGAGGTTTAAGAAGGAGTTCTATCAGCAATATTATTCAGAGGTGTATAGAGATTAGAAGAGGAGAGAATTTCTTAATTTAGCCCAGGAAAAGATGTCTGTAGCTGAGTATGAGGCTACCTTTATTGAGTTATCCCGATTTGCTGAAGCCCTAGTAGTGGATGAGAGGGAGAAATGTAGGCTATTTCAGGATGGATTAAATCTCCTAATCAAGGCTAAGACCAGCATGCAGTGTTACAGTAGTTATTCTGAGCTGGTGCAAGGAGCTCTCAGGGCAGAAGAGATAGAGGAGTTCCTTAGCAAAAAACAGGAGAATTCAAAAAGAAGTGCACCTAGTTTCCCTTTGGGTGCAGGACAAACTCAGTAGCTTAAGAGGTCCCAAAGGGCGGGACAGTTTAGTTTCAGTTATAGAGCTCCTGTAGATGTTGGTAGAGGAGCAGCATCTGTGTCAGTATCTAGTCCTACCCAGAGGAAGCTAGTATATGGAGGGGTACCTCAGGCTGCTAGTAGTAGCGTGATAGGAGAGATAAGAGATCAGAGCCGCTCCTTTGGTAGTGGAAAACTCTACCCCAGTGCAATGTCTGTGGGAAGATGCACTTTGGGGAATGCAAGAGAGGTGTTAGGGGATGTTATATCTGTGGTCAGATGAACCACTTGAAGAGAGATTGACCTAAGAGGGTGCAAGGCAGCGATCATCCTCAAGGATCGGCTGCACCTAGAGGACAGCCTATTCGAAGAGGAGATAGTAGTATCCTAGCTTCAGCCAGTCAGATGAGGTCTAGTGCTAATCAGCAAGGGATGATTCCTAGTGTTCCAAGGGCTGAAGCTAGAGTTTTTGCACTGACTTGGTAGGAGGCTCAGGTCAACCCAGATGTGGTGACAGGTATATTACCCATTTGTAATTCTGATGCTTATGTTTTAATCGATTTTGGATCTACGCATTCATTCATAGCAGTAGATTTCATCAAGCATCTAAATAAAGCTGCGAGTTTATTGGGTAATCAGTTGGTAATATCTATGCCAGTAGGAAAGCCTTTCATTGCAGATCAGGTGTATAAAGATTGTGTCATTTTAGTAGAGGGCCAAAAATTGTTAGTAGACCTGATTCCATTAAATCTAAAAGAATTTGATGCCATCTTGGGGATGGATTAGTTATCAATGCATAGGGCCAAAGTAGACTGTTCAAAGAAGGAAGTAGTACTTCATACCTCAGACAGTAGAGAGGTTTTTTTTGTAGGAGAATGGAAAATGTTACCCTCAAGTATAATTTCAGCCTTGACAGCTAGCAGAATGATAAAAAAGGGGTATGAAGCCTATCTAGCTTGTGTGGTAAATTTAGAGGATAGTAGTCTAGAGCTACCTGATATTCCAGTGGTATGTGAATTTTTAGATGTATTTTCTGAGGAGTTGCCAGGATTGCCACCAGACAAAGAGATAGAGTTCAGTATAGACTTGATCCCAGATACTAAATCTATAGCTAGGGCATCCTATAGAATGGCTTCAGCAGAATTAAAAGAATTAAAAGTCCAGCTTCAGGAATTGCTTGATAAAGGGTTTATTAGACCCAGTGTTTCACCATGGGGTGCACCTGTGTTGTTTGTAAAGAAGAAAGATGGTACCTTGAGGTTATGCATACACTATAGACAGCTCAATAAGGTGACCATTAGAAATAATTATCCATTGCCAATGATAGATGATCTGTTTGATCAGCTTCAGGGGGCAGCAGTGTTTTCAAAGATTAACCTTAGATCTGGATATCACCAGTTGAAAATAAAGAAGGAGGATGTACCAAAGACTGCCTTTAGGACTAGATATGGTCATTATGAGTTTTTGGTGATACCTTTTGGCTTGACCAATGCTCCAGCTGCTTTTATGGGACTGATGAATCAGGTGTTCCAGGAAATCTTAGATAAATTTGTGATAGTGTTCATTGATGATATTCTGATCTATTCTAAAAGCAGAGAGGAGCATGAACAACATTTGAGGATAGTGTTGCAAACCTTAAGGGAGAAGCAGTTGTATACCAAGTTGAGTAAAAGTGAGTTTTGGTTAGATGAGGTTAAATTCTTGGGACATGTGATATTAGCTAAGGGTATTATGGTAGACCCTTAGAAAATAGAGGCAATAGTGAATTGGGAAGCACCTACAAATCAGACAGAAGTGAGGAGTTTCTTGGGCTTGGTAGGATACTATAGAAGATTTATAGAAAACTTCTCTATCATAGCTTCACCCATGACCAAGCTGCTAAGAAAGAATACCAAATTTGAATGGTCTAGTGAATGTCAGGAATGTATGGATGAGTTGAAGTGGAGATTGACTTCAGCTCCAGTGCTTACACTCCCATATAGTAGCAGTGATTATGTGATATATAGTGATGCTTCTTTCAAAGGTTTGGGGTGTGTATTGATGCAAAATGGAAAGGTGATTGCTTACATCTCTAGACAGTTAAGGTTTCATGAAAAGAATTACTCTACCCATGATCTAGAATTAGCAGCAGTAGTATTTGCATTAAAAGTATGGAGATACTATTTGTATGAGATGAAATGCCAGATATTTACAGATTACAAAAGCTTAAAGTATATTCTAACACAAAAGGAATTGAATCTCAGGCAAAGAAGATGGATAAAGTTGATAAAAGATTATGACTGTACTATAGAGATAACCCAGGGAAAGCCAATGTAGTGGCTGATGCATTGAGTCGGAAGTCTACAGTAACCTTAGCTTCCATTAGAGCAGTGCAGCTACCCCTAATGTTAGAATTGAGAGAGCTAGATGCAGAGCTGGCAGCAGATAGTTCAGGGGCCTTACTAGCAAATTTCAGAGTCAGACCAATGTTGCTTTAGGAAATAAGAGAGGCTCAAGTGCAGGATCCACAATTGCAAAAAGCTAAAGAATTAGTTCAGAGTGGGTTCCAATCAGAATTTTCAGTTAGAAGTGATGGTATATTGTTATTTAAGAGTAGAGTATGTGTGCCAGCAGTAGAATCATTAAAGGAGAAAATTTTGAAGGAAGCCCATAGTTCAGCCTATGCAATGCACCCAGGAAGCACTAAGATGTATAGAACTATTAAGCAAAATTATTGGTGGTATGAGATGAAAAAGGAGATAGCTGGGTATGTTGCTAAATGATTAGTGTGCCAGCAGATCAAAGCAGAACATCAGAGCCCAGCTGGTAAAATGCAGTCATTATTTGTGCCAAAATGGAAGTGGGAGCATATTACCATGGATTTTGTTGTAGGTCTCCCAAAGACAAGGAGAGGTAATGATTCCATTTGGGTAATAGTAGATAGATTGATAAAATCTGTCCACTTTTTGCCTATCCAGATTTCATTTACCTTGGACAGATTAGCAAAATTATATGTGAATAAAATTGTAAGTAGACATGGGGTACCAGTATCAGTTGTATCAGATAGAGATCTAAAGTTCACTTCTCATTTTTTGACAGAATTGTAAAAAGCTTTAGGCACTAAGTTGAGATTTAGTACAGCATTTCATCCTCAAACTGATGGGCAGTTTGAGAGGACCATTCAAACACTGGAGGATATATTGAGAGCATGTATCATTGAATTCTCAAGTAGTTGGGATGAGTACTTGCCATTGATTGAGTTTGCATATAATAACAGTTATCATTTTAGCATTGATATGGCACCTTATGAAGCTTTATATATAAGAAAATGTAGAACTACAGTGTACTGGGATAAGGAAGGAGAAAGGAGACTGCTAGGCCCAGAGTTGGTGCAGCTCATAGTAGATCAGGTTAAAATTATTAGAGCAAAGTTAAAGGCAGCCCAAGATAGACAGAAAAGCTATGCAGATAAGAAGCATAGAGATGTTAAATTTGAAGTAGGAGATAAGGTATTCTTGAATGTATCTCCTTGGAAGGGTATCATGAGATTTGAGAAGAAAGAAAAATTAAGTCTCCGATACATTGGACCTTATGAGATTATTGAGAAGGTTGGAATACTTGCATATAAATTGGCCTTGCCACCAGAACTTTCTCAAATTCATAATGTGTTCCATGTATCAATGCTTAGGAAGTATATGCCAGATTTCTCTCATGTGCTTTAGTCAGAGCCAATAGAATTATAGAAAGATTTATCTTTTGGAATAGAACCAGTGCAAATTTTGAGGAGGGAGGCTAAACAGCTTCATAGTAAAAGAATTCCTTTAGTTAAAGTGCAGTGGCAGAATCATCAGAGAGAGGAAGCTACATGGGAGAGAGAGGTTGAGATGAGATTGAAGTACCCTCATCTGTTCCAAGCTGAAGGTAGCTAAATTTCGAGGACAAAATTTCTTAAAGGGAAGAATATTTGTAATATCCTGAACCTGAAAGTCTTGAAATTTCATTTTAAACATGTTTTTATTGTTAGTTTAGTCTTCTAATGTAAATGATTTGAGTAAAATCTTGAAAAGATGTGAAAGCTGAAATTTTAAAGTTAATTTGAGTTTCTCCCATGATCCTTTCAAAATGCTGATAAAGTTACTTATTTGAGCTTTTAATCAAAGTTTTTATAATGATTTCAATGTTTGCTGGTTGTTTTTGATCCTTGGGAGAAGTTAGAATGAAGATTTGGAAGTTGAAATGCATTAGAATGGCTTTTGGAAATGTTTCATGATGTTTGTAACTCATTTATCAACTAATTGGAAAGATGGCTGAAATTTTTGGGTTGTTAGTCAGCCAAATTTAGAAGTTAGCTGACTTTTTAGTCAGCTAACTTTGACATTTTGGCTGGCTGTTGGTTTCTGTGAGCTAGCAAGGGAAGTTAGCTGACTCTAGAGTCAGCTAACTCCCTGAAGCTCACTATTTAGAGGCTGGGAGAATTTTTATTGCCACAGTAGTCGACTTTAGTTGACTACTGTGGGAAATTGTTTTGTAAAATTTCTTGGGAGGAATTTTTGGCTAAATTAGTCGATTACTTAATCGACTACTTTGGAAAATTTCTCTGTATAAGTGGTTTAGAAGGAATTTTAGCCACAGTAGTCGACTACCTAGTTGACTACTGTGGGAATTTTGTTTGTGGAGCTGGTTTGAGACCAATTTCACTCTTAATTAAGGACTTCTCAATGGGTCACCCATCGCTCTCACCCAAACATGCTTAACTAAGGTTTCAGGTGGATAAAAATTTTCTGTGGAAGTGGTTTGAGGATAATTTCACTCTCATTAGATAGTATCCATGTTGTCTAATAGGTGGGTAACCCTTGTCGTTCATCTGATAATGAAAATTGACCAGGGGCATAAGTAAAATTTGGTAAAAAGTTAATTGAGAGTTTGATTAAGGGCAAAATGGGAAAAAGAATTTGAAGGGTAAAAATGCTTGGTAGAGAGGAAGCCACATGGACCTTAAAAAGCGTGACTTAAGAGTGGAGAGGGGCAAAATGAGAATTTCTAAGGGTATTAAAAACCCACTCTTCTTTCCTTAGCCCTTAAGCCACCGTAAGAAAAGAGAGAAAAAAGGGGAGGAAAAAGGGAAAGACAGAGAAGAGAGTTCAGCCGTGGGAAAGAAGAGAAGAAGAAGAAGAAAAAGGAAAAGAAGAAGAGAAGAAGAAAAGAAAAGAAGAAGAGAAGGAAAGGAGGAAGGTTTGGTGGTTTAGATGTCTTTGTTAAGGTCAAGAAAATCAGGCAAGGGAGCCTTTTTAAGAGAGGTAGCAACCGTAGAAAAGAGAAAATAGCAAAAAGGTGAGTGGGTTTCTCATCTAGCTTTGAGAAATATTTTATGATAGCATAGTGATATTTTACTATAAATCAGAGTATGTTATGCTAAGTATAGTATTTCAAGTAGTTAAATATGGGAAATGAGAACCCAGTTATGATGTATCTTATTCTCAAAGCATGTTTTAAAGCAAAGCATGAGTTTAAAGCACGTTCTAAAGCAAAGCATGGGTTTAAAGCATGTTCTAACGCAAAGCATGGGTTTAAAGCATATTTTAAAGCAAAGCATGGGTTTAAAGCATGTTCTAAAGCAAAGCATGGGTTTAAAGCATGTTTTAAAGCAAAGCATGGGTTTAAAGCATATTTTAAAGCAAAGCATGAGTTTAAGAGAAGAAAAGAAAACATGGACTAGAACATGTTTCAAAGCAAAGTGAGTTTCAGCAAAGCATAAGTTTTAAAAAAAGCATAAGTTTCAGCAAAGCATGAATTTAAGAAAAAAAAAGGAAACATGGGCTAGAGCATGTTTCAAAACAAAGTATAGAGCTTCATAAAAAGCATTGTTTGGATAAAAACACAGATTTTAGTAAAGCATGGAATTTACTTTTCAAATTTATGTTTCAAAGAGATGCATGGGCATGCATGAATATCAATGTTTCAAAGAAAGTATAGCTGGTTGTATGTTGGATTATAAACTTATATTGGAGTATTTTTACTGCATACAGCATAAAGAGCATGGGGCCATCTATGGGGCTGATCACTCTGTAGATTGTGCCATAGCATGAGCATTGTACACACTATTATAGCTGGCACCTCCTTACGACTTAATCGTATTATGATCCCGAGGCCAGGGGGAGTACAAGCTAGATCAGCCCAGTGGGACAGATTGTAAGCAGCCCAGTGAGGCAAGAATCACAGCTCAGTAATGATCTAGGTTACTATATAGCCCGAATAGGCTCAGAGATATAGGCCTATGGAGGGGGCAAGCAGGAGGCTCAGGGAAAAGGGGCAAGCTCACACCTGGGGTGAACCGCACATGTGAGGGGTGCCATGTGGTGCGGGGATCCTCGGCGCTCAGTACACTCACCCACTGAGAGTATACCTGCAGGAAGGCGACTGTAGGGATGTACCTTAGTGGTAACACACCTAGCCCATCATCATGAAATTTTGCAATTGTGATATTTCTTCATTTAAGTTATATTATTGGAAGTATAAGCTAACTTATACGTTAACTTATTTCCTTTATAAAGATTCATGTATCGATCGCAATATGTTATGTGGGTATTATTATGAGTTTTATAATATGGTTCTCAGCTTTTCCCCATTGTTAGATAGTTATCCAGTCACTGGGACTTAGGTCTTACCCCTCTACTATTGAAATTTTTGGATTTCAGATCAAAGGTAGCAGATTGACTCTGGGAAGCATGAAAGTAATTTGGGTTACTAGTTATTGGATTGTATATGTATTTGAAACGGATATGGATGGATGTATATAACGGTAACCCTATAATGTACGTTGGACTTGGATTGGCTGTGAGAATGACTTTTATTGTAAAATGAAATTATGAATATGATCTTTATAACAATATTGTGATGAGGCTATACTGCTTAGAATCATGTGATAAAAAGTGTGAAAATCTATTTTTATCTGAGCAGGGTGAAATAAATTGTGATGTTATGTTATAAATAGTATGAATAAAATGAGCAGGTCAAAAGTTTTAATAGGTACAATATTTTAGTGCATGTAACTTATGACAATTAGATAAGGATCGCTGGGGCTTTATAGTGCTTAGCATAAAGACTAGCAGATCTTTACCTAATTTTCATAAGAAATCATGCCGTCGGAAAAGGGCCCGACATCAGACCCCTCACAAAAATGTCCTGATTGTCATTATAGTGATCATATACTATTAGGTGAAGAGAATCCTGGTTAACAATGGAAGCTCCGCAAACACCTTCTATTATGATGCTTTCGAGAAGATGGAGGTAGGTAGAAATTGCTTGAAGCCTTTTGACACCCCATTGATTAAATTTTCTGAAGAGCCAATACAGATGGAGGAGAGCATTGCTTTTCTGGTGATGGCTAAGCAAGAGCCTTGTCATAACATAGTGATGCTGAATTTCATAGTGGTTAAGGCTCTCTCTCAGCTTACAATGTTATCTTAGGGTTATACTATGAGAACTATTGCATTGAGCTACCATCTCATAATGAGATCCTCCCCCCTCCTAGAATATGAAATTGAAGAGCTCAAGGGAGATTACATGATGGCTAGACAATGCTACGTCACCATGCTAAAGGGGAAGGCAAAGGTTAGAGGAACTCTCATAGTAGAAAGCTTCAATCATAGGGATAAGGGCAAGCTACAAAGGAGAAGCTAGTGAAGGATTTAATTCTAATTCCTCTAACTGAAGAGGATCCAAACAAGATATTTCACATTGAATCCTCTCTACCAAAAGAAGTCAAAGATGAGTTGATGAGCTTTCTATGGACAAGCATCGACATCTTCACATAGACCCTTGTAGATATGCCAAAGATTGATCGGACGGTCATCACACACAAATTGAGTGTAGATCCTACTTATAAGCCTATGCGGTAGAAGAAAAGGAGATTTATTCTAGAGAAACAAAAGGCAATTTAAAAGAAAGTGGAGAAGCTCTTCAAGGTTGAGTTCATCTAAGTAGTGAACTAACTTAGCTAACCAGCCAATATGATAATGATGAAGAAAGCTAATGAAAAGTAGAAAATGTGCGTCGACTTAACCAACCTCAACAAGGTCCATCCAAAGGATAGCTTTCCTCTACCTTAAATAAATTAGATCATCGATGCCACCTTAAGACTTGAGCTACTAAGCTTTATGAATATATTCTTAAGATATAATTACATTAGAATAGACCCGAGGGATGAGGAGAGATAGGATTTAGCACCTACCTGGGTACAAATTGTTATATTCTTTTAGATTGAAGAACATTAGGGCTATGTACCAACATCTAATCAATAAAATATTTAAGAATCAGATTGATTGAAATATGGAGGTACACATAAATAACCTACTAGTAAAAAGTAAGAAGCTTCAACAACATGTTGAGGATTTCAAGAAAGCCTTTCGAGAGCTAAGGCACTACAATATGAAGCTAAATTGCAACAAATATGCCTTCAATATCTCCTTAGAGAAGTTCTTAAGCTTCATGATTATGTAGAGAGGGATCAAAGCCAATCTAGAGAAGATCCATGTTGTCCTGGTATGACCCCTCCAAGAAGCCCAAAGAAAGTAAAGAGGTTAATGGGCCGACTAGTCACCCTTAGCTACTTTTATCTCAAAGGCTACTTGAAATGATTTCCATTCTTTAAGACCCTCAAAAACATCAAAGTTTCAATGGACTGATGAATGACAAACAGCCTTCGACTAGTTGGAGTAGTACTTAGCTTTTCTACCTTTGCTTATGAAGCCAACCTCAAAAGAAGTCCTCTATCAATGGCGATCTCCACTATGGCTTTAAATGTGTTGCTAGTCCAAGAAAAGCAAGGGGTTCAAAGACCCATATGTTACATCAACAAAGTCCTTAATGTGTTGCAGACAAGATATTGAATAGTGAAGAAAATGGCTTACACATTGGTGATCGCAACTTGAAAGCTGAGATTATACTTCAAGCTTACCCCATCACCATATTGATGGATCAACCACTATGATAAGTACTGTCAAAGTTAGATACATTAGGACGGCTAGTAAAGTAGCTGGTAAAGCTTAGAAAATTCGATATCTAGTATTGCCCCCGACTTTCCATAAAAGCTTAGGTTCTAACTTCACATGGAGGAGTGCATGGTTTTAACTAAAGAAAAAGTTCCCTAAGGAGTAAAAGCAGAACCTATAAACTGGGCCCTTCATGTGGACTAAGCTTTAGCTAAAGGAAAAAGTGGAGTCAATCTTATCCTTATAGGGTCAGAAGGAGTTGAAGTCAAATATGCTCTCAGATTTAATGTTGTCATCTCTAATAATGAAGCAGAGTATGAGGCGCTCCTCACTAACCTAGGTTTAGGAAAAGAATTGGAGGTCCCCAAGATTATAATTTATAACAACTCTTAGCTTGTGGTCAACTAAGTCTGAGGAGTATATGAAGCCAAAAGGTAAAAGATATCTAAGTACCTATAGAAGGTAAAAGAGCTCCTTGAGAATTTTGAGATTTATGAGGTCACACATATTCCTCAAGAGCAGAACTCTCAATATGATGTTCTATCAAAGCTTACAGCCTTAGACTATTATAAGTTAGAAAGGTCGGTACATGCGAAAATCCTAGAAAGGCCAAGCATAGAGGAAAAGGGAGCAATGATGCGGACTAATCTCAAGCCTAGTTGGATGGATCCCATTGTCAAATACTTACAAGATAGGAAGCTTCCTAAGGATAAGTAAAAAATCAAAGGATCCAGTATCATGCAAATCATTATACTTGGGAGGATGGAAAATTATACAAGAGGTTCTATACTTTGCCTTACCTTGGTGCCTCATCTATCAAAGACAAATTATGAGCTACATGAGATCTATGAAGGAGTCTGTAGGAGATATCTCAGCAGAAGCTCACTTACTTATAAGGTCCTCAGACAAGGATATTATGGACCTACCATGAAAGAAGATGCACAAAAGTTGGTGCAGAAGAGCGACCAATGCTAGAGATATGCTAGTGTCTCATACCAACCTATAACGTAGTTCTCCCCACTGACCAACCCATAGCCATTTTTTTCAATGAGGGATCGATATTCTAGGACTGTTTTCCTTGACCACTGAACAAAGAAAATTCATGATTATGGCTATCGACTACTTTACAAAATGGGTTGAGATTAAGCCCCTTGCGAAGATAATGGAGCAAAAGGCATGTGAGTTCATGTGGAAGTTAATTATCTATGATTTTGGTCCTAATCACTAAATGGGACACAGTTCGATAACAAACTATTCGAGTAGAATTGTGCAAAGCTAGGGATCGAGTAAAGGTTCACTATGGTATTGTTCCCTCAGATACATGGACAAGCTAAAGTCACCAACCAAACGATCCTGAATTCTTTGAAGACCAAACTAAATAGAGCTGAAGGCCTCTGGATACATGAGCTATCTAGTGTCTTATGGGTGTATAGAATCATGGTGAGAACGTCAATGGAAAAAACTCCTTTCAATCTAACACTTAGGATTGAGACAGTTATCCTAGTGGAGATAGGAATGTTATCTACACAATCCAATATTTCGATACTCACAAGAACTCGGAGAACTTATGGGCTAACCTAAATCTACTAAACAAACTTAGAGAATAAGCATAATTTCAAACAGCAGCTTATCAGCAAGGGATAGCAAGGTACCATAACTTTTGAGTCTAAAAAAGACTATTCAAGGTAAGAGACATGGTCCTGAGATAGGATAGGATAGAGTATTTGTTTGAACGAAAGCCATTAGCAAACTTGCACCGAACCAACAGGGTCTCTATAAAGTAGCCAAAGTCATTAGATTGGGTACATATGAGCTAATAAGGCTGGACAATACATCAATACTAAGAATATGGAATTCAAAAACTTGAGGATATACTTCTAATATCCTTTTGTGATCTAATTAAATTCCATGCAAACTTATATTTATTCTATTAGAATTAGTTCATTTATTATGATCATTAAATCCAATAGTGTTTAAACTCATATAACTTGCATTGTGGGAGAGTTAAAAACTTAAATGCAAATTTTCTTAAGTAACAGCTTATAACTCATCAAGGATAAGAGAGCCAACGAGGCATACAAATCACTTTGAATGATAGGAAAAGTTAGGCATAGCTCATAACTTATTGAGGATAGAAGAGCCACCAAAGGTTCAAAACTCACCCAAGATGGGAAGAGTACAATCTTAAAAATTACTAAGAATGGGAGAGCCATCAAAGGCTCAAAACTAGCCTAAGATGGGAAGAGCTCGACCTTAAAAATTACCAAGATGGGAAAGTTGAAAGGTCATAACTCACTGAGGCTAAAAGGTCACTTAGACTCTAAACCTAAGGATATTGATATTGTTGATACATGGTACTAGTTCTGGCAGTGTTGGAGTGATTCTTTACTGGCTTATACCGATGGTATTAGAGAAGGGCTAAGGGCCAAAGAGGCCAATATAGAACCAATTATGAACTATGGATATAACGTAGCTGAGTTTATAATGTTAGGCACTAGTATATGAATTAACCTATGCTTGAGTATATCGCTAGGTTAGGTTATTGAACATGGACTACTAGCATGAAGTTTGTCAGTATGTATCTTTAGTGTACCACTGTATAATGTTAATAAGGATAACTTAGTATAATGATATGGATGGTTAGAGATTATGGATCTGATATTTATTATTAATATGTAATACTAGTTCTGACAATGTTAAAGTGATTTCTTACTAGCCTAAACTGGTGGGATCAGGGAAGGATTGAGGGCCGAAGAGGCTGGTGTAAAACCAGTCATGGTCTGTGGATATGACATGGCTGAGTTTATAATACTGGGCACTAGTATGAAAATTATACTATGCGTGCATATATCGTCAAATTAGGTTGTTAGACATAAACTACTAGTATGAGGTTTGTCAGTATGTATCTTTAGTATACAGATGATTGTAAATATGGATATATGGTTTATATTAGTATTTGGTTATATTAGTATTTAGTATGATTTATGTTGGTATTTGATTATAATTGGTTTTATGGTTTTCGTAGCAGGTTTCGTGGATATGCGTATGTTACTTTCAGTAAAAATTTATCTTATTATATATTTTATTCTAGTTTTCTCGGCATATTCATAATGATATGTATAGAATTGCTATTGGGATTTTTAGCTCATTACCTACCCTATAATTTTTTAGAGGATGATGATGATGCATACTTGTTAGATTCAGATTTGGCAATGAGCACTAGGAATGAGACCTAGATTTTGTTTACTATATGACCTGATGTTGATTTAGCTACTCTGATATGTAAATTAAGGATGATATTTACATAGTTTTATGTACTAACATATTGACATTGTGCAGTATTTTTTAGATATATAGAATATATGAGATATAGTTTTTGCTGATATTATCATAATTGTTATTATATTGTATATGTTGTGGTTTAGTAGGCTTTATGTTCTCTTAAGGTTTGCTTTAAGAATATGCAGTTGTATTACGATTGTTCTTAGATCGGGCTTCGGATCGAGGGTTGCGACATTATTAATAGCTTTGGAGAGGTCCTGCCTCAACGTCTCCACTTCAAGCTTGGATGTCACCTTGACTTTCTTAGCCTCGACGTAGGTGACCTCATATTTTTTTTTATATCTTTCATGAGATTTATTGTCTCACGGAAGTTGGTGGAGACTTGACTATACTTCTTGACCAAGATCTCCATAGCTTGTATGGCTTGCACAAGGAAAGACAAGTTGTTATTTAAGAAAAATGCTAAGAGAAAAGAATGTAGAAGATTACTTATTGAGATTGTGCACAATCACCTCCTTGATCAACTTCATATTGTTAAGGTCCTTCAAAATTACTCAGTCTTTTGAAAGGATGATTCTAAAGTCAATGCATTGAGCCACACTATTTGCTTGAGTAGAATCCCCTATGTTGAGGCCCCACTTAGAGATGTACCCCACCTTCTCAGAGTAAGACCTTTGTAGAACCTCATCAAAAAGGGGGGAGGGCATTCATGGCACCTTGGAGGCCAACCTCCATTATAGGGGCCTTGGCTGACCATTACCTTGATTCTTCGCTTGCGACCTCTATCACTTTGGAGAGTGAGAGTGGTGACCGAAGTAGCCATTGGATGAGCAGCCACTGGATGAGTAATCATTGGATGAGCAGCCACTAGATGAGTAATCATTGAATGAGCAACTAAAGATGCATAATGCCTTTTTAGTGCAAGGTTGGATAAGCTGATGGACCCTTTACTTGGCTTCTTCCTTTGGTATTATTGTTGCATGTAGCGTACTCCCTAACTTTTGCCACATTAATACGATGCCAGTCCATGTCTTCTGCAAGAGAAAAGAATAAAAAGAAAAAAGGTTAGCTTTATAAGAACGTAGATATTGAACAATCTAAGGGTTCAATAATAGAGAATATAAAGAAATAAAAAATTCTACAAGCTAGTTATCCTGTGCTTCCTTGGACATTAAGTCCTTCTCAAGCATTGAAGGAGGCAGGTGGTGCCTAAGCCTTGACTCCTTAAGAAATTTGTGCAGTGCAATCTTAGATTCCCTCTTAGATCTGCAACCCCATCCTTTTCCTTGTTACCAAGAGAAAGGACTTCACCTCAACCTTTAAGGGACTCTTTCTATATGCTAAGGAGACTATCAAACTTATCCCATAATGCAAAAAAGAACTTTATCTTTTAGCCATAAATGGAAGTGGGGAGGTAAGTAAAGATGGTATAACCCTTTTTTAGGCTAAGATGTCACTACCTATGAGTCTTCAAATGGCTCTTCAAAGTGAAAGTTATCTTAAAAATATTCGAACGGTTCTTTGAGAACCTTTTCTTCCTAAGAAGGACAATACATCCTAATAGAAGACACCAAGAATTAGGGATGAGTTGAAAAGAAGAAATTTCTAAGTCCCAGTATATCTCCAAAGCAAAGAAAGTATATGAGTTTAAGACCAATGCCCATGGCATCTACATAGATATATAGTTCACTGAGGGAAGGAGTATAAACTTTTTTATCGTCAATGGGCACTTTGATATGCACCTCTAGCAGAGTCATAAAGACATACCTAATGGTGTCTATATCTCTCTTAGACCACTAAAGCCTCACCGATAGTGAAAAAAGAGGAAGGACAAAGGGTCATTGCACAAAAGAAACAAAGCGAAGGAAGAAGAACAATATATCTACAAGAGTTGAATAAGGGAGAAAGATTAAAGGAGAATGCAGAGAAATGAAGAAGAAAGAGGCTAATGCTTATTTTTAAAAGGGCACATGGATGGCTCACAATAGTCGATGAAGATTGATAGTCAGAGATAAGACATGCGACTAGCTCCACTGAAGACACATTATGTTCCTACAGGTCAGGCAAAGAATGTGTCTACCTTAATACTTGAAGAGTGATACATGTCATGATGTATTTAATGTGACATCATCGTTAAGTAAACAACTATATCAATGGATGAAGAGTCTCGACGCTTGCATTTTCTGCATAAAAATTTGAAGCTCATAACTAGTCCTTTGTGCTTCTTTGAGTTTTCTTAAGTATTTCTTCAATCAAATTAGATCGAATGTTGACCTCCTAGCTCGAATAAGGTGTTTAAATTCAACATGACATACCTTGGAAGTCCCCAACTTGGAAACCCGACATCCAAATCATATCACTTTGATGTTTAACATAGCTTATAACTTCAGAGCCTAGATAAACTACTTCATCACTTGAGCTAGTCACCTTAGCCTTGTATTGGGGGATATATGATGATGTGGATATTCACCAACCTCTAATAGGTTGACATATGGCAATTGAGTTCATCTTAGCTAAACAAATCAAAGCATACTCATCCCTAGATGGAATGGACTTTAAGATGTCTTAGGTGAGAAAAAATTTAGACACTATAGAGTTTTTCACCAACCAGGATATCTCATATCGATACGTAAAAGAGGCACCTTAGCTGAACAGATCAAAACACACTCATCCCTAGATGGATGGACTTTGAGGCATCTTAGGTGGAAAAAATTCTAAACACTGAGTTTTTCAATAACTAGGATATCTCATACCAATATGTAAAATGAATAGGTTTGACTCAATCCTGAAGAGCCTCTTTTTTCATCTTTTTTCATATCTTTGAGAAACCCTAGGGCATGGGAGTATCCTTTTGATCCACCACCAAAAACTCTTGGCTGACTTGAGCATCAAAAGATCCCCATTGGGATAGATTCTGATTTTTTTTCTCTTACACTCACTCATTTTTTGTCTTGTAGGCTTTATCGTTGGTCTTTAAGATTTTCTTGTTTTTCGATTTTACTACCATCATCCACTTCTTATTTACTTGGAGACGTCATCAGATTTGGATTGCATAAATAACCTAAAGAAAGAAAATAGAGTATATATGATATATCTTTTTTTTTTTTCTAAATACCAATTCCACTGTTGAATTTTTTTTAAAAAAAGATGATTTATTTTATATACATAGTGACAAAATGCTCTTGACAAAATAGAGAGCTCTTGGTGCCTGTTTACCAAGGGGCAAGGACAGGTGATATATAATTTGGGAGATTTTATATACCTCACAAATTGAACACTTATTTCTTAGGATCCTCTTTCTTTGATTAATAGTGTCGATGAAACAATCCTGTAAGAATAATATTAAAGTAACTTATATCCTCACAAATATCATTATTAACTATAATTGTTTTCATTTATGCACCTCATGAACAGCTTAAAACGAGTTTACATTGTATATTAGAATAAATATTTGGTTGTGAAACAAAAATTAGATAAAATTATAAATTTTATATTTTTGTTATAGAAGTTATTTTCCAATTTAGCCTTGCTAGATGAATAAGAACTAGACTTTTGATTTCTTATACATATATATTTTTGGATCAGATAAAAATTATATTATAAAAGTATTTTTCAAACACAAAAGTTTTAACATTCTCTTTTCTTTTTTTTTTAAAAAAAAGGAGATTAGTATTCAAAACTTTTGCTGGGAGGGGCCTGTGAAGCATGCACGTTAACTCTTCATGGTGCTGATCCTGGCCTTCCTGGGTTATTTATGAGTACCGTCAGCGTAACATATTTCATAACTTATTTGATTTGAGAGGCATGGATCACTGAAAAATATAACATCACTAGAGATTAGTGGATGTGAATGGTTTTGATAATGACTGGTCCACCATGGCCTCATGTTGGAGTGGTAAGCAGGCTAGACCATTCCAAGGGTGTCATGCTTTAATTTTCGAGGTGACATCAAGTATGGGATGCTAAGCATGCCTCTGTGAAGTCCATCTTGATGCATGTCATGAAGAATCCTCAAAGCATCCATATAAGAGGATTGAGTATGATAATCATTTGACTCTCTTGAGCAGAACTCTTGGATCATGGATCAAAATGCATGAGAACTGCCATCATGTATGGCGCACATGAGCGATGTTCTCTCACATATCTGATGCATAATCCAAAGAATCCATGCTGCAATGGACCAAATTTCATGCAATAGTTTAACCAAAGCACATGATGGCTACAAACCATAGGGCCAGTATCAATGGGTGGTTGGAGGTCGGTTCTGCCCATTTATTTCATAAAAGGACAGCCTAAGAACAAGCAGGTGCTGGAAGCCAAGAATTAGGTTCTCTTAATCTATAATCGTAACGATTTAAGCCCATCAGCATCCCAAGCCCAAGTCCAAAATACTTAAATAAAAGTTAATTGATAGCAATTGAATTTGAGTTATAATTTTTCAAACCATTCTTTTCCTATCTAAAGTGGGATTATTCATGAAATATTACATTAATATATCCAAAATGGATTGAAAATTTTGTTATATGATATGTTAAACCTTCTTGCATGTTCTGGACAAAAAACAGCACAATAACTATACAATTCGCGCTTTGTTGGTTGACTCATTGGACCTTTGAGAGAGAAGCAGCTAAACTTTCTTATGCTATGATGGGGGACTTCCATGAGTGATTCAAGAAGCCTAGTCTATGAGTTTTGGATGATGCATCCAAGGGGAGGTTGCAACACATAGAATAGGAATGAAAATAATATTAAACGTAGCCTTGCTTAGCTAAAATGGTGGAAAGGCTCCACCATATCTGACCATTTGAGTCAATAGATGCCAAGATAGCTATGAAAGCCAAGCCGGTTGTTGCAGGTTCTAAGGTGCATCTTAAAGGCAAGCATAGATCATGAACTTTGCTATCAAGCAATTAATCTAGAAGTGTAGTAGCTTTTCCCTGGATAATGTTTTAGGTCACCTCGCCAGCTATGGTGATTGCAAAAGAAAGATTCACAACTGGATTTCATTTTATGTACACCCATACCTTTAGAGGGAGGGGATCAAAGGATTCAACTTCAGGTGGCATCAGTCTCTCTTCAACAATTGATTAACAGAGTCCAATTTTGTGAGCTTTGACTTGATTTAGGCCTAGATTTCGGTCTAGATGGGGTTGGATGGTAGGGTAACAGGTGGAGATTAGTCCCTCTTGATCTCAAAAATTAAATTTTTAGAGGGATGAATGCTCCAAAGAACTCCACACAATGGTCCCCTATAAGACCCCACTTCCTTCTCTACTTAACAAGAGGAAACCAAGAAATTTCATTCAGCTAGCAGTCTACTACTTTGCTTAACAAGTGGCCCAGCTTCATTAATTTATTCTTCCTATAAAAATCCTGCCTTCTTAAAACTCATCTTCCATGACAAGATACAGATGGAAACTTCTTTTTTTTCGAAGTTTTATTAATGTGAGTCAATAAAGGAGTGAACTAGGGCTTGCTCTAATGGTGCTTATATCAGAGATTTTAGGTCCACCTTGGGTGGTGTATTTCTAAACATTGGAACTAAGAAAATTATAATCTTGGTGGGTTTCTGTCTCACTTAAGAGGATATAAATCTAGCCTATGCTACAAGTTTTCATATCAGTCTATGATATCAAAATCATCTTGGATTCATAGCTACAGATAACTATGATGAAGTTTGTAAAACCACAAGAAGTTAGAAAATGATCTTTCTTGTTCTCTAACTTAGATGACATAGTTTCTGTTTCACCCTCCTCCCTTCCCTCTATTTTAGTGTGCCACCCATGGTATGCCATGCTTGCCTAAGATCAATCCTTTATTATTATTATTATTATAAGGCTCATCAAAAAATGTGTCTCAATTTGCATTACTTTTTTATAAATATGAAAGATAAAATTATTGTTAGTCACTACAACTTTTTATTGCGTCAATATATATTTTTTTTCTCAGTAAAAGTCATCTCTTTCAATGTCAAACAGGTTTTTTTTTTCACTGATTGTATAATATTAGACATGCTGAGTCTTCACATCCTTCTGGACACATAAAAAAAGTCTAAAATGTCAACTGTGTCACATCAATTTGTCCACCCAAAGATTATGCTGAGTTATTAAGTTGGATCATTGGGTTAGATCCTAGCAATCAATAATTTATAATCTAATTAAGAACTGAATTGATTCAAATTGCATCAATTAGTCCCAATGTTATATCAATCAGTTCTAAAGCAATGTTTCCCTTCTTTTTGAAAAACGAAAAAGTTCAGAAATAGTGCCTGAAATTAGGAAATGTTATCTTTAAAACAAATGATAAGGAAATGATTGCCCTCTTTTGGTTTCCCAAGTTTACAATCCTAACCTAACCCTTTCTATTAGCAACCATTCTAGAAGCTATATCTGACAACAGACATTGCAGGGCAACCTTTGAAGTTCATCTCTAGTGTTTTCAAAAGGAGCTACTGAAACACCAGCGTTGTGTTACAAAATTTTCTCTTAAAAGGCCAATACCCTTTATGTCCAACAAATGGTAATAGCTAGCTGTAGGCTCATTTGTTGGATCATACCATTTTTGATATAATACAAGATATAGCTAATAGATATTATGACCAATAGGATCATACCAAACTTCATAAGAGTTAGAGGATCTGTGGATGGAGACTTTGATAATTGAATATTTAAATTTTTTCTATCTTATGAGCAAACGTAGGAGTGAATAGAATTTAGAGGTTTTCGTTGAATTTTCTTTTAAATTTTTCATTAGAGATAGTATTGAATTTTAGACTGATTTTTATTTTTACATCTAAATAATTCTAGCATATTTCTTTATTATTGAATCTTATTCCTAATATAATTTTGTATCAAATTTGATACGTAAATTAGGATTAGGGTCATGATCTATATATTTTCCTAATTTATTGTAAAAAATCAGCATTTGAGATATTAGTAAAATTTATCTTGTGAGAATTTCACCAATAAAAGATTCTTCAATTCAGATTGTTTCAATTTTATATGTTTGCTTTCTAAATTCAATTTCTATTGATCGACTTACCTTTCACTCTAATCTTGCTCTCAATTAAGTTTCAATCTTTCAAACTCCAAAAACTAACTGCCTGTAATCCTTACTTCCTCATCATAGAATACTCTTTAGTCTTTTAATACTCTGTTTGTGATCTTCCCATTAAAAATAATAGTAATAGTAAGATTAGATATGGGCACAAGCGTTTATGGTAAGCTCACAACAGAGAGACTTTTGAAATTTCTTGTTAGAAACTTTGATTTGGATATGAGATGCTATGTGCCGGTTGGATTCTTTATATATGATTAGGGAATGCCACCTGCTGTTCTGGCAATAAGCACTTGACCCATTTGTTGGAAGGTCAGTTGGGTTTTTACTTGGGTTGACAAAAATGGCCTTTTGGATTGCTCATCTCTTCTTGGTTTCTATTTCTCTTTACTTCTTTGATCAGACACTGGAATTTGGTTTCATGTTACTGATTTTGCTACCTTTGATTATGGATGTTCTTCTGATGTCTGCAGACAAGGAGGCCATGTGCAATGATAACTTCAATTTGGTTTCTATTTCTCTCGTTCTTTTCTGCTTTTCTTTTTCACATCATTCTCTTGGATTAGCAACTCAAAATATATATGGCCTTGGTTCATGCTATTGATTTTGTTATCTTTGGTTCATTGAACTGATAACTTGAATGATGGTTTCTCCTTTTTCTTTATTTTTTTTCCTGATTTTTTTTCAACATTCCTTTGGATTGGCAACTCAAAGTAGACACTAGCAGCTGGAGAGTTTTTTTTTTTCTTTTTCTTTGGTTTTGAGAAATATGAGGGTTGTGCCACCATCCAAGTTTGAACCCAGGATCCCTCTGCACATTCACTGAGGAAAGGGATGCTTACCAACAGAAACAAATCCAGTTGTGCAGTTGTAGGTACAAATATATTGTTCATAGAGGTTGGACATTAACAGGAAAGCAAATTGAGAGCTTCTTTCTACCTCACCAAAGCTAGGACTTTATGGAAAAAGTATGTCTCCCCTTGATCCCAAGAAGAAAAAAAGGCACATCCTTCAAAGCAATGAGCTGGCATATCTGATTCCTAATGGCAGGGACAAGCACTTTCATCTCTCTTTTTTTTCCTTAAAAAAATGTACTATATTCAATGCTAATTAGGTTGGTAACATGAGACAAGGATGTCTGAATGCATATGAGGATGTAGTTTTTGTTGTTTCCTAAGTTTTTGAGAATTCCATTTTCTGTATGAACATAGCTACAAAAGCAAAGATAAACAGAAACACCTTCTAGGGCATAGATCCAATGAGATCTCTTGCAAAAGATCATTATGGATGCCTTCTAGTTGATGCTCTCAGAGGAACACATCAAGAGTATTAACTAGTAAGAGAACAAGTGTCTTTCTAGTCCTAAAGAGATTGAATTTGCAAAAGTGAACTATGGAGATCAACTTAGCAAGATATCTAATAGTCAAGAAAATAAAGGTGATTGAATCACCAAAAATAGTTTCAAATATTAATTTAATATACTAAAAAAAATGAAGCTTAGAGAATGCTACTAATTTTAATAGCTTGTGGTTTTCTGAAATGCATGCAAAAAATATTTTCAATACTCTGCACCTTTAGAAATATAAAAATCATGAAGATTTTAGTGTTCGACCTAGTTGGATAAATCAGACTCATGCTCTCCAATGCTTCAAATATGTTGGTAGGTTAAGTAGATGACAAAACATAGAGGGGACAACTAAGGAAACAGCAAAGAGAAGCCTCTTCCTATTTCCTTTGACCTGATGCTAGATCACGGGACTCATTCTCAACCTGTAAAGACTATAGCTCAGATTGAATTTAGCTTGTAGAGAAACTGAATCAAGGTTACAAGGAAGGAAAAAATCACAGTGTGTTGAGAAGAACTTGATGTTAAAAAAGTTATGGGCTCAAAATCGGTGGAAGATATTGCCAGATACCTATCAACAAAATTATTTGGAAGCAGAGTTTTCTTTTGACAGTGAGAGATTTTGTTTCTCTTCAAAATTTGGTGTGACATCAATGATAAATACCAAAGCTAGCAACAGTGCTGCTAAGTGTTTATGTATCTAGCTTAAGAGAAATGACAAAGTTATGTGATCTGGGATTGGACAGGATGTATAATTAGTATCTTCTATTTTATTAAAGTGTTTCCTTTTCGCCAAGAAAGTGAATGAAAGAGGAGTAATTTTGCAATATTACATGTTCTGTTTGTATTATCCAGGGCTTAGCAAGATCCAGTTGGAATCCAAAGATATGTACACAGCATTATTGATGGATATTCTAATTAAACCAGGAAAATAGACAGTTCTAGATAGTACTATTTATGAACTTACACCATTCATGCACATAAAGTCCTCTCAAATTTGTATTGGTGGATTAAATATGAACATCACTTACCACAAACATGTAGTTAGTGAAAATCACAAACATGTAGTTAGTGAAATAACAAACTAATGCCAAAATATCATTTTTTGGAAGCAATTTTATGACTAAATTTTGTTAAGTTTTACCTCAAAGAGGCATCAGTACTGAAGCAAAACATACCAGGCAATATTCTCCAACTTACTGAGTCATATTGTACCAGGTCCACAAACATGATGAGAAGATGCGAGGGCTGAATCATGATCATGAGTCATCAATATGTTACAGGTCCTAACACAAATATAGTGCACACCAGCACATTAAGATTGTAGCATAATATTTAGAAGAAACTCAAATAAATTGGGTAAAATTTTTTGAAATTCTTATAGCTGTGGTATTATCATGAATCTGCATTATCTTCTTTCCTTTTAAGCAATATGAAATGATCAATGAAAAAGCAAAAAGTTTTACAGGGTGGAAATTATTCACTTATGCTAAGTATGTATTTGAATAAAAATGAAGCAATAATATACTTATCGATAACCTTAAACTACTCTTCACATGATTCCACATTGTTACATTGTGTAGAATGTATTCAGCTCTCTGGCTTGGCTTACCTGTGATGGAGACATATTTCAGCTCAACAATTAAGAAATGGACCAAAGTCAGGCCAAGAACTATATTGAAAACTATACTCTTCCAAATCTTGAGGTCTGTAGTGTAGGAGAGAGTGCCACAAGTATTCACCTTCTGGTATAAGTGTCATCAATATCCTGATATAGTTCTCATGCAAACAGCTTATTCAAGGAGAGGCTTGAATCTTTTAGAGGACTAGGATTCTGATGAACATTTTTTTTCTTTATTATGAGACAGGTGTTTCAATAGAAATATCTCTCCTATAACCAGAAATTCATGTTCTCTATAGAAGAAATGATGATTGCATTTTGAAAAAAAAAAAAAAAAAACATGTATCAACGACCCAAAATTCTCAATAGCATGGATTTGATTTTTATTCTGGAGATTTTTATTCTGAGTTTGGTCGCACTTTTGAAAAAAAAAGGAACCATCGACCCAACATCCTCGATAACATCATGCCCCAGAGGAGTTATTAGAGATCATGCAGTCTAGAGGAAATGGAGCATACAAACAATCTCCCCATGACTTGAATCCACTGCTACTAAATCAAACACCATACACTTTGAAGGCTTCCATTTCTGTCATCCATATTGAGCTGTCCTTAGAGCAGAGACACTTAGCGTTGAGTTCTCTAGAACAAATATCTTTATCAAGTTTACTCCTTTCATAAAACAATAAAATTATTCCATTCTTCTCATCATCAAAAGAAGTAATCTGTTCACTGTCTTTTTCTGAATGAATTATTCTCTCTCTCTCTCTCTCTCTCTCTCTCTCTCTCTCTCTCTCATTGTTTCAGATGGAATCCATGCTCTTGAGATTATTTTCCTTGCCAGCAAATGGAATAGTTCCCACAGAAATGCGTCAGCTCAAAAGTAGCCCTTCACTATTCAAGGTGATCATGAGGTCGGATTGACATAAACATTGCAGCATAAAGCCGAAGACGTCGTTCACTGTCACTGAGTTCTGATGGTTGAATCACCACACCTCTAGTTTTGGCCTTGTAATGGCGCCATGCAAGTTGTATATTAACTGCTGCCCATGTTCTCCAATTCGATGAATAGTACCTGGCTGTTCTCTTCAGTTTATCATTTGCAAATTTGTACCTGAAGTGCTCAGTGATGTAGCGCAAGTGGTAAGCATCTAAGCCAAATGCCTCTGTTGGCTCAACACAAACAAAGGTGGCAGATGAGGCAGGTAAACGATCTCTAAATGGGCGATGAAGGCACCATGAAAGGAGCTCATCCCCTAGAAAGTTTCCAGGGCCTAGCATGCACGTTGCTGCCATCCCTTTGCTGAGCTTTTGACTGCTCTGCAAGTGCCCCCGAACAACAAAAACCATTCGCTGTACTGGATCTCCTTCTCTAATAATCTGGCCAAATATTAATGGATTAATTCAGGATATGTAAGCATACACTCATTAGTAAGAACAGAAACAGCCAAAGTGTCTTAACACTACCATATGATGAAAAAAATCTCCTTGAACATTGTTTTGCATACCTTTTCACCCTTTGAGAAGACAAGGTGCTTAACTCTGTCACATATATTGTCAAGAATAAGATCATCCAAGTTATGAAACAGAGGCACCTGAAGAACATATATATCTGTGTTAAATCAGGTTAAAATCATCATGTATTTAACAAATTCTATCTGAATTCTAGTGACATAGGCAAATGCAGTGTAATCCTTTGTCTAATTCTTGGATTGTTCATCCTTGTCCCAGGGTTTGTACTCATCTAATGCTTGGACTACTCATCCTTGTTTAGGTTAGAGTCCTTTCCATACCCTCAAACTTGGCTGATTAGAAAAGTGGAAATCAGGGTTATGAATGCTGGTAGGTTTTGGTTATCTATCTGCCTACTGACCCCTCTGCTATATATTCTTCAAATTGACCTTGATATCTCATATATATTTTGTTTACCTTACAAGGATTCTGATTGTGTCTACCCAATATCGAACTCATGATTCTAAACAAGATAGAAGGGAAGAAGTTTATGAAACTTTCTCTCAAAAAAGAATCCTATGAAACTACATAAGGGTTATTACAAATATGTATAATCTAAATACCCGATTTCCCTTGTTCACAGCCACTTTTATCTCAGTTGTTGATATTATTCTTTTTGTAAGTTTACTGAACTTGGTAACTACACCTAAGCCTGACTATATTTTGTTCTACTCTTTGCTTTCATTTCCTCCTTCATTCATGTTGATCAGTTCAAGCAGTCTCCATTCTTTTTAAGATCAAATTACCACTAGATGTGTATGTCCTGGATCTGCAGTCTAGTCTTCAAATACCTTCTTAATGAGATCAAGGCAAAGATTGCGCCTGATGTCTCGTCTTAGTCCCTCTGGCAGGTCTTCAATGATTTCCATTTCATCTTCTCCTCTCATGGTGGCCCATCTCTGGCGTTCGTATTGTCGGACTCTTTGCCTCAAGCTTGAGGGCAGTTGTCTTCTCTTCATCCACCATTCCATGTCTCGACACCTTAGTTGCATCTTTCTCTTCCTTGCCATGACAGCATGAAGGAACACCTATGCATGGATCATAGCTGTTAGGACTCAAAGGGTCTCCTGTTAAGTGTATACTGTTCAAACTCATAGAGAATCAAGTAATTAGAAGTGGTTCACAAGTACCTGGATATTTCCAATCAATAGAGTAAAAAGCATGAGACCACTAAGCACTATTGCTATACTGAAGATCACTTCCAGCCACTGACTTGTTGGTACCAGATTATTGCCAAACGTGCTGTAACAGACCAAAATTTGTCGAAATGATCAAAAATACTACACCTCTACTCTATTTTTTTTTAAAGTGCTACGAGAGATTGGCAGCCTACAAATTTCTGCTAACAGTGGCACAAATCTTTTAGTGAAATGATCAGTGAAGTATGAATATCATATGCCATGCAAGGGAGATGCAATTGTGAATTGCAGTTCCTTTTCTCTTATCATAATTTTGTTTTCTGGAAAAAGAAAAGTACCTGAGATTCATAAGGCCCCAAAATATAGGGTAAAGAATCTTGACAGCAAGTGAGTTGCTGGATATGACAGGAAGAGCTGCATCATATATGCCATACTGAAATGGCCCATCTACATTCAAGCATGAACGAAGATTTTGGTTTGCAACAGATGTCAGATTACTAATGCAAGATAATTCATCAATGCCAGCTGGTAATGAAAGTTGGTTACAAGCTTCTCTGGAACAGCCTATTGACATTAGATCACAGTTGTTGTTCTTCTCACATTGCTGTTGAAGGCAGGAGGCAACACGTTGGATCGCAAGAACATACCAGCAACCCCCGGCAACCTGAAAATGGCACCAAAATCTATTAGACTGGCCCTTTAGCTCATTAAGAATGAAAGCAAGATGGAATTTGCAGCACATCTATGTTATTATAGGGTATCTATTTGGTGGAGCTATGTATATCATGTTAGGTGCTAAGATTGACAGAGAATTTTAGCTGTATCATGATTATTGATTACATTACTAAAACAACTGCAGCCCTTTTAGTAACTCAATATAATCATTCCAGTACATTGATTTACAAAGGTTTTCTCATAGTATTTGATTGTGAACTTCTTGTTCCCCAGAAAGGTGTAAAACTAAAGTGTTTTAGCAAGATGAGAACAAGTTCAGGTGCCAATAAAGCATATGCTGCAAGACAGAGTGAACTTTTCCTTTCTTTTTTTTATTTTCTTCTTTCCTTTGAGAAATACTGTAGGGATGCCACCACCCAAATACAAATTCAAGACCTCTCCCAAATGGAGAAGGGTCCTAATTAAATGAGCTCTTCATATTTTTTGCTTTGGATAGGTTGAAATATACAGTAACTTGGATAGTTGGCTCTATGATTTGATTTCAATGGGCCTTCAATGCCTTCAGAATTCCGTCAGTTCAGCTAGCATATCATGAAAACATTTTATCTAACAACCAATCATGACAACATAAGTTTCATTCCATAACATGTCCAACTCAATGTTGGTTATTAGTGCAACAATTCCATTCTTGCTCAATAGAAGTGCTTCAACAAAATGAGGTCTAGTGAGATGAAAAGTGCCTATTCATCATTACACAAGACTTTATAATAGCAACTAATTTGTTGAATGGATTTTGTTTTGCAGTTCACAAGGCCAGAGAATGTGATTCGCATCTCAACAGAAGGTTCGTGATTGATCAACAAGCAATTGTTTGATTTTTTGGGTGGAGGGCCAATTGCTAATTTTCTAAGGCTGTGGTTGACAGGAAACTGTCTGAGGCTATCTCCAGATTACATCAAGTACTGCATGGTATAATTCATTTCAAAGATGCAGCATTTCCAGCTGAGCAGTTCGACAAGAAAATGTCACACCTATGAAAGAGTAATTACAGAAATTAATATTGATCTGCCTCAAGCATGTCATGCATGTTATTTAGGATACAATCTCCAGTACTATCAGAATTGATCCTTCGAGGCACTTTTCAAGGAGAAAGCTGATTAAGCTCAACTTAACTAGCAAGCCTACAGAATTATAGGCACCCAACATCATTGTAGACTGGTGGTTGACCACAGGAGAACACGAAGAGGTTATGGTTTGTGACACTCCACTTATTATCACAAATGAGAGGAAACACCAGCTCATAACAACAGAAATCAACTTGGTCCATCTGCCTGACTCATGTAATTTTGTAAGTAGATAATCATATTGATTTCCACCAAATTTGGAATTTGATTCAAAAGGAAGCACATGACATCAGGATCAAGTGGAGAGAATATTATAGTAGAGGGTTATAACAATGCAATGAAGAGGTGACATGCCATACTGCTGTCGAGAGAGTTTACATGCCGTGCATCCATAGAATTTACCTTATTGGGACACAATGGAATAAAAGCTAGTCAAGGTGTAATTTGAGTAAGACATTGTTGCATTTTTCTACTCTGAAAGAGTATTGCTCAGGGAAGGTTTAGAAGGGAAATGATTATCAGATACAACTAACAATTTGAAACAAAGGCTTATCATGTCAGTCAAGTTAGCAGGGAAAGGTGCTCGCCATCCATTTCTATGACACATTTGACAGTGGATTAAAATGTTAGTCAAGTTAGAATCTAGGCAATTAAACCATTCAGCACTTTATGAGAGAGTTATATAAAAGAGATGAGAAGTTACTCTCCAACATGGATCATACATGAAATTGATTGGGATAAAGGACACCACGAAAATGGATCACTGGTGCTCAGATGTATCTTCCAAATAAGTTGAAAGCTCAAGGAGACAGCGCCATACTTGCTAGAGAGAATAGTTTGTCTTATTTGGCTCTTTCTAAACAAGAACAGAGACAAGTAGCAGTTAGCTTATGAAGTGTACGCACTTCACCTATCTATCTAGTTAGCAGAGACTGGAAGCAACCTATTCTATCAGTGCTCAGACTATTTTCAAGCAAACACCAGTGATCAAAATCACCTTTTGGAAATGATTTTGAAATTGGTACCACATAGAGCCAAATGCTATCATCCAAAGTTCACTGATACTGATGCCTCAGTAGGAGGAAGGCATTTCCCATGTCTGTGTGGTTTGTCATTGCCACAAGTTGCCAAGACAACATGGATATATTGTTTGCAAGAAGAACTTGCTTCAAAGCTTTCTTGTAAGTATGATTCCTTCAACCTCCTTCAATCGGGAAGTAAAACAAGCAAAAGTTCTCCTTCAAATAGAAGTCTCTAACAGTTGGCAGATCAAGTTAGATGGATATCTCATCTGAAAGGAGCTCATGAAAAAAGGAAGGGGCTTTATTCTGAGTATCATGTCAAGTTGTTGTCGAAAAAAAAGCTCTAATGACTACTTTCCAGTACCAAAGAGAAGGTAAACGAGAGGCCTTGAATTAGAGCCAAGTGGGCTTCAGCAAATCCCATGTAAGAGTATGATTTGTGGGGTTCCCATGTTACCAATATGCTCAGATGAAAAGAGGTGGAATCCAGGGACATCAAAGTCTTGATGCAGGATCACATTGTGCTCCGCTTTGGAATCAAAAGGGATCAAAGCTACACTCAACTAATTATTTGTCATTAAACAACCAAAAGTCCATGTAAAATACTAGCAATTTTGCAGCACACTGGTAATAGTTCCTAATGAAATTTAAAGGAGTGATTATATCATCCAAACATAGCATGAACTTTGTTCTATCAAAGATGGGAGAATTTACAACATAAAGGATTACAAGAGAGTTATATCAGTATAAAATAGGTTGCTAGCTATGGTGTAAGACTTAGACCCTATACCTTTATTTTTATATGCTTATTGTAATGATCCAGAACCTCACCCAAAAAGCTAGTCAAAAAGTTAGTGTTAAAAGATTCATGCAAAAAAAATAAAAAAAGAAACACTCAATTTGTTAACTAATAAGATAACAACAGCGTAACAAGTGAGTATTGAAAGAAATGATTTTTTTTTTTTTGGTACTCCCCCTCTTTGACTTGGTGAAGTTTTGTAACAAGAATCAACTACTCATCCTAAAAAAGAAAGGCAAGCAAAAAGCCCTCATGATTCTGCCGAGGAACCCACCTGTGGGTAGGAAAAGCCAAGCAATGGATGGGTCCCAATCGAGAGTTCCTCCCACAACCGATATGCCTTTAGGCACGGCCATACATAACATAGAAATCACACTTAGAAAGGATGTACAATTAGCTAGAGCAGCAGGTGCTGTAGTGAAACTTAGCTGTCTAGTGCTACGATTGGTAAACAACCGGTACACCGTAGGTTGACCCAACCTAGTCCTTTTATACTGGGGTTGGCTCCTTGTGGTTCTCCCTTTAACACCAATGGTAGATAGGAATTGAACTATCTAATGGCATTTTAAACCTAATTCATGTACCAAAAGCTGAAGGCATAAGAGCTACTTGACAATCGACCGGAGAATGAAAGTCTCCATCACCACCACCAATTTATGATGACTCAAGTGTTGAGATAAATGCAAGGGAGCCTAGGCTCCATACGAAACTCAGTGGTTCCATCATCATCTACTTCATAATAATCTACTATCAATAAAGATGATTGCAATCTTCAAAAAACTCTCATATTCATAAACCGAAAATCAATACACACGATTCACTCACATATAATTTTTACAAACCTTACATGGCATAGCTTATACTCAAAGGTGCTCACCCCTTAAAAAGATCTTAAAAAATCTTTTTTTTATATGGAATGGGAGATTATTCTCGAAGCCAATCCTAACAAGGAAATTTTATAAAAAAAAAAAGACATCCCAACTCAGTAAAGAGTTCAAACTAATTTTCAATAAGAAAATCTACAAGAAAATATTCCAACCCAATGAGGAATTTAAGCCAAATTCCAATAAATCTCGACCTTAGCTTTAATCTCTTTAATCTTTAAATACAAAAGAAACTTTCTTTTTTTAAGTGTATCAAAATTCTTTTCTTTATCTTTTACTCTTCTACAAACTCCATCATCCATCTTATAATGCTCTTCACCTTTAATGATGCAAATTTTTAGAAATTTTCTCTTCCTTCATTACCACCAAAGTTTCTTCACTAATTTTTATAACTCCACCTCTTATGGAGGACCCATACCTAAAGAATTAAGTTAGCCTAAAGGAATTAGATTTCTCTCAAACTTTGGTACCTGCCTTATAACACCAAGAGTGTTTACACTATCATCATGCAACTTATCTTTCACATTACCAATTCCAACAACCTTCAATTTAACATCATTAGCCAAATCTATATATCCTTTATCATATGTTTAATGAGTATCAAACCAATCTTTACTCAAACAAATATAGGAGCAAGTAGAGTATAAAATTCATGAATCTTTCAATGAATTCTTACTTTTTTGAATCATAAGAACATCATTTTCATATACATTATCTTTAGCAATAACTACAACATATGTGGACTTCTCACAACTCTTCTTAAACTCTTCTAAATCAACATTCATCATTCTAAGTTAGAATCCAATATACCTTGTCCAGTGACAGTAGTAGCACTTTTTGTCTTTATAATCTACCCCTGATATAGAATTCGATCTAGACTTCTTCTTATTGAAACTACTTTCACACAAGGTACTCCTACCATGACCTAAATTTATTACAAATATTCCACTTTCAAATTTGTTGGTTAGTCCTTTAAACTTCTCATTCTTCGAGAGAACTACAATCACCTCCTTCACTTTGAGTGTTTCCTTTCCAACCAATAGTGTGATTACCAAATTATTATATGACATGGGGAGAGATGTCAACAATAATAAGGCCTTATCTTTCTCTTTGATTTTAGCATCCACATTTGTCAATTGAGTAACCAATTTATTGCAGATATTAAGGTGGTCTCTAATATCCATACCTTTCTCCATCTTTCATTAGTACAACTCTTTTTTCAAGTATAATCAGTTTGATATATAGATCTTTTCTAATTTTTTTTCTTAACTCTTTAGGAGAAGTCTCATCCAACACCATATGTTTCACCTTAAGTGCAAGAGTCAAACCATATTTTAGTTATTACTTTCATCTCAAGTTCTTCTCAATCTTCATAACTTATAATGGCTGACTTTTTCTCTTTCGCAAATAATGCTTTGGCCAACCATATTGCATTAAAATGTCATTTATAATGCTCCACCACAAAATGAAATTTTTTTTCCCATCAAAAAGCTCGGTCTTAAACTTTGCACTTGAAACACTTTATACTTTCGACATCTTGAACCTTGACTTTGACACCATTTATTGGAAGATTCATGCAAAAAAACAAAGCATTGAAACACTTAATTTTAGCATGGTTTGGCCAAAGTCGCTTCTACTCACAAAATTATTACATCCAATCAATTATCAATAAAAATTATTACAATCTTCAAAAAACTCTCACACTCAAAAAACTCAAAACAAATACATCCAATCATCACACACAATTCTTACAAACCTTACACATGGTTGCTTCTTCTCAAGGTTGCTCCCCCTTTAAAAGATATAGAATGTGAAATTATTCTTCAAGCAAATCTCAACAAGAAGACTTCGTAAAAAAAAGACATCATAATTTAGCAAGGAATTCAAACTAAATCTCAATAAGAAAAATCTACAAAAAACTATTCCAATCCAAAAAAGAATTTAAAGCTAAATCCCAATAAGAAAAGTCCGCAAGGAAAAACTTCAACATAATAAGAAACAACAACAATAACAACAAAGCCTTAATCTCAAACTAAATGGTATTAGCTATATGAATCTTTTTTTTTTCCATTCTATTTTGTTTTGAGCTATATTTTCTATAAACTCCAATCCAATAAGGAATTCAGGATCAATTCTAACAATTATAATTTAAGATTCTTGGTCCTATTTAAGTATCCAAGACCTACTCGATGTATAATTAATTGAAACTAGATATAAACCCACAAGAATCCTTACATTTTTTCTCTATTTAAGTCTTGATATCCTCATTAAGGGAAGGGTCTAATTACAAACACCATGAGCAGCCAGAAGTTAATTTCAAAAAGGTCAATGTTTCACTGTCCTGTAGACATATAAACCTTGGCTTAAGTTGGCTTTGATACCATTAGTAACAACCTAAGATCTCATCCAAAAGAACTAGTCAAAAAATTATAATTTCATATTCTTAGCTCTAGCCAAGACCTCTCAAACACACACCCTACTAGGACAAACACATGACCATACAAGGCTTCACATTTATTGAAGATGGGATCATTGTCTTTTATTTGGAATGTTGCATGCCCTGCAATTATATTCACTCCAAGTAGTAAGTAAGATCTACCAGTAGACAACTCATAGATCTAATGATCTAGGATATCTTTGTTCCTCAAGAGGAAAAAAAAGAGAAAAAGAGAAAAGTCCAAAGCATACTTTCTCAAGTCTAAATTAAGGTGGGGAATTGCACATACTTACATGAGACGCAATGAAATAGGCAACGAGATTGAGCCCAAATCCCCACCAAATGGTTCCAAATATGTAGCCAGTGACCTTCTGCATGCTCCTCATCATACAGATGCTGTGATAAACCTTGGGGAGGAACTGGAACAAGAAAAATAACAGCAGGACTGTTGTTATAAGCTTGAGCTCTTCCTCTCTGATCAATTCTGGCAGCACCAACCAGAAGACAATCTGCATAAATTTAGAAAAATTAAAAAAATATTCAGTTTTCAACGCTGAAATGCTGAATATAATATCAATGGAAACTAAATCCAGTAAACACATTAGATCATAATTTAATAACAGAATCCATGCATTACTTATAATGTTCTTTGCTTGCACGTCAATATAATTTTTTGTAAACATTTTTTTTTGTTGAAAATTTACATGAATGCCAATCAGCAAATGCTGTTGAGAAGAGAACTGCGATCCGGGGCCCGGCTGGACCCATGTAAAGAACGCCCCGTGACAGCGGATCAGCACCGCCCATGGCACCAGACGTCGGTACCGACGGTGTCAGACGTCTTACGGGCTGCTGTGATGATTCCCTCGGACCCATCATCAGATCCGCTGCTAGGCAACGAACTTAAACGATGTTGTGTCCGGTTGTTGTTGGCAAATGGTGAAGGAAGAAAGGCTCTTTGCTGTTTGAGATGGGACAGCTGAGTACGCCCACGCCAAGGTCATATTACGTTAGTCATATAGTTTATTTTTATCAAAAATGTGAAATATTAAGGCGTGCAAGATTTACTTTGAGTTAAATTTGTGCATCATTTTATTTGAACATTATGGAATGAGCTAGCATCTTTGTTGTCTCCTTTGTATCATTGATACTTAGTTATATAATTTATATATAAAAATTTATATGAGGTGAGGCTCTCAATGCATGCATACTATTTAATTTAAAGCTGTCACATAGCATATAAATGCATCACGAATGCAATACAAAAATTCAATCATTGACTCAAGAAATAAAAAAAAAGGAGAGAACAAATATGGCAACAAAAGAGCTTTCAAATTGCAATTAAGATGCACATCTTCTTATATGAGAGGGATAAGGAGGGCCTCCAATCCCTTTAATTAAACCCATCAACCCCACTACCTCCAAGATTTCATTAAGTAATCATGTTTAGTGAAACGCATAACTTGAGCACCATGTCTATCCTTCTTTCGCAACATATAGCTCAAATGTATTACATCTAAAATAAATTTTATTTAAAAAGAAATAATGCTAGATTTTTTGGTCTAGTTACATAATTTTTGTCGTATCACATAATGGAAAGAGATCGGTGTCATTCAGGCCTATTGGAATATCTTTTAAGTGATCACTAGCAAACAGCCACATAAAAATAATCGAGTCAGGCATGGCTTACCATGCCAAATGTCAAATATTTTATATGATCAACCTTTTAGTTCATAAAAAAATATTTTTGATTTATTAAAAAAAAAATTAAGAGGACAGTTTTGACGAGAAAGATGGAGCCATGCATACTTTGGCCACAAAACTATGGACATCATTGCCAGGTTGTAAATCCACAACAGATATTGCATCCTATCTGACGCAAATGCAACCAATCAACATCCCAGTCCCCACGTCTCATGCCGTGTTAGATCAGTCAACATCCCTCCCTCTCATGCGATGTTGGGCCATTACTCCATGTAGCTTCTAGGTCCAAAATACCAAATAACCTTCAGTAATAATGCATGGAAACTTATCACTAGCCACCAATCATATGCTCCTTTCCTCCTCAACATTGGTGTAACCAAGATCCAACCAAAATCCAAATTACGTACAACATAGATTCTTAATTTCCAAATATAACATGCGTCATCACCTCACTTGACCTCAATCTTATATGATGATTAGTCCTAAGTACAGTAATAATAATGGAGAGAGAAAGGAGCACCTGAGGCAAGGGAAGGATGACGAAGAGGTCGAACCAGAAGGCCTTGGGCGAGCGAACGTAATGGGAGGCGATGGCGCGCGGATCCCACACAAGCTTCCCGCACCCCACCACCAGCGACTCCCGCGACACGTACGCCAGCCTCAGCTGCACCCACACGTGCAGCACGTGCACCACGTCCGCGCACGTCCGCACCGCCGTCGCCGCCGCCCCGACCCTCCCATCCACTCCAACCGCGCACCCTCCCCCGTCCCCCGCCGCCGCCGGTGGCCGCGCACCGAGCGAGATGGCGTAGAAGAAGAGCGGGTCCACCGCCAGCGCCACCGCCCGTGCCAGCAGCAGCCCGCGGTTCCACCGCTGCACGCCGCCGCTCCGCGGATCGAGCACCGCTCCGAACACCCAAGCCGGCCGCCCTCTGGTCCGCCGCTCGCCGGCGCAAGCTGCGGAGGCGCGGGCGGTGCTCTGGATGGGTATCAGCGAGGAGCCGGCGCCGGCCTCCCACTCGGGGGGGTGGGCGCGGTCGCAGCTCGTCGAGTGGAACGCCGGCGCGCCCGCCTGCGTGCACGCGTAGCACTCCTCCGCCGGCTCGTCGTCGCCGACGCCGAGGCGGGACTTCCATCGTCGGAGGAGCCGGGGCCACCTAAAAGGTATATAAAACGAAACGCATTATCGTTGGATAAAACGGTAGGGACCATCGATCGGGCGGTTGATATTGGATTTGATGGCTCACCAGCGACGGGAATAGGTGGAGGGGTGGCTGGGCCGGCGAGGGGAGGTGATCTCGGCGAGGGAATCGCCGGATCCAGTTACAACATTCGGGGCGGGCGACTGCATTTGGGAGAGATCGGAGGAGGAGCTCATCGTCAGTGATCTATGGAAGCAAAATTGTCTCTCTAAACTCTCTCTGCGAGCTCTCCCTCGGATACTGGTTGAGGATTTGGAGCTATGGGTGTTCATGAAGGTTCGAGCCAGAGTGGCCGCGTGAGTGCCACGTCATGGAAAAGAGAGGGTGACAAGCGGGAAAATGACAAGGCTACGGACCAGCACGCTCTTCAGGCGCTGATCCCTTCTTTCTCGTTCCCTGGTTTCACATGGCAGTCGGAATCACAGCAGATGGGATGAGGCACTTGTTTTCCATTTGTATTCCAATTATATTCATTGCTAATCTCTGAAATATAGATACTTAATCCAAGTTTAGCTAGATTTCATCGCAAACATTACAATAAATTTATGATTAACTTCAACACATGGATCATGGATCTAGTCATATTTGTAATGATGTAGGGTTGTACCTAAAAAGATTCATTGTAAGATATTATTTGGATTCATTAGCTTTATAGAAACATTATTGATCAATGTAAAACTAAATATATATTAATACTGGCTCTCATAAAAGCCTTTGTTACTATCGTATCGTGCTCTCGGTCTCTCTCCATCGCTATCGGTGACTATCCTTGACCCTTAACTTCAATCTCTCTCTCTCTCCAATTTCATTGTTCTTGCGAAATTTCAATCACCTATAGAAGCAAGGGACATGGAGCTCTTTAACTTGATTGCATGCAACTTTAAGTAGCAGAACTTGCAATGATCCTAATAATCTTTAAAAAAGTAATTTGCTTCATTGTTTTGCTTCTATTGTTTTTATTCTTAAATGATAAGCTTTGTTTGAAGTTTAATTCTAGGGTTTCTTATGTAAAAATAATAATTTATAGGCTAGCAAAGGTTTGCATAATTGTTCAATGACATAAATGTGATCTCTCATTGCATAATATTTCTCAATCATAAGGTAGTTTTGAAATTGAATGCTGCTAATGAACACATTATTAATAGGTTGCTCCTATAATAATTCCTCAACATAAACAAGACCACTCATAAAAGTTGTCCTATTAACCAGTTCTGATCCATATGTGATGCTTTCTCTAGTCTGGAAAGACTATGCCAGTTATATTTGCACTGCTTTTCATCCCTTTGTTGTTTGCAGTCAAGTGGTCCTTCCACTGCTGTTCATCATACTTGCACCACTAATCTTCCCCTCAGAAATCAAAGACCATCCTTTTTTTGGGCAGGCAATCTTCCTTCATGCACATGTGTGGCTGGAGAGGTCCTTTTCCCTGCAGAAGGGTGGCCGGCTGTTTCCATAAATGGAATTAGTACAAAATGTTGCAAAGTTTGTGCCATATTTGAGGCAAATCAGTGCAGTGAACATTTCAATGTTATGGTTCTGCTGAAGATTACTAGAAATAATTCATGCAGTATTTTGTGACTGCAGCAGATGACTCACCTATTGCACTTATTTCTAGGCAAAGAATATTGCATTGCATGTGATTTTGCTGTCAAATTTTTATTAGTTTGTAAGCCAAGATTAGCAAGTAACAGTCCTTCACAATCTTGTTCCTAAGCTTAATGTTCTTCTATAGTTTTCACATTGCGTCACCATCAAGGCTATCAAACTTACATCTCAAAACACAAAGTAGAATGTCAGATGATGGAATGTATTGTCAAATTACCAATACGTAGAGATGGCAATAGAATGGAGAAACTAATCTCTACGAAGATCTACCGCGATAATGATTGATTTGGAGGGATTAAATGGGACTGAAGGCAGGGATAAGGCGAATTTTTACAAATCCATCGGATTTGGTGAGGTTTGGGCATAGAGACTCTGGTCTCTATCCTTGAAACTCGATAATTTACCTTAAATATAAAATTACCATTACATCCTTGAGGGGGATGGAAACTGCAAGGGTGGAGATAGTGAGAAAATCATTCTCCGTTCAAGGGTGAAAGTAGGGATGAAGAATATATCATCCATCTCAAATCCATTCTATTACCATCCCTATCAATAATTATCTATAGCAATTCAAAGTAGCATAGAGAATGAGAAATAAAAAAGTATTAAGATCGGTCTTTCAATTTTTTCTTTTTCTTTTTTTTTTAATCCCCTAGGATGTGAGCAATCTTTCGAAACTCTAAGGTGATCGTAAATTTCATTCAGATTGTCCTTCGGATTATCTGGCCTACCTAACAAAGCACAACCAAAAGGGTCCTCATAGAACCTGTGGTTGCCAATAGAGCAAATGAATACCATCCACTCCCTCTTTTGAACTGCAGGTTAATGAGGGAGATCCCAATAATTGGACTATTCTTTTTTAATTCTGAGCACCTTGCGAGTTTTGCTCGACTGCAACGTACTTCATGTGATTCCAATATCCAGCTCTAGATCTGGATAGAATTTTTCCATCGTCGAAAAAATTCAGAGTGCCTGGCCTTCCCCTTCCATTGAAAGAATAAGCAAGTATCTAATTGTTCTCTAATTTGTTCTTGAATCAGAATGGACTATAGATAACAGGACTCCTCTTGGTGGCATTGATACATGAACAAGTGGTCAGCAAAGAACAGTCCCCCCCACCATTTGGCCGTGCCTTAAGATCCTCTTCAAATCTATCTTTTCTACAGCCCATGCTGCTCTGTCCCTCTAATAAGACACCACTCACCTGCAGTCCTTTCCTTGGTATGTCGCCTGAGAAGCAGCTAGCTCTGTTGAAAGAAAGAGACCCTTCCTTGAGGTCCATGTTTTAAACTTGGGCACTAGAAAACAAAAGGCCATTTAATGGTGTACCATTTTCCATTTGGAATCACCTTGGTCAAATACAATGCCTTTTACTAGTACAATACTCTTGGGAGATACATCTCACACCAAGAGATAATTTTGGATGTGCTTTCAGGTTAATTGGCACACAGAGGAGGGCATCATTTGGCCCCACAAACTTTTAGACGTTCTAGGATCCACCTAATAGTGGGACAAACAGTCCATCTGATGAGCCAATCCCTCAAATTATAAAGGAAGCCAATAGGGCAAACAGACCATCATTTGACTTTGGGCTGAGATGCATCTTGATGAGTGCAGTGGTCCATTGCTATGTTGAAGCTTGACATGAACCTCTTTCATAGTAGGGATCAATCCACCTGTAAGGTTTAAACAAAAGTAGTGTAACCTAAATTTTACGGACTGAGGCCTTTACATTGCCAGACTTATGGGTAGATTATAGAATGTAACAACATGCTGCATGCATGCAGAATTAAATCCCGTAATATGTAAAGTATCATAATCAAATTGAATTCACATCAACAGTTAAATTCAACTAATAATGAAACAGATAATCATTTGAAATAATCTAATCAAACCCAGACAATATCAATAACTAAAGCTAAAATTAATCAACAGAAAGCTCTAACATAACATCAAAATCACTAAAATATTCTTGAACCAAAACTAAATTTAACTTTTCATCTAAACAAATCATTGACTGGACTTATGAACTAGCTTGTATCTAAACTCCTCCTATATCTTGGTCTTTTTTAAAAAAAAAATTAAAAATATTGGTGAGCTAACGCTCCACTATAAGTAATTCATAATCATAATTAAAAGGATCAGAAAAGCATAACATGTAATTTAAAATATTTTCTTATATCATTTGAAATTCCATATGTAACATAATAATGTTTTAAATAAAAATTTTCATAAATAATGTTAAGATATTTAGCATATATTATAATTTTCATATAATTCAAATAATTTTTAAAAATTAATATTTTATGGGATTTAAGAGAAAATCTTTGATTTTCTCATAACAAATAAGGAATTATTTAGCTTTGATAAAAAGCTTTGAATTTAACTACAAAAACTTTTCATAATAACTCATTAGTCTCTGAGACTATGGCCTGTGGCAGGATCAGAAAATAGAACCGCATGTAACTTTAGAGCTATGCGCCAGAAAATAGATGTCACTAATATTCCTGAGAAAGAGTCTCAGTATCACAAGCTTTTGTACAAGTCTTGAAAGATAGGGTCCACATAACAAAAAATAGATATTATAACCCGATTGAAAGTTTGTAGTATATACATATATACATCAAATCTTATTTTATATACAAATAACTTGCAGGTTATTCCAAGTCATAAATTTAGAATTAATCACAATATAGTTTGGCAACTAAATCAGCAACCCTAATGTATACAAATTTTGCAAAGTTAGCAAAGTTACATAGGTAACATAGACTCAAGATACTTGATCCAAAATTTTCAAATAAATAAGATATGCAAAGAAATTTGCAAAGTTTATAAATCATCCTTTTATGTTATAAACATCTTATTGGATATTTTTAACAAATATCATATATATATAATTTTTGAATTAAACATCAGCCACCTTTAAATAAAAAATTAAAATCAGTTTTTAACATATAATAAATCCATACATATAGACTTTCAAATATGTCAATATTTGAATAAAACTACTTTAGTCAAATTTTCATGGAAATAGGCATATAAAATATTTTACAAAAAATTGAAATCTCATAATAAAGTTATGAAAATAAAATGCTCTAATTAAGGTAAGGTTGCTTACATCTTTTAGATAAAAGTTTTGACATTTCCAAACATCCAACTAATCCTCTAATTTTGGTGCTCAAGTGCTTCGTCAACTTTTATCTAGATTATTTATTTGATACCAAATGATCTCAATTGAGCCCTATTTATAAAAAAATTCCTAAAGCTAATATGTTTACTATTTTTCATAGGATACTAATTTCCTAACTAATACATTTCTTACACCCATTAGAAAATCAATTTTTTAGAGAGAATTAAACTGATTAATATTAAATAAATATATAAAAATAGAGAATTAAACTTTTGAGTAATCTAATATCTATTTTTTGCAAGAAAGAATTATAAAAAAAAAGATAAAAAGATAAAAAAATCATCCTCGAATTATGAGCCATGAAAATGATATTTTCATAATTTTTTATAAGTTTATCAATATTGATATATGTTTATTAAATTAGTTATAACTTTTTTAATTAAATTCTAATTTTGGTAATTCAAGATGCATTGTAAAGTTAATTCAATGCAAGATGTCAAGAAAATGAAAATAAACATACTCACAATTTTTTTTACTATACTAGTTTTTATTTAATTTTATTTTTTTTTTGCTAATGTATGCTGACTTAATACCCCGTAGGCTGAAGAGCAAAAGGAGGAATCTGCCCGAGGGGGGGCTCGCGTCTGACTAGCTAGTTGGTGAGGCAATAGCTTACCAAGGCGATGATCGATGGCCGGTCCGAGAGGATGATCGGCCACGGACCGAGACACGGCCCGTACTCCTACGGGAGGCGGCGGTGGGGAATTTTTCCGCAATAGTGCGAAAGCCTCGATGGAGCAATGCCGCGTGGAGGTAGAAGGCCCACGGTCGTGAACTTCTTTTCTCGCAGAAGAAGCAATGACGGTATACGAGGAATAAGCATCGGCCAACTCTGTGCCGGCTTGTACCGCGGTAAGATAGAGGATGCAAGCGTTATTCGGAATAATTGGGCGTAAAGCATCTGTAGGTAGCTTTTCAAGTCCGCTGTCAAATCCCAGGGCTCAACCCTGGACAGGCGGTAGAAACTACCAAGCTGGAGTATACATATTGCAGATAGTGATATTTGGGCACATTTGAAAGAAGAGAAACATACGTCCCTTTCTGTAGCAGCAGGAGACTTGCTCCTTAGCATTGGTTTTGAAGCTCTCAATTTTTAGAGTTCTTATTCATATATCAATGCATTATAAAATCAACTTTTTTGGCAAATTCTATCATGCCTCCCATTGTATTTGGGTGGTGCCATAAACAAATGAAAGTCTATGGGGTATAAGGATAGTAAAAAGGGACTAAAGGCATTTGAATGGATGGAATTGATGCTTAGTTTCCAAAAAAATATACAAAAGTACCTTAGTTAAACTCTACTAATGAATAAGGTTGCAAATGGATCGAATCAACTCTACTAGATCAACCCGATCTAGCCTTGATCTAACTAAATCTGACTCGATTCGTATTTAAAGACATGTACATTGGGTCAGATTTAAAAATTAGACCTGATCTAAATTTCGAATTGGATACAAGTCTTATATTTTTTTGACTTAATCCGATCTAGATCTGATTTATTCCAATTCATAAATCTTAATTATATAAATCTTATTTTTTTTATTTTAATTATCTTTATAAGTTCATTTAATGAACTTAATTTAACTAATTCTTCTTTCTATCTCAAGAACTAGATCTTTTCCCATAGCTTTTCTCTAATTACATCTAAATATTTATATTTTGTTATATAATTTAGTGGATTCTTATTTATAATATCTTTAAGTATATCAATAAATATTTTAAATATAATAATTTATAAATTTAAGGATAATCATTTACTTAAATAGAATTAAAATTTTTTGAATAAAAATTTAAGTTTAAGTTGATTGTTTTTAATCTCATTTAAATTTTTTAATAGATCTATATTTAATTATCAATTACTAGATTTTAGTAATAAAAAAATAGTTATATGCATGATTAAAATGAAATATTTTAGGTTAGGGTCAAATAGATCTGAATGATCTATTGGATCTAAAATTTCTTTCAAGAATGTGACTATCTAAGCAAATGAATTGGGTCTAGATCCAAAATTAAGATTCAAATATAATATTGAGTCGGATTAGGATCAAGCATGATTGATCTGACCGATTTACAGTCCTATAAATAAATGAATTAGCTTCATTCAAACACATATTATTACTAGCATTGGCTATTGTTGAATAAAAGAAAAAGAAAAAAAATTAGGATAAAATGCTCAACAAAGCAAGATCGAGCGAACAATTATGAATGTAACGTAGTTCACTATAGGCATTTGGAATAGATATTTTGATGGGATTTTTTTTATGGAATTAGTTGATCTTAAAGAAGATCTTCTATAATTCCACATGTAAGGGATTATCTCTTGGTTTCATTCAGCCATTAATAACTTAATTATTTTTAAATAATAATCCATAGAAACAATGCTAGCAGGGATTTCTATTCGAACCAAAAAATACATAGGCCTGACATCAATTAATACATGTCATAAATCAACCTATTACCATGGAGAGGACCACTAAGCTTGAAGACATCTAGATTCAAAACCAATTCGATGCAGACAAGGATAGGTCAATGAAAAGCTTGAAAGAGATTCTTTTTTTTTTGTTCCAACATGCATGATGCTCGCAATATATTCCGGCATCGTTATTCAAACTCAATAATTCTAGAGGTGCTTGTGTTCAATTCTAATGATGAATAACGCCACCCTTCACTTGGCATGATCCCTGCTTCAAATAGACAAGGATGAACACAGCAAGGGGGCTCTCACATGGCTCGTGTCAGGTGGTGATGACGTGCATGTCATGCGGTGTTTTTGCATGGTTCTTGTACCAAGTTACACCCAAAGAGAGCTGCTCCTTGGCTCAAGATATGCAGCAAGGACCAAGGGTAAATTTGGAGAACCATTGCAATGGGTTTGGGAGAAGATGGTAGAGAAAGTGTGATACTCCAAATTTAGTCATACATTGGATGAAAAAGAAATGTATTATGTTCTTATAACTCAAGTCCATTTGCTATCCATTAACTTCCACTCGAGTTTTTAAACCATATGATTTCGATCCGCTAATGAAATTAATTGAACCAACAGATGGGCTTGAAGCATTACAAAGAGTATTAAAGTCGATCCGAGTAAGCGAAAGTTGGTGGATACAAAAAAAAGGGTCAACCAGATAACGATGATGGAGTCCCGCCATGGCATCGAGCCACACTTGCAACACCAACAATTTGGCTCGAACTAGATTCTAGTTAGCTTGTGGCGTGCTACTACAAGGATATCGCATTATAAGAAGAAGAGATTGTGATACCCTAGATATCATATTATAAGAAGGAAAGATTGTGATACCCCAAATTTAATCTTACATTAGATACGAAAGAAATGTATTATGTGCTTATAACTTAAATTCATTTGCTACCCATTAATTTTCATTCGAATTTTTAATCCACATGATTTTACTTCACTAACAAAGTTAATTAGGCCAATATATGGGCTTAGACCATTACAGAAGGCAAGCTATGAAGGAGTAGATTACAGGAATAAGTCCAGAGATTTTGGAGATATGCATGCCAAAGGAAAAAAATGCGAGTGATCAGGATGTTCCCAAAGGCGTATGTAGTCATTTAGATTTCTTTATTATTTTTTAAATTAATTATAAAATTTTAGTACATAAATTTTTATTTTATATTAGCTAATCATATGCGGATTCCATAGCTTCTTCTAGTGTAAGCTATTAAACGAATCTTAACCATATAGACTTCAAAAGTTTAAAGCTTTTGGACTCTATAAATGCAAACCTTATTATCTTAGATGCTTTGATGCTTATTCCACAGCAATAATTGGCTATGGTTGATGTAAAATATTGGCCGGTTCTATGTCAGACTTTTTTTGGTGGCACAGTTCTATGTTGGCTTCAATAATCCTTCACGCAATGGTCCACAGGGTGTACCAGGGGGGTCTCAGATACCATGGACCCAGCTGATCTTAGCTAGTTCTATCATTGCATCAAGTTGGTGGTAACTTAAGAATTGGAAATGATGTTCTGAGATTAGCATGATAGTCTTCAATTAATTTGCTTAATAAACATGATTAGCCTTTTCCTAATCATCCATTCAAAAGAGATTAGCTAGCATGCATAAGCCTAGCTCCTATTAGATGGTAAAACTTGGACAGTTCTAGGAGAAACACACTATTCAAACGACCCAATTTGAGGACTAGGTGGCAAGTTGTTTGGTTGGACTCATATTGATCACTCTCTAAAGTTGATGAACTCAGATCAAACCAAATCCAAGTAGTTAGCTATCAACCTATTTGCATGCTTCTCGAACCAACTTGTGATAAATAATAATTAGCTTAATTGATATCCAATTTTTTGATGGATTAAACCTTAACATTTAGTCTCTATTATCCAACCACTTAATACCAAGTCTACAATACTAATTTTTTTAATTTTCAAACCTTTTTACTATACATATTGTGTATACAATTGTATTTATTATGTTTAGTAACAAAATAATTATATACAATATGAAGATAATCGTATGCAATGAAAAATATTATAACTGCATGAAGTGAAAAGATCACCATATGTATGCACATAGTTATTGCTTCACCGTATATAGTGAAGATTGAAAATTAAAGAAAGTATAATCGATCAGATGTCATATGGTCAATCTACGAGGACTTAATGTTAAAGTATGATCAGTTAAATATATCTTAAATAATTTTAGGGCCTAATCAGCCTACCTCTTCCAAGAAAAAAATAAAAAATGAAAAATAAAAAAACTAAGCCCATCTAAACCGCTCATGAGCCCTGATCTCGGTTAGGTTAAAGTTATATTCAAGAGGTAAAGCACATGTAATATGCTCGCCAATGACATAGGAATGCTCGTCTCCGGAGTCCGGCACTGCAAGAGAGAAGGCATGTAAAAAAGAAGAATAAGGAATAATTTAGGTCATGCGATCCTAAAATACATGAACATATAATGAGCCGTTCATTGCACCTTGGTTATTAATATCGAATTGTATACTTATCTAGGGATACGACTATACGGTCGGAAAGCCAGAATATTCTACAGAGAATATATATATATATATTAGTGGAATATTAAGGTGTTAAGGTACTCACGTACGAGCAACAAAAAAATTAATTCAAATGATAAGGGTCCCTCTTTATGGCATGCAATGGATACCTCTTTACTAACTGCAAGCAATAGGGGAATGGAGATTTAGGCCTCCTGAAAATGTTATGAGCTTCATTCAGACTCATCACCTGCTTGATGTAAGTATCACAATCAATAAAAGGATTCTCAGTTCTGATACACAAACAGTGGTAGAACATATGGCATAGGGCGGATCAAATCTCAACTATACTTGCTACTAAATAAAACTATCAGGATGCTGAATTAGTTCGGTGGTAAGGGTCTGAATCTTCCTCTTCATCTTCTCTTCTCATATTTATTACTGAAATTTTCATGTAACTTCTATTCATGTTCTGAATTGTGCAACGACTTAGCTTGTAGTTGTCATTACTCCATTTAGTTAGAATAACATATTGTAACTTCTCATCTCATTCTCATTCTCATTCTCAATTGCTGCTGTTTGATACTTTATATTATATCTACTGCGTGTTTAGAACTACTTTGATCAAATATTCATTAAAAATTAAGATTTTGGGTGAGAAGTATCTAATGTTATGCTTTTGGTTTATTCTTTAAGTCCCTAATCCTCATGTTTTGGGTTTAGTTTTTTGATCAAGAAGCTTCTAATGTGTTTCTGATCTAACTTATGGATCGAGAGGAGTCTAATATTTGCATCAACCAAGCCAAGACTAAGATAATTCTATCATTCTCCTTGATCAAAAAACTTTTGTTAGTCATGCTTTCGGTTTAGTTCCTTCGGGTGCTCTTCTTGACTGAAAAACTATTGTTAATAATGTTATTGTACTAGTTCATTCACAAATTACAAACATTTTCAACTCAACATTAGCATATTGTATTCGAAGATTGATGGATTGTTGTAGGTTAAGTATCAACCTCATAATTTTGATGGCAAGTTTCAATAGTGGAAAAGAGAGTTCTTTCACTTCAATTTTGCCAATGAAAAAGAAAACGCTTGCCTATGACATAGCGAGAGGTAAGTTGTGATGGCCATAAAACTGAGCTGTAGGTGTGGGAGAACAGGATATATGGTTGTCAAGGCCGAAGACATAGCTATATTCGTATATAGCTAAGTACAAATTAAGTCACCGCCTATACAAGTAAATCCACACAGATATAAAAACCAAAAAACTACCCTTTTCTTGCTTAAAAAAAAATTCTAATGAGATAAATAGAAATGTATAAATAATAAATAGAAATAAGAACAATAAGTATAAATACAATGAAAGTAAATACTAACTACTTCAAAGGTGATGAATAATATTTATTCTATAGAATAAACATCAATATGTATAGAATAAAAAGATAGTACGAACTAATAAACACATGGTTTGGAGGTAAACAGAAATATCGAGAAATAAATAGAAACTATTTTAAACATGGTACATTATAAAAAAGATAAGGTTTATTTATGAAAATGGGATAGGTGTGATGCACAGTCAATAACTTCTATTATATTTTTATTTATTTTTTATATATTTCTATTTATTTTATTATTTTTTTAAAAGCAGGTAATGATAGTTAACAGGTAACTTTTGGTTTTAAGATTTATGCAAATGTAATTATAACAGAGATGATTGAATTTAAACTTAGCTACATATGAATATAGTTAAATATAGCTTTCTCTCTCCCTCTCTCTCTCTCTCTATATATATAAAGAGAGAGAGAGAGAGCATACTTGACTTGGATGCACTTAAGTGGACTCTCTACTCGTATCTGATCAGATCTATATCAAATCATGGGTATCCTATATTGAAGATATAAGCTATTGGATATGATGTACTATATCTAAAATATTTACAAACTAAAAATCATATATTAGAGAACTCTAGGCCATGCTTCAAATAGTTAAAAAAATTAGACATTCTAAATAATAAAAAATATCTTACGTTTTTTCTTTAAAACTCTTGTGCATGGGCGAAGGGTTTTCAAATCATATAATTTTTAGTATATAAGTATTTTAGAAAAAATAGATCATATCTAATAATTCGAACGATCAATATAAGACTTTCATCATTGAAATTTAGTCTTAATTAAATCTAAGTAAAGATCCTTTTGAGATTAGCTAAGTCAAAGTATGCATGCGTGTTCTCTCTCACTTTCTCTTTATATGGGGTGTGTAGTTCAAATTAGTTCGAAACCATTGATCATTTACTGATCTCATGCCCATGTCCAAAAGAAATATAGAAGTTGAGTCTATACATGGACGGACTGGAAAAACAAGAACATTTCTAAGAACTATAAAAGTGTATAACTTCGCTGGTCAAGGATATGGCAAGGAAGAACCAGGAAGGCTTTACAGCAAGAAGAGCAAAATTGCAACTATATCAGAAAGGAAGCATGTATGCCATTACTGTATGAAAACTATTTGTCAAAGAAGTCAAGAGAGATGTGCACACCATGGTGCCTTGCTTTTATAATGTTTCTTAATAAGTGAACCAAGAGAGGTTTAGTTTTGTCTTGATAGGAATGATGTAATGATAGTCTTAGGAAATACTCCGGATTGTTGACCATTTTGAATCATTGAAATCCTTACTCTTTCATTGTCACAATGGATGCTAGACCCATACAGACATGCATACATATACATACATACATATTGAATTTGTGGAAGCCTATTATCTTCCAAAGTTTGAGAATGAATAAATCCACTACCTTGTGTTGCTAACTAGGAGAGCAGAGAATGAAACTATTTTAAGAACAAGCCTTTGTTGGTAGAAAAACAAAGTGGCACATTTAGGTCTGTTGGCCTGGCTGAAATAGGGCCCAGGTGAGTTTGTTTAGGTCCAGAACCTGGGGCAAGAGTAGGCTTTTTGACCCAGAATCATATTTAAAGATGATCAAGGTCATGTAAGTTAAACTCTGGGTAGCAATTGCCCCTCAAGATCTCGATAAAAAAAAGGGATGAGATCAAAGAAAAATAAGATGACTCAACATCAACAACATAACAAAACACCAAAGACTCCAATATCATCTTCCTCCAAACTACCATCCTGTATAGAGTTGTCTTCCATAGGAGGCTTCCAAGATCAAGCTCATTAGAACTCATCGCAAGTCTTTTAATCATTACTCCTAAGGGTTTGTTTAAGGTGTTTGTGATTTCCCACCTAATTTTACCGTAATTGATTAAGGTTATGATAGTATTATTTTCAACTTTTGTAAAATATGATGTGTTAACTTGTAAGCCTTCTTTAGTAAGACAAAGGTAATTCAATTGGAAGAAATATCATGTCCTTAAAATCAATCACCTGATTAATTTTTCATCACCTCTCTTATAATTAATTAACCGATCTACGAGCTGATCAACTTGTTTATCTACCAATCAGATTCTTTAATGTTTAGGGTAAATAAAATTAAAGTTTGACCGGAGATTTTATTTTACTAACTAAAATTAGAATATTTCATAAGCGATGGAAGTAGGGTTGGGATTTAACAACCCCTCTAGCATAATTTTGTGCATTACTCGGAGTTTACTTGCAATATTAGAATCTAATAATATAATAGATTGCAGGTAATTGCACTACCAAACCTCATTTCAAGCAGATCCCAAAAAGACAAAGGAAATCAAAATTTGATAATAAATTAGATTTACTTTCGACCACGCAAAGGAGCCGTGACAGGGTCCGGGCGGTCCAAATTGCGAGCTATGGGTTTTATATCAGAGACATCGAGCCCCTCTCATCGGCTCCTCCTCATTACCGTCACCCCTCCGAGTACTTCTCCATCTCTCCCTTTGCTTCCCAAAACCCTAACCCCCTAATCACTCCAACCCTCATCCCCAAATCTACCCCCGTCTCGTTCTCCGAAGCCCGATCCAAATCTTTCCTTCCTCCCTTCTCTCCCTTCGGATGCTGAATTGTCCACCATTTCTATAGACTCCGAGCTCTCTCTATCCCTGCCCTATCCAATGGCTGCCCGGAAACCCCAGCGAACCCCGGAGGAGATCGAGGACATCATCCTCCGCAAGATCTTCTTCGTCTCCCTCGCAAACCCCGTCGAGAATGACCCTAAAGTCGTCTACTTGGAGCTCACCGCCGCCGAGATCCTCAGCGAAGGCAAGCCCCTCATGCTTTCCCGGGACTCTATGGAGCGAATCCTCATCGATCGCCTCTCCGGCGATTTCCCCGGCGCCGAGCCCACCTTCCCCTATTTGATCGGCTGCTATCGCCGGGCCCATGAGGAGGGGAGGAGGGTGACCTCGATGAAGGACCCGTCGGTCCGATCGGAGATTGAATCCTCGATTAGACAAGCTCGCAAATTGGTCATCTCCTATTGCACGATTCACGTTGGGAATCCGGATATGTTTGTGCCCCCGGGTCAAGTTGGTGTTTCTGCGACTTCGGAGCTGCTGTCATTGATATTTTCGGAGGTTTCGAGCCCCATGGATGGGTTCGGGGGTAACAGCTTGGGCGGGGATTTGAGATGCCCGACGGGATTCTTGGAGGAGTTCTTCAGGGAGGCGGATGTTGAGAGCTTGGAGCCGATTATGGTGGATTTGTTTGATAAATTGAAGCAGAGTGTCGATCGGGTATCGGCACTGGGAAACTTTCAGCAGCCATTGAAAGCGCTTCTGTTGTTAGTGACTTTTCCAAATTGTGCCAAAGCTTTGGTGAATCACCCGAGGTGGATCCCGAAAGAGACTTATTTACTCATCGGGGAGGGGCGGGTGATTGAGATAGCAAGCATTTTAGGAGCTTTTCTTCATGTCAGTGCCCTGCCTGATTCCAGGGAGTTCAAGAGTAAACCGGATGTTGGGTAAGTTTTTGTTTTCAATGGTCTAAAGCACTAATTTAGTATCTGGATTTTACATTTTGAATAATCTACGCTTTTCACCCTAACCTTAGTTGTTTGTCTGATATCTTCATATGCACTCCATGAACAGTTTGTGAGGACCCAAAAACGTTTTATCAAAATTTAAATACTCGACCGCCTTGAAGATGGTTTTAGACTATCTTACATTTGCCATCTTATCGGTGCTATCAATATCTAAAGTGAACTATTCATTGTTTTAAGGCTGCACATATAATTCTCCCGACTGCACCACATACCTATATGTGGAAATTATATGCGGTCGGACCTCACATCAGCCCTGAAAAGGTCTTGTTTAGTACTTTGAGGATACATATGCGGTAGGATCAGCATCATGAAGCTTCTTTTGCAGCCTACTGATCATTGTGCAACCATAAGCATGGCCCCTTTTAGCACTGTGCAACCTCAGCACATGTCTACTTTTATGCAAGCCCATGCGAATAAGGCATGTTTAAGCTAATGATTGGTTGGATATGGATTTGAAGCAGGCTGGATACAGGTACATAAAAGTTGTTGACATATTAATTATGCTATAATTATTTATACTAAGAATCAAATGCTAAGTAATAAACACTAATTTCTTGATATTATTGTTATTGATATTGCTATTATTCATAACAATACTATTCTTATATTATATTATTTTGTTTATTGTTAGATATTTAAAATATTAGCCATATATGCGCCTGTATATAGGCTTGTATAATGTATATGTGCTATATGGTCTCTTGATTGCTCACATGCCTTTTAAAACATTGCTCCTAGTATATTAATTTAGCCTTTTCTTTTAAAGAATGCTTGCCCCTCTTCATGTTTCATGCACCCATTTTTTTACTTTCTAGTTGGAGGGTCCTCCTCCTCCTCCTTTAACATCTTCATGTTGATAAATTTGTTGCCATCCAGTCTTATCACAAATAGTTGGCACCTAGGGATAAAAGTGGATTGGATGTGGATTAGGTATCAATATATCTATATCCGTATCTAATTCCAGTTAATGAATATGGATACAAATATGTATATTAGTTGGAGGCTAACATTCATATCCATATTTGTTTTAAATGGATGCTTATAAAAATTGGGTATTGATAATATAGATGTAAATATGAATATAAATTGGACAATAAACTTGACATACCACCAAATGAAAGATGTCAAATATATTGAAGATAAATTAAGTCAAAGGTGTGGCAAAATTGTCAAATATTTTCTTTTAATGTTCATGAGAGCTGTACAAGACTAAATAGGATTGCAAACAAAACTGGATATTTAGATATGGATTGACTAGTAGTTTATTTGTATCTGTATTTGATTTTCTTTGACAATATGGGTGCGGATATGAATATTACTTGGATATTAAAAATTTTTATCCGTATTGATATAGATTCAGATATGGAAACAGATCTAGATGGATATTATTTGGTCCATTTTCACTCCAATTAGCACCCCTTTCAACTTTCGGGAGGTCTAGCGTAAAAACCTTACTTACCATAATCTTGTACTTAGGGTAACGCCCTCATTTTTTAATCCTCTTGGAATCACAATTCCCTACCTGCTTCTTAAGCGCTTCCTTAATATGTTTCTAACATATTTGCTTCCCCACTTCAGCTCCCGCTTGTGCTCCTACTCTTGCTCCAGCACCTCGTACTTCTTGTCCCACACTTGCTTCCAATCATGGCAAATAAGGCTTGAAGCCTAGTGGTGGTGTCCCCACCATGTTTCTCAAAAGAGTTGATAAATTTGTCACTTTATGTGTCCCTTTTTCTTCTCTATTAATTTGTTTCTTTAAATGCTTCCTATCCTAAGATTATTGTTGAGCCATCTATCTTAATGATTTTTTGCCTAAGTAACATGCTTCACTATAAATTTGCCTACTATTCTACCGCTTTATTCCAAGGTTCATAATCTCGATACCAGATCGTGTACTGGTATGTCATTGATATAGTGTCAGTATGCTCAACACATTGGTTGGTTTGGCATACTAAGACTTAGTGTACCCTCTCGAGTCTTAATTCAGTGCCAATACGGCATGGTATACCCTGTTTGGGGCAGTATGCATCAGTATGGCATACCATACTTTATTGTTTTTTGAGAAAAACTTTTATGACCCTACTATTGTCACGAACTAAAATTTTTGCCTTGTTGTTGGACATTCTTTGAAACTTGCAGCCTATAGTGTATAACAATCTCAATCTTGTTGTTACTCTTGATTTTCCTTTCAAGATTTATACTGTCTGACTGCCATTAACCAGTGCTGAGAACTCTCGTGTATGATTTTTCCTTAAAAATGCACTCATTGAACTGTAGCATCTTCATAAATTGGAAAATATTTCCCCACAATTTATTCTTTAGAGAGATAATTATAGATGATATAATTGTGGGATCTAATAGTTGGGTTAGGCTTACCAAAATTTGCTACCAATCAAAATGTTGGAGTTGATGCATCTTCTCTTGACCTAGGCATTATTTCATCAGGGATATCATGGGATCATTTCATGTGAAGCTTCAATACTAGCTGGTTGATTTCAGAGGAATCAATAACCATTTGAAAGGTCAAAATTCCAAGCTTTCTCAAGGAAAGGATGTATTTCTCAAATGGTGTGCCACCATTTGTTCAATGAGGGTGAAGACGAAGAGAAACTTATTGTAGAAATCAAGTATTGGGATGAGTTTATCTTACTTTATTTATAAATTAAAACTACAAAGGTGTGACATGATGCAAAAAAAGTGATGAAATGGAAGTGCATTTTCAAAAGGATCATGCATAGATTGTTATGATCCAGGTTGCCTTCATCTTGTTGAAGCCAATTGTCATGCTTGGTGCTATCCACCATGCTTGATGAATTTCAAAGAGGATGCCTCTGCTTCAAGATCTGCATCTAACCAAATGCAGCAAACATTTGAACGATGTTACATTTATAGCATGGTGAGAAGTTGATAAAGAAGAAGAAGAAAAAAGGAGTAAAGGTAGCAAGAGGATGCAGAGAGAAATATGTGGAATGAACTGTAAAAGAAACAGGTTCATTATGAACTTGTACATCATACAAGAAATGTCAATTCTGATAGGCCACTATTTAGAAATGTAAATTTTCCTAAAATCTATGTCTTCTATCCATATTTTAGGTGTTCCAATCATAAGATTTCTAGGATTATCTAAATCTGTCCAAACGCTTAACACTTTTTTCTTCCATTGATACTACCTTGTAAAAGGCATCGTAGAAAAAGCTACCAAAAAAATGAAAAGCATAGAGCAAAGATCCAATCCTCAGTTGTCGGTCCATTTGGTTCTTCCTCATCAAAGAACTCTATACCCATCCCTGAGCTTTCAACATGATACGCAAACTTGAATGGGCTTCAATTGGAAGCTACCCATTATATCATTTATTTATTTATTTCTCTTTGGAGTTTTGCCTAGGTTCTTAGGTACTCATAAGCATATTTTAGTTAAGAAACTTTTTCCCCTCTTTTTCTCTTTTTTTTTGGAACCATGGGTGAGACACCATTGCTCATTTCTTGAAGAAATGATTTATGATTTATCTAGGTCAAACACTTGAAAAAGCACCACCTGAGGTTTGAAATTTGTACCTCATCCAGATGGAGAATGAGTGCAGTTGCTGGACTGTGGATTAGCTTGCTATGACAAAGAGGCCTTATCTCACATATTTATATCATGTTCAAGCCAATTGTTTTTGCTAAATGCTATATTCTTCATGGTGCAAGCCATGGTTCTGGTGTTGGTCCAGCTGGCCCGTTCTGACAGTGGGTTTTGGGTTGACATGACAACAAGCCACTTTTTCAATTTTTAGTTAGAATTGGGCTCTTGAATCTTTTCATTTTCCTTTTTCGGCATGGCATAAGATGTATTGTTGACATGGCACAACATGGCAAGGCATTTGTCTTATTTTCTAGTAGCTGTTAATTCATGGTGCTGACATTTTTATCACAATCTTGCATTTAAATTCTTCCTGTTTTACATAATTTTTTCTGAGGTTATTCACAATCAATTTTATGATCGATTTTGTCAGCAACTTTGCTTGCCTTTTTCTTTTATGAATATATCGCTCTCATACTTGTTGACATTCGGGCAAGAAAAAATATTCTGGTGAGAAGGGTATTTTGCAGCAGGCATCTCTCAAATCATTATATGAAGGAATTTTGTGTATGGTTATGCAGTAGTTCAATGCTTAACAAGAATAAGCTAACTTCTTTCCTTTTAAGAAATGCATGGTGGTATGTGGAGGCTTGATTTGGAGCTAATATGGAGTCAATCATGCCAGCAAGCACATTTTGGAAGCATGGTTTTTAAAAGCATGTCTTTGTAGACCACATCATTTCCAAATAACCTGCTTTTAACATATAAGAATGAATTATGTATTCAGTTCAATATGACTCTAATATATAGTTCTCATGCTTATGATATATGCCTTTCCTTTTTCCTCATTATTTTTTTATTGTACTTATTTAACAGCCAGCAATGCTTCTCTGAAGCATCAATGCGTCGACCAGCTGATGTATTATCATCTTACACAACAATCAGGACAGTCATGAATGTTTTATATGATGGCCTTGGAGAAGTTTTTCTTGCACTGCTGAAAAATGTAGATACACGGGAAAAGGTTCTTGAATATCTTGCTGAGGTGATTAAAAAGAACTCAGCAAGGTCCCGCATGCAGGTAAGGATTAAAAAAAAATATTATTGTTCAGAGCATTTAATTGATACATGCTTTAATATCATATGTTATATGTTTTTCCTCAATGTTTCTCTGTTCATTTGGTTATGGTTATCACCATGATACATAATCATGCCACAGGTTGATCCAATGTTATGTGCCAGTTCTGGAATGTTTGTGAATCTTAGTGCGGTAATGCTTCGGCTTTGTGAACCCTTTCTTGATGCAGCCTCAACAAAAAGGGACAAAATTGATCCAAAATATCTATTTTATAACAATCGTCTAGATTTCAGGTGTGTCTGTTGTCTATTTTCTCTATTTTTATTGTTGACTCATTTATTTTATTTTCTAATTAGTGGTTACTGTTGATATTAGAGAATTGACAGCAATGTATGCATCATCTGAAGAGGTTGCAGCATGGATAGATAATGAAAATTGTGAGAAGACTGATGGGCATGCCAATAACATTGGGGAAGGTAACCGTGTATTGGAATCCCAAGAAGCTACGAGTTCTGGTAGTAATAGTGGGAGTGGTGCCCTTTCTAAAGCGAAGCCGCTGATGGGTTGTTCAAGGAAGAATAAATATTCATTTATTTGTGAATGTTTCTTTATGACTGCAAGAGTACTTAGCTTGGGACTCATGAAAGCACTGTCAGACTTCAAACATCTTGCTCAGGTATGCTATAAAGTATCCGCATTTTGGGCTTATGTTGTTCTTTTACCTGGTCATCCTGTCTCTTTTCATTGCAGCCCCTGTTTTTTACTATTTTACCTTGTCTTGAAAGGTGACGTTAATTGTAGAACTTGCAAAATATAATATTTATGTTGCTGGTAACAAATTTAGAAATGTGTGGGTGGGCATTAATGTTTCATTAGAGTGTATAATGATAAGCTAGTATTTTCTAATGCCAAACACACTTTTGTCACATAAAAACACTGCGACCTTCAATTACAAGTCACGCCTAGCATTTTCTAATCAGCTATAGCAAGTTTGGTGCATGACTGGGGCTATCAAAAGTCCTTGCCAACCTGCTATTCCAGGTAAAATTGAAGTGTCATTTATGAAGGATGTGACTGTAAAATACCCAAAGATTAAATTCCCATGGTTCAAATATTAACAGCAATGGCCTAAAACTGTTAGAAGCAGTTTGAAATTTTGAACAGTATAGAGAAATATCATTTGGCCAAATTCAAAACTCAAAAGATCATCTTTGTTGTTTCTTCACCGCATTATATTGGTTGTTGTTAGCCCAAATAATGGATCATAACAAAGTAACATCATCAACATAGCTTGTATCTGAATAAGATATAGAAAATAATATCCGATCATATGTACAGTGACTGTCTCAGGTAGTGGTTGTTATGACATAAGATAATGATCATGGTATATCACTAAATATGACATATAACTAAACAACCATGATTTTTAAGGCACATTATAATGTGATGGAGGTGCCTTAAAACTGTTATAGAAGTTGTTGTAAACTTATGCTAAATGGGCCATAGGACCATTATTTACTAATGCGCTCGTATATTTGTACCTTGGAGCATGTATTTTTGTGGATATCACATATATCTGGATAAATACTGCAGTAAAACATGTTCTATCTACTCTAGAGCACTGCTTACATGCTCATATATATGCTATGATGGCATGCAACTTGGTGAATCCCTGTTGCTTGCCTCTCTGCCACCTATGCATATGACATTTGAAATGTATTTTTATAGCGGGCTGACATCATTAGGTGATCGGGATTGGCAAAATTGCATGTTTTCAGTCTCAGTACAACCCTTTACTGTGAACTTACCAGTATGAGACATGTTGGTACGATATGCCGCATTTTGACATATGTTACATTGTTGGAGTTGAGACAGCAATTGCACAATATGTTGGTTTGGGGCTATATCAAGACTCTGAACCATACCAAATTGTTATTGCATCCCCCGTGCTGATTGGCATGGGTCGATATTTGCAAACACTGGCCATATTGTTGTTCATTTTCATATAAGCACCTTGGACCTTTGGTGGAAGAAGTGATATAAATGTCCTTATGAAAAGTCACCTAAAATATGACATTGACATAACATTATTGTGACATTTTTCTTATTTACTTATTTCTAATTAGCAATATAAAATTTTAATTTCAGGATTCTAAAACAGCAAGAGTTTTTTTCGAAAAAAATGTTGGGACCTTTATATAACATCTTTTGGATAATATGTTTCGAAAAAAATGTTGCCAAGAGCCACTTATGTTTTGTTTTCTACTTTATTATCTAATATAGGTCCTCACAAAACATTGCAATGGTTGTTATTAATGTTTTAACATCATTGCTTAAAGCAATGATTTTCCCAAATATTGGGCATCGATGAAACATAGCAGTAGCTGCAGATGCTTAGTCTTGATTTTTCAACTTGATGTATGATTTCTTCATCTGAGGTATTGTTCACTTTGTCTTTGTAAGTCCATATATCTTAGAATCAATGTATTGGTTGTTAGCATGTTTTTGTTCTTTTCTGACATGGTTATGTTGGCTTAATGAAGCATTGACATGTGCATCAATTCAATGAGTTTCTTTCCTATCCTCTTTCTTTGTTTTTTGTTTTTTTTTCTTTTTTTGTGAAAACATGATGGGTGTGCCACCATCCAGGTTTGAAGGGGGACCTCTCCGTGTAGGAGAGTGCCAATTAGCTGACTGTAAGCCCAATTGGCTTTCTTTTACACTTCCCTTGAATAGGCATTTTATTCATCCATTTTATTAGCCTTCATTTTTTTCACTGTGCACCAGTTTTAGTCTAAGCTCCAGCTGGAAGCAGCATAGGTTCATGTGCTGAGCCTTTAGATTGTTCAATTTAGCATGAGTCTCACATCATCTTGCACGGATGTTATAGATGTCAAATACACATGCATGGACTCTGCTTGGCTACAAATCCCACCTAAGGTCTGAGGTGCAACATGCAGCTCGCAGTGCATTGATTTACTGAAAGATACAACTCGCCTTGGATGCATCCTGCACTATTATTATGGCAGAATATCTGAGCTTGATGTATTGTATTGCATGCTTAAGTAAAACACATGCCCTTGACTTAACATTGTTTCGTAGTTTAGGACATCATTATACATATAACTATTATGTCCAATGATTAACACTGAAAAAGGGCATCCTGGTGCACAAAACTCCCACCACTATAAAATCTTGGTAGGGTTGAATATATGTAGCTCGACCTCTGAGTGCGGAAAAACTATTTACGTATTTTGAACTTATAACATCTAGGTCATAGTGGGGCAACCTTACCATTGGGTCATGACCCACCCTCTTGTCCAATGTATAACACTGTCTTTAAAGAAAAATGTTGCTCTGTATTATATAATCTGTATTTATTTGAAAGTGGCCTTTATAGTGTTGTTAAAGGTGCACATTAGGTGTGCCTAAGATACAAGGCACAAGGCACTGAGGGTTATGTGCTTCTTATATCCTAAGGTGCACCTAAGTTATAAGATGGGCTTAAGGTGGATTATGCACTTCTTATACCTTACCTTAAGTGAGGTGCCTTTATCTTGATGCACATAAGGCGAAAAAAGTGTGTGCTTTTAATATGATTTGAGATGCAAGTAAGATGTGCCTTTCTTTGTAAGCTATATTTGTAATATTTTTAAAAATATTTTTTATTTATTAAACTATATTGATTTTATGATATACCATCTCATATATAATTATTTTTTTATCATATAAAAAGGCTAAAAATTGAAAGATATAGAGATAGATCATCAACAATTATGCTATCATTTGAGAAAAAGGAGGAAAAAACATTAAGTGACTACAAATTTTAGCTGAGAAAGAGGAGATTTTTCATTGAGCTAATAGGCTAAATATATTATTATTATGATTTTTTTAGCTTTTTTATTATGTGTTATAAATTTTACTTATATACATTATTCTATTTATTTTAAAAATATGCGCCTTACTTCATTTAGGTGCATGCTTGCGCTTTGTGCATAGGGTCGAAGAGCCTTTTGTGCTTAGGTGCGCCTAATGCTTTTAACTGCATTGGGCCTTTAATAAAGGGCTTGATGTTCACAAGTTAGAAGACAAACTTATATATTGATTTTTTTGTCAACTATCTCTTAATTGACTTAACATAAAGGTAATTTATACTCTCTTAATTGACTTAACAAAAAGGTAATTTATACTACAGTAGTTAGCTTCAGTCAGAAAGAGATCTAGTCCTATTCTTTATTTTTGTCATTGGTATTAAATCAAAATTCTGTTAATAATAATTTTTTTGTTTATAAAATTTTAGGAGCTGGCAAGGTGTGAAGAAGATTTGTCTATCTATCAAGGCATGAGAGATCAAGGAGCTTCTCCACAACTTGAGGCTGATATAAAACGTTTGGAAAAAGCAATTGAGAAACTATCACAGGACAGACTCTGCTATGAAGCTCAGATACTAAGAGTATGTTGTTGAAGTCAGATGTTATGCTTTTCTATATAGCACTAGTTAAATATTCCATATTTACTGATATTGCTTTCTCATCATTGTTAGCATGATCTCCTTCGTCATGTGTTTCGTCATGCGTTAGCATCTAGTAGGTGCTAGTCATAATTTCAACATCATGCTTGATAACTCAAGTGAATGTTATATCTGATTAATAAGTGGGTTCATTTGTTTGGCTTCTTATTGCCACAAATCTTCATCTGCATGCTACAGATAATCATTATGACACCTTTTGTCAAAACATGCAAAGCATAAGGTGTCATTTGAGGATGTATGCCTTTGATCTTTTCTGGATATGATAACTTGTTTAAACTGCCATTCTTTGCTCCAATTTAAATTGAACAATTACTTGCCCATATGTGCCATATTTAGTGATTTTGAATATTTACTGCTTGTCGGATTTTTTTTTTTTTTTTTTTCTTTAGAATTGAGGTATCTCTTTTGTCATACTCGTCCCTTTGATTTGTCATGAACTACGTTAACCTGAATGGGGTGTGACTGCATTCTTTCCATGGTAGTAAACCTGTAGAAATTATTGTAATGTTGCTGGTATTGATTCTAGTGTTGTGTAAGTGTGGTGGTTCCTTGTACTTTCTGAGCAAAGCTATCGAAAATATATTAGACATTTTTAACATCTGTATTGTGTCTGGTCTATGTCCTTGGGCATTTCAGCGATCTTTCCTTCAAGATATTCAACTAACCAGGCATAAACAGAGCAGTTTCCTCTTTTTTTTTTTGGGTAAAAAATTATCATTAAATTACATTTTACACTATCTGATGCTAAACAATTTTGTTAACAGGTAAGGTTTCAGCCTTGATTTATCTGACAATGATACCTGTCCATGATTTAGGCTTAGAACAATAGTTGTTACTTAAAGATTCTCCTTCTGGAAAGTAGTTGGTCAAGAACACCAAGAAACCTGTGAAGAAAAATGGGGATTTTTGGACATGGGCCTCTTAAGACAAGGTTTCTACTTTCTAGTACTGAAGACTGTGGTTCTAGTTAATGTCAGTTACTAAATTCCTCCTAAAGAAGGCATTAGCATCATATGATGGTGCCTGCAATTTCGTCAGGTTAATTCCTGATTTCTGCAGCCCTTCTCTGTTTTAGTGCAGCAATGAATAAGAGTTATCTTCTGGATTTTCTTTTTAACTATGAACAGCAAAATTATTCTTTTAATGAATATGCACTAAGACTAAATAATATGAACGATCTATTCTTGTATTGTTCTGCATGATCACTTTGATAATTTAGTACCTAACATACACATCATATCTTAAGTTCTCAAAATAATTGTTAATTTCAGCTCAAAAACCATGTGACATGTCCTTACTATCTTTTTGTTGAAGGATGGGGAACTACTTCAACGTGCGCTATCTTTCTACAGATTAATGATTGTATGGTTGGTTGGTCTAGTTGGTGGATTTAAAATGCCCTTGCCATCAAAATGCCCTATGGAATTTGCGTGCATCCCAGAGCATTTTGTTGACGATGCAATGGATTTACTTATTTTAACTTCTCGAATCCCAAGAGCTTTGGAAGGGTTTGTACTGGTGGGTTTCCATCTAAACTTTTTGAATATATCTATGTTTTCTTAGCAGGAGATGAATTTTGTGTTAATTTCTCATATCTTTTGAATCATGATGTGCTCCTCAGAATTCATGTTATACTAATTTTTCACCAGGATGATTTTTTGAATTTTATTATCATGTTCATGGCAAGTCCGTCTTATGTCAAAAATCCGTATCTGAGAGCCAAAATGGTTGAAGTGTTGAATTGCTGGATGCCGCAAAGAAGGTGGATCGCTTCATTTCCAATAAATTGAATGCTAAGATGCATGATTTGTTAACTTGGTTGAGTTTGTGGGTGAATGTTGTGCATATAACTAATATGTTTCTTTGATCCTGCAGTGGCTTAACTTCTACAGCCTCTCTTTTCGAAGGGCACCAACTATCTCTTGACTATCTAGTTAGAAATCTTCTAAAACTTTATGTGGACATTGAATTTACTGGCTCTCATACACAGGTCAAAATTGTACAGTGTATTTTTCTCTATTTTCCTAGAATAGATTTAACAATTCTTTATTGGCCCAAATGATAAAAGAGAGCTGCCCTCCTCCTTGCATGTTCCTTTGCTTGTATCATGCTTGTGCAGTTCTTCGACAAGTTCACGATTCGCCATAATATTGCTGAACTTCTAGAATATCTATGGAACGTGCCTAGCCATCGTAATACATGGAGACAGGTAAGATGACCCTCTTGGTAGGACTTCTATGGTACCTTAAAGTTTTATTGTTAAACATTGCGCATTCATCCATGCCGCAGCATTTTGATTTTCTTTCTGTATAATTGTACAGATTGCTAGAGAGGAGGAGAAGGGAGTTTATTTGAATTTTTTGAATTTCCTTATCAATGATAGCATTTATCTTCTTGATGAGAGTTTAAATAAAATTCTTGAACTCAAAGAAATAGAAGCAGAAATGGCAGATTCTGCAGAATGGGAAAGAAGGCCAGCTCAAGAGAGGGAGGAGAGAATGCGCCTGTTTCATTCACGAGAAAATGTGAGCTTTTAATTAGTTTTATTAGATAAGTTTTTAAATTCATAAAGCCCCTCTTGTTTATCTCTGTGATTTATATGAGCTTTGCTATAAATGGAAGACATTGCCTTACACCTCTATAACTTGATGCTTCCAGATTGTTCGATTTGACATGAAGTTGGCAAATGAAGATGTTGGGATGCTTGCATTCACATCAGAACAAATTCCTGCTCCTTTTCTTCTTCCAGAAATGGTGATCTACTTATACCAATGCATATTCATTCTTTAAGCCATTGATTCTTGAAGCTGAAGTCAACCAATTACCAGGAAACTTGTCTTTCTCCATGTATATATTTAATTTTTTTTTTCCTGCTTCTTCAAGACATTTACCTTGTACTGGAAAGTAAACTGGTTGTGTTGTAAAGACTGATCAGAAGTTGTAACTAGAAATGTTTCATCTTGTATTCGACCTCATAGGGACTGATCACACTCCACAACATCTTGAAAACATAAATTGACTGCTTGGAACCTAATCCTCTTGTAAATGTTATTTTAAGTTTTAACTGTAGCAACAAAGAAATCAGACTGAGAATTTTCTAATTTCTTGGTCCTAATACATTTAACAACTTTCTCCTATCTTCATTTGTCTTGTATATAATTTATATTTGGTCTTCTGTAGAACAGCATCCAGCTAAAATCTTCTTTTTCATGTTGCACATGAATAATTCTTGCAGCTTTTGCCCTCCTCATTTCAGGTAGAGAGGGTGGCAAGCATGTTGAACTACTTTCTTTTACAACTTGCTGGTCCTCAACGAAAATCTCTTAGTGTGAAAGATCCAGAAAAATATGAGTTTAAACCAAAGCAATTGCTAAAGCAAGTTAGTATCAAGAAGGCCTTATACATTTGAATCTTTATCTAATCTCTTGCTTAATTGACTAATAGTGCGCAAATAGAACTAACCTGTTTTCTTAATCTGAACATGTAACTTACCATATGAATGATTGATTCGAAGATTGCTGAGATATACGTCCACATTGCAAGGGGTGACAAGGAAAACATCTTTCCAGCTGCGATCTCAAAGGATGGGCGCTCTTATAATGAGAAAGTAAGTCTGTAGAGGGGCTATTATTTGCTGTGCCAAAAAAAAGGGCAAAATTCAATCTTTTTATGTCTTATGGTTGAATGTGTTCTGACACCTTTGACTTTGCTGCAGCTATTTGCTTCTGCAGCCGATATTTTGTGGAAAATTGGTGAAGATGGAAGGGTCATTCAGGAGTTTGTTCAGCTTGGTGTCAAAGCCAAGGCAGCAGCTTCTGAAGCAATGGATGCTGAGGCGGCCCTTGGGGAAATACCTGATGAATTCCTTGACCCAATCCAGGTACATTTTTTCTTTTTCAAAGACAAATGTATATGAGCTAATGCAAGAACCAAAGTGCATATTTTATGCAAATCTATTGCAATTTGCTTTTATTACTCCTATGAAATAGATCTTCAGGTTTGAAAGCATGTTCTCATTATAGTTTACATTCCGGCAACCATATGAAAGTTACCTTTTTTGAATTTTAACTTTAGATTACTGATTTCATCTGATTCTATAGGCCAGCTTTATGGAATGCATACAAATCATGAGTTCTTGAAATTAATATATTTTAATTCATATCAGTCTTTTATTTATTGTGTAGAGTGTAGATGTCTTTTATACTGTGCTGTGGTGTTTTGGATGAGTAAGGAACTAAAACCTTCAACCTACAGGACAAAGAGCAAGAGTTATGAAGCCTCATGTTCTAAGCTATTTTATAGTTGTAGGATAGCTGCATGGTCATGAATATCTTCTTATTTATTTTACCACTTTTTGAAGATTTTTTTTTATTGACAAGGGACCATAAATGTGGAGTTATCTTCCAGCAAGAATATTAGATTGTTGGGTATTTAATCGGCATAATCCAATTAGTTTACTTAATGTGGTCGTCATGTCTTCTTACTTGAGGAATATGTCAAACTTCCTCACCACAGTAACATTATTGGTCTCTTAGAGTGAAATTTTCCCATGTATTTGGAGTGAAAAAATTAAGGAAGCAGAAGTGGAAATTTGGTCTGGATGTTTTGTCTTTAAAATGCCATTGCATAAACTTGTTCCTTCATTGAATTGCTTGATACAGGGCGTCATAGGTTATCAAGAGAACAATTGTGGATGAAGGTAGTTTTTTAGCATGTAACACAAACAGCAAAGACAACGATAAGTAAGCCTTAATCTCAATCTAGTAGGGGTTAGCTACATGAATTCTTTTCTTCTATTCCTCTCTATTTAGGGCAATACTTTCTATAAGATCTAAAATTCCAGATCATTCCTTATTACTTCTATGTGATTTTTGGTCGACCTTTGTCCTTCTTTCCTTAAATTTTTAAATTATATATTTCACAATATGCAACAATAGTAATAAATTATTGAAGTAGATATTGGCAATGCCAACAGTGGCCCATTAGGACAAGCTGCTTGGACAAAATTTTTGACCTGTCTTGTGAGAGTAATGACATTAGTTCTCCCTCCTACCTCTTTGAAGTACTCAAAGGAAAACTGCTAAATAGGATGTCTTTTGTATTGGCATCATATCTCTATGCATCTTCAATGCTTACCAGATCCTCTTAGCAAAGCCTACCTTGGAGATGATCAAGTGATTTATCTTTGCAGCTTCAGAAAACTTATTTAAATAAAGTTGATCAAAGATGTTCATATTGTGTGCCTGCATGTCCTCGGTTCAATTCGATTATTCTCAAAAAAGCTGCACTATAGATGTTGTTCAGTTGTTTTTTTTAAGATTTTAAATTTTATGGGACGAGGCTGTCTGAGTATTTTCGTGGAATGAGATAATGCTGATGTTCTAGTCCGTTCCGATACTTGAGATATGGGATGCTTTAAGATGCATTAATAGGAACTTTGAAATGATGGCTGGATGGTCTTGTCCGACACTTGGGGTGGCATCCCGCTCTGGATCCCATGGGATGTGCCACTGGAATTTGAAATCATGGTTCTTTCTATCTTTAAGCCATGTGGTACTCAAAGTTGGACAATGCAAAATACTGATTCTGTTTCATATCTCCGTTCTTTGTTACTGCACCATGCATACTAATAGAATGTCTTGTCATGCAGTACACATTGATGAAGGATCCTGTCATCTTACCTTCATCAAGGGTAACCATAGATCGAACAGTCATCCAAAGACATCTGCTTAGCGATAATGTAATTCCTTTCTGGGCTGTTTTCCTTTCTTAAGCCATTAATATCATCTCTAACATGGCTAACATTGGGATGACATTTGTTGTTGTATGAAGACTGATCCATTTAATCGTTCCCATCTCACTCAAGACATGCTTATACCCAACACTGAGCTCAAGTTAAGAATTGAGGAATTCATCAGATCCCAAGCATCAAGGAAGCAGGGACAGGGTATCTCAAACACTGAAGGAGCTGCTGAACCGGCTGATGGTGCAGAGGATATGGAAGAGTAAACCCAGAAATGTTGAAATTGGGTTTGCTTGTTATAGCTAGTCATGAAAGATGCCCTGAATTTCACTGGATATTTAATTTTTATACAATATAATGATGAAAGCCTTTATTTCTGCTTCTTAAAATGAATTTCACGGGGAGATACTTTCAGGGCAAAAATAGAAAATACTCTTCTTTTCTCAAATTGTAGTTGATGACTTTATATATTGTATATGATCATTTTGGTGATCATTTGTTCCATCATTTATCTATCTGAATGCTTATGTAAATAGAAATTCTTAAATAAATCTAGCTTGCCTGTAAAGCATATTTTCTAATCTCATAACTCAATTCCCTCCGTAAAATGGAGGGACGTTTGTGTTCTGGTCGCTTGAATGTTTCATCAGATTTCTAGTTTTGATAGCTTCCTGATTAATTAACCTATTATTGGATAAATCAGCCTCCTATTGGATAATCAAATAGACTTACACAGATAAAATATTCATAGGATCTAAGGGCCTGATCAAGTGGCCATATTTGAATGTTAGAAGCAGATGCAGGTATTTATCCCTGTCAAAAAAACGTCAAGAAGTTGCACCCAAAAAAATATAAAAATAATAAAACAAAGGCCTGATAATTCAGTTACCAACTAATTCATAAGCAAGGTCAGGTTGTTTTGTGCTTCCAAGTTCACAGATTTGCAGGTGACTTTAGTGCTTATGTTGTATATATGATTATTTTGAAAACTATATTCCCCCATCTGAACCTTGCATTATTACCACGACTTACAATGGAAATGTTTGATATCATTGAGCCCAAGACAAATGATATGAGCACAGAATTAAGCTTAGAAGTTTGCAAAGCAATGTGAACAGTCATTTGAGGCTTCCAAGAGAGCAAAAACAAGAGCGACCTTATATGTTGTTTTCATCTCATTGGGAAATGGAAGACTTAAAGTAGGGCATAAATCAGATGCAGCTTGTTCCAGCCTTCACAAGTAAAACAATGCTGGGAAATCCTCATCTCCCGATAGATGATCTCTCCAAGATCCCATCTTGGAGAAACCACTTCAAAGCACCCACTTAAAATACACATCATCAGAAATGATGAATTATCTCCACGAAGAAGCCGATACTAACAAACCAGGAGGATCACCAGACATCAACGCATCTACCGAAGTTTAGGGGCAAGACATAGCAACAGCCTTGACACTAGAACTGGAATCAGGCTGCTAAACAGATCGGTGGCTGTGGCACTCTTTATTGCCAACAACATAAAAGAAGCTGACATCTTCTGCAAAGAAATATACCTAACAGCTTGCCTGAACCAATGATCCACCAACCATTTCATTCAATTGCAGTATTTATAATTACTTTTAAATATTTAATGCAATTTTTAAGTAACTTGAGATTGCCCAAATCAAAGTAAAACAATCTGAAAGATTCAAGAAGGTGAGTAGCCACTTGAGCTATTCTATCAGACTGAATTTCAAGGTCTCCCAACATTTTATGGAACAAAGACTGATATTTGCCTTACCGTGCTAGATATTTGGCTTGGACTGTTGACTCGACCAGTAAATTATTAACAGCAGCATAATGAAGCTGATATTTTTCAAACCATTCGTTTGGTTCTGTAGGAAGACAACTAGTTGAAACATTTAATACAATTTTCAAGATAACTTGCAGTGACCCTCAATGATTAGTGCATGGCTTGTTCAGCTGCAGTCTTGTCAAGTTCAAGACTCATCTACATGAGAAGTCTTTATTTGCATTTGTAAAGAGTATTTTACAATGTTTCAAAATTAACAACAACAATATATACAATGAAAAAAGAAAAAGGAAGAAAGGAAACATGAAATTAAGGACTATCTTTGAAGCTGAGGTGAAGAGGGTTGCTCTGGTGAAGACCCTGGGGAACCCACATGGTCTGTGCCATGTCTTTGCTCATACAGCTCAGTTAATGGATTTCCATCATTGGGACAGGGTACTTCATTGGAACCTGATAGATGCACCGGCCCCAAGGATCCAAACACAAGTGGTTTAGTGGATGAGTCATACCCAACACCGTGATCATATGTATACACCATGAAAACAGGAGGAATTGCAGGCCTGGCTGTATTGACACCATTAGAACTCACAACAGGTGACGGATGCATGGCATATAACATACTTGTTGAGCCATGGGACAAGTTTGCAGACACAGAGGAACTGTTCTGGCCTAAATATGATGCAGCTGGCTCATGCATGTGTGAATCCCATTGTCTGTCAACGTGATGTTCAGATGCAGCCAGCCGGTCAGGCTGCAAGGCTGGCCTCTCAGCTTGGCTGCGCACATGGCTTCGGCCAGCAGGTCGTGTTTTTGAGTGGATCCAGCTTCCTTCTCTGTCACCATGGTCACGACGGCCATAACCATAATTTCCTCTGTGGTTTCTACTACTTGATTTTCGATCTCTGTAAGACACTTTCTGTGCAAAGAGAAGGGGAAAGAGAATCAGTTCCATATCTGAGGCAATGCTCAACAAACCTTAATATTCTGTTAACTTCTAAATGAAATTTACAAAGCCAGCATTGTAGGCATTACTGTAAAAATAGATGAAAGAAACGATGGTAAAAAATGTCTCAAATACAAAAAAATCTAAACAATTTCATGAAACATGCATGGAACATATGGGAAACACATGGTAGAACACAACCACCAATCAAAATTGTTCATCAATGCTTTCTCAAATGTTCCTCATATTCTCAGCCACACTTCAGCAACTCATTTCTTTTAATTTATTTTATTCATTTCCATATGTTTAGCCCACATGTTTCCTGGTTTGCAGAAACCATATCAAACCCATTTCCCAAATATACATCCTCTGAAATGCCTAGTCCCATTAGAATATGCCAGCTTTTCATATGGGACCAACATCTTCCACCAGTAATTCTTGTAATTTATTAAATTACACATCAAAGTTTAAACCTCAAAGCTTACAACTACTATCATATTTCTGTTGTTGATCAAATGAAAACTACAATATATATGAAAGGGTATATTGTAAACTAACTACAATGTATATGAAAGGGTATATTGTAAACTAACTACAATATATATGAAAGGGTATATTGTAAACTAAGTCCAGTCTCATCTGTGATAGTTCAACTTCTGACATGACTCTGTCTTTCTAATTGGCGTACCAAAAAAAAAAAGGAACAGAAAAGTAGCAAGCATAGCCCTTCCCAGCTGTTTCTGTTTTGGTTTCAATATATTATCCATCAATTCTATGTGTGGTGTTCTTAAAAACAAATCTACCACCAATATTCATGAAGAGAAATATTCCTCTGGTTTCAAAATCCTACAGGCTCACTTGCTGAAATCTAGAATTTCAATATGCCTGCTTTTATCCTAAACTGGAGGCAAATGGGGAAGCAGATTCAGGTGTGGAAGCAAGCATCTCCAATCAAAAAATGTAGGGACAAGAATCAGATGGTCATTCACTTCCAGGTGACTATGCTTTGAAAATTAAATTTTAAAACAGTTTATTTCATGACCAAATGTGACATATAAATTAGTATAATATTGACAATACAATTTAGACAAAGATATAACCTTGATACAAAGGAAAAAAAAAATGATATATTGATATTTAAGAAATCCTATAAACCCTTAAGCATGAGCACAGTTTTGGAGGTCTTAGGAAGAAGATTTTGGCAATTGGGTTGGTCGCTACCACCATTTCCTAAAAAGTGACAACATTCCCAACACCATAACTCATGTATTCAATGCTGAAACTACAGAAACAAAACACAAGCTTGATTGGAATCCTAAATTAATGTTCAGAACGTATACCCAGAGCTTCTTTCCAATTGCCATCATAGAAAAGGGAAGAAAATATTACATTAATTATTATTTTTTTTAAAAGAGTATTATGCATTAATTCTTTTCTTCAAGTATAAGAAGGTTCAATAAGCACAACTTGACTATTGCATGGAACAAGCCGTATACTATTTTGGGGACCATTATGAATGGTAGTTGCTTGCCAAAAAATTAAAATGAATCAATAGTAGGAAGCAAAGAAAATGTCATTGTTGCTGCATATCTCAGATAGAGAAAGATTGAGAATAACCAATAGCAAAAACAAACCAAAGGAAAATCAGATAAACAGTCTAAACTTTTCCCTGGCTCGACAACTTAATAAGTCAACATTCAAAACATTTCAGGGCCTATCTACCACACATCCTTACAGAGCCCAAGATCTTGAACACAGAAGAGGCTGGCATAATGTCCATAAAAATGCAGACACATACTGACTTGTCTAATTTAACAAATAAAAGAAAAAAGTTAACCAGAGTACCACCAAGAATTCTCATAAGAAGCACGAGAAGGTCATGGAGATGCTAATACGCCTTACTCACCGGATTTGGCAGGTGGGTTCCAGTACCACCAGGATATCTTGATGCTTCATCTCCATAAAGCTGGAAAGCACCAGAAGTCCTATCAGGACCTGGTTGGATAGGCATCACAGGAAACAACTGTGGCCCATAACCCATGATCTGTGTAAAATTTGTGTTGGCAGAAAGTGGTCTGCCAGGACCATCCCATGGAAAATGACCTTGCATATATACTGGCGGCACCACAGCAGCAGGGTAAATTAAAGGTCCATGAAAATGTGTGTCTTGGCAAAACCGTCCATATAACATGTTTTGCAAATGGCTGGCAAAATCACTGTTCAAAATGTCAAACTTCTCCTCTAAGGTCTCAAAAGCAGCACCTTTTGAAGCAGTTGAACTCACGTGGACTTCAGTTTGATCCAGTTTCCTTGGTGAATGGAAATTCTGACCAGATGGACTAGTTTGACGATTATCTACTCTTTCATCATTATCAAATTGCCTTGCCAATCCATCAGAATTTTCAGTATCAGATGTGAAATTACAAATTGGAAGCATTAAAAATGGAACTGGCGGACCTGTAGGAAAAAATGTCACTGGGACCACTCCAGAATTATCCACTGTTCTCTGCTGTGAAGTACCAACAAGCACCGGTGCAATTGGAATCATTGAATCTGGTCCACTTATACATACTGGTTCGCAGCCTGGCAATTGGTGGTTGCTAACATGTGGGGAAGACAAAGAAGCAGTTTCTGAACTTCTCTCAGATATGTCATTACCCTTGTTTGATAAAGCAATCCAATCTCCATTGTTATCATCCACCACAGAATAATGATCAGATGAACCCTCAACTTGCCATCCACTCTTATCCTTATCATAAAGGGATGTTAAACCTATGGAAGAGATTGGTTTTCTTCCTGATTTTTCCCTTGCTGATCTGAAGACCCTTGAGGCAGATTCATCACAAGAACTTTCAGAGGCAGGCTTATTTCTCGAAGAACTAGCTTGTGACATAGGTGAAAACTTCGTATTTGCATTCCTAACATTGGACTCCATATGATTCACCCTACTAGCTTGATTTTCAAATGAATCCATATAATCTTCTCTGACTGGTCCTCTATGCTCTCTAGCAAATTTATGCTGACCTAGCAATCCAGCATCACTAATGTTGCCTCGTGACAAAGAATTAAAGTTAGACCTACATGGAGTTGACTGTTGCTTTTGATGAAGCATCTGGAAATTTCTATTTTCAGAGTTAAACCCGCTGGCAGATCCAGCATCACGATCTTGCCAGAAATCTTGGTCACCATCCTCTGGGTTCAGTTCTGTCATGCCAGAACTCTCATTAACAGACTCAACCATGTCATCATGGTTCAGACTAAGTCCACCAGGATCATAATATTGGGACAGAGGTGATGAAACAAACCCTTGAGGAAACTGCATAGTGGACCTCGAGGAGGATCCAATCAAAGACAAATTAGTGGGTACCATTCCTGCTAAATTTCTCTGGGCACATCCCATTGAAGCTAATAAAGGAGATAAGGTGACAGGCAGATGAGAAGCCAAATGCATTGGCACCTGAACCTGTCCATTCAAGTTACATACCTCGGATGATGCAATCATATTTACCTGATCCTGCTCTTCCTGCTGCATCTCCAATTCCTCAGATACAGAAGCAAGCTCTTCTCCCATAGTTGCAAAGCCAATATCGCCATGATAACTATTTGAAACACTATTTGCATCTGAAGCAGCTTCAAAGCTTTGATGGGATCTGACGTGCCTCATTGATGTGGGATCACCAAAAGAGGACCTTGTACTATGACTGCCTGTAGCTTCAGAAACCAAGTTTCTTGTTCTGCCAGAATCCAACCTTGCAGGAGTGTTCTGGGTTTTTGTAGTTTCTACCACACCATAACGCCTTCCCTGAGACAAAACTTCAAAAGAGGCATCTGTCAGTTCAGGACTGGATCTTGTCCTCGCAAATTGAAACATGCCATGTCCTTCTTGATCATTGACAGAACGTTGAGGTCTTACTATTTTCTGATTTTTGTCACCCTGAACAGAACCACTAGAGCTAATATATCTTTCAAACTGATCGCAGACCTTGGAATTGATTTGCATGCCATTATTTTTCATGTTCTGACAGTGAAATATTGCAGATGGATTGCTTGTCCTGAACATATTCTGAGAGTGTTGGCTAACAGAGTAAACAACCTGAGATGCAGGGTCTTCAAAATCATGACCAAATTTAGCCTCATGCTCATGACCATCTTGTGGTGACACAGCATTTCTACCATACTTGATGCTTCCAGTGGTTTTGGAATTTTTCGATTCTTCAACTGGAACAGTTTTTAAAGGTTTCAAATGCTGCCAAGTTGGGCAAGGAGCATCAGGACGATGGCCACTTCCATGTCTCTCCCATGTGTTCATGAAGAACTGATTCACCTCAGCAATCAGGCCGTCTTTTGAGCAATCAAGTAATCTAGCCATTTTTCTGGCTCCAAATGCAAAGGCACTGCGTATTCTAAAAAAGTTTCCTGATGAAAAAAGTAGATTTAAAATGTAACAGACATGAATGTCTCAATATGGTACCACAACCACATATAACAGCATTCAATATCTCATAAACAAAAAGATAGCTGAAGAGGTGCACATATTCATGCATAAAACTGTAATTTACATGCAGATATGACAACCATGCATAAGCTGGAGCGATAATGTGTAGGCAACAGACATCATTCAGTTGGATTCTCTAAACTTATTTGAAATAAAATGTTTCAGAAACATTACTATATATGTAATACATGCATGCAGATATTAGAGTTAAAAGCAAGCATGGCTTCAAATCAAAGTCCTGTGAAATGCTAGAATAGGTTACCATCCCAAATGCCAAGATGGGATCATCTCACTGTTATTCTAATGTACCAACCACAGTGTCTTAGGACATTTTCTGTCCCAGGTGTCGGGACAGCACAAGATCAAACCCATCCTACAGGATTTAAAACCTACTAAGCAAGAACGCCAGCACATAAAGAGACATAATAAGTCTCTACATGTACAACAAGCCTAGGACCCAAAAAAAACAATCACATGAAACCAATTCAAGAAAGTTGATTTCCTGAAAATCCTCAGTCTCAGAGGACAGTCCAAGTGTTGATATACAGCTAATACAGTAATTGTTAGGAAAATAAAATCCATCAGACAAGCTTGTTCATGTGCAAGTTCAGTGCTCATTTATAGCTAGGCGATATGTAATCAAGAATGTTCAAGAAATTCTCCAAAATTTCACTAAATATGCATAAAAGAGATGCATGTTCTGTGCATGTGCCACATATGTGCATCTGAATGATCGCATGTTCATATACACAATTTCTCAAATCAGTAGGCAAAGCCTTGTAGCTCTTGCCACTGCAACAAAGAAACTGCAGCTGCCACCCTTACGCAGTGCCATTTTACCGCAAGACCCAGAGGACATATAACAACAAGTATTTAATAACTACTGTCAAGAAACTCATATGGCCTGTCATCATGGGTTGAAACTTTTAAAAAATTTATACATCAAGTCTGACACTAAATATGATATTGATAAAGGAGGCCTGTTCCAGGTAGAAACAAATCAATTGTTAGTGATGTGAGGGCTTCAATATATGTATGTATGTATGTATGTGTGCGTGCGTGAGCGCATGTGCGCGTACGCGTGCGTGTGTGTATGTACGTAGGTATGTATGTATGTATGTGTGTGTGTATTTGTGTATGCGCTCGTGTGTGTGCATGTGTATGTGTGCATAAGTGCGCATGGCGGCCCAGTGAAGGTTAAGAGAAGTATATGACAGTACAATAGGCATCACAAATTTAGCCTAGTTGCAATTTTGGAACAAGGACAAGGCCGATAAGGCGCAGCAAAGCACAAGCTGTACATTCCAATGTAGCAAGATGACGATTGGCACAAACATTAATCGACATCAAACTTTGGTAATGCCTCCTTATAAATGAACTGGGTGGGGAGGGGGCATTTACATGAAAATGCAAATCAATAGTAGACATCCTTTGGGTTGCAAACGCACACCAAGGATGTAAGAACAGCCAATGAAATGAATTAGACAAGCAGCACGGCAATGTCTGATTTGACTTATAGCAATTGTTGTGGAAATAGTTAATCACTCTTACAATATTTACATATCTAAATTCCACATTAATAGCAGCAAACCTGTGTATAACATGCAAGCGAGCTTGTTATATATTTGAAAACTTCATCATTTTGTAGTAATATGGGTCCAATTCATACTAAATAACTTATATTATTCTGCAAAAGCAGTAGTTGCTTGAAGACATCACCTTGTATGATCATACACTTAACATATTTAATAAAAGCTAATAAAAGCAGGAGATAGCTGACATGCCAATTCCATTTGAGATCAGCATGATAGACACTTTTATCTATGATTCTCGTTACAGGCCATATCCTCTATCTCCTGTAAAGCCCATTCTATTTGAAGTCAGCTTTATCGACTCTTGTATAAGTTCTGTTGTACTGATCCATACCGATCATATTGTACTGTACCGGTAAGGTAGCAATAGGTATTGAGTTTCAATTTGGTATGAACTAAGGTTCATTGTAAAGGAATTGGTAACGTTTCCGTACTAGACTAATACGGTTCGGAATGAGTTATACTATATCGAACAAGTGGCACACCAATCAAATGGATTAGGAGGCCCCAAATCATGAACCACCCTAAATCGAGCCGACTGAATCGATCCCATACCGATGTACCAAACTGAATTGAACCACTCCATACCAATGTACAGTAATGATATCTGTCCCATGCTGAGATAAGGTGCTCATTCTTTTCTCATTCTTAATTATAATACCACTATGAACCAACCCATAATATAATGTACCGATATCGGTCTCGATACCAGTTTTGCGGAACTTGCCGGTATCTATGACTCTTATTGCAGGCCATATCCTTTTGCCATCTTTCCAAATACTCTCCTTCCACAAGTTCCACTCTTGATATCTCAGGTCTCTCTATCTGCTCTCCTAAGGATCATCATCCAATTATGGTAAGCCTTCTACATTTCCTAACACACTCATTTCTAACCCTCGCCGTCCCACTCGGTCACCTCAACATTCTTATTTTTGTCATGATCATCCGATATGGTTGAATCTCTGTGTCATCAAACATTTTGCTCCAATGAAATATTGCTGGCATCACTGATCTCCCTTATGTCTCACAGGCATGTGGCAACATTAAACACCTAAATGCACTTCTTCAAATTATTCACCTAAGTCCATTCTACTTCAAAGGTCTTCTTAACTTTCAATTCTTTTTCTTCAAAAAAAAAAGGGAAGAGTTCCGAACAGGTTTTTATTTGCTTATATGAAAGTGTACAATGAAAACATCAATGCAAAGCATTTCATTAAGCATATAATCTGCCACTTCCATCCTCTTCAATAATGTCAGATAATGTAGAATCACATCTGGAGTCATGCCAAAGAAGCTCTGCTAATTTCTAAGGGCTTTGGTAATTCTGCTATGCATGAAGGTAATAACCCAATTCCTTTCTTGCATATATTAATGTTTAAATGTTGCTCAATACATAATCTGGAGTCTACTTTTAGCCTTATAGTAATATTCGGTAAAAAGACACAAGCCATAAAGGATGCTTTCACAACTTTAAATGACATAGAATACAAGAATAAAAGACAGTCATTTGCAATGCATATCCTTCATCCTTTGACTTCTTTAATGTCACTAACAATTTTAGTATACTGCCTCAGAACCTAAGGTTCTGGGATTCTGAATGAATTTACACCATTTAGTGGTCTTTGGTAAGTGGCTTTCGAACTATGGGTGGGAATAAATCATACATGTATAAAGGTCATTATGTTGAATGAAGAACAAAGTATCCCAGAGGATGACAACTTATAATTAGGTAGTGTATTTCAATCTCCATTTGGAAGAATATAGACATGTTAGAAAACTTTCATAAAGAAGTCACTTTCATGTGTCACAATGTGATAAATCTTTTTCACGACATGACCTTTTGATGGATTATGTGCCCTATTGGATCATTTCCTGCATCCTCGAGGGTGGGGATGAATGAATAGGTGTTTCTTACAGACTTGTTTCATAGAATCAATAAATAGTTCTTTGGAACTAAAACATTGCAAAGAGTATTTACAGCAACAAATGATAGAATTCAAGTTGTGTTATGGTACAAGGTCTCAAAGACTAACAAGAAAATCCTGAATTTACCTTTATTGAATAGTTGGAAGTTTAAGGTTTGAATTGCTAATGACCATTATTAATCTATGCAAAATGAAAGAGCATGGCAGAAAGGCAAAAAAATGCAGGAACTGCCTCATCCAAGAACAAATTATAACAGAAGCAATACAACAAAGAAAGATATAGAAAAAATAGTGACCAAAGAAACTTAACCTTTAGTGAAAATTTCCAAACCTCAATTTCCCCTCGGTACAACTTATAGGTAAATTCTAATGAGATCCAACTTAGTAATTTCTAAGTGAAAGCCATCACAAGGTAATCAAGGAACTAGCAGAAAAATGTATCTGGCAAGATAAAACATGGAATTAGGGGATACTGTGAAGTGCAATAGGCCTTGGACAAAGAACTTCAGGGAAAATGGAACGAAGTACCAGTCCAAAAAGGAAGCACAAAGAGAGCAAGAGTCATGTGTTTTTACATTAAATAAGTATTCAAAAAATTGGGAAAAACTAGACATATAATGGATACAATTACAGACGTATGAGTTATTAGAATGTCTTGTACCAATTTGATTGAATAGTATATTTCAGGGAAGTTTGCTATCGTCTTTCAACTTTTAGAATAAGATGATCTTCAGGGAAAAAAAGAGACGGTCATGTTCAGATACTTGGCAAGGTGAACAGAATAAACAAAACATCAAGTAGAACAAGTTGTCATCATGAAATCCCAATATACATGCTGGTTTTATGGTTGAATACCTTTACTGACACTGCGTCCAAGATTGTTGTTTGTACGTAAAGGATCAATAACATTGAAATGCTTTGAAATAAAAGGTTGGCCATGGTTTTCTTGACCACTTGGCTTAACAGCATATACCACACTCAAGGCATCAAGAGAGGGTTTGCTAAGTAGCAATTCACCGCCATCCTTCCGAGGAGGTACTGCTGCAAGATATTTTAAGGAGAGATGAGAATACACTTTCTACAAGAGTTTTCCTCCAGTAGTTGCAATAAATCATGACCACAAAGTTACCAGTCATATCTGGGAGTGAACTGATAGGGACTGGACCCCAAAGACCCACACAAAAATTGTCCCAATCAAAGTTGCTAAAAAATTCCAGAAAACGATATAAGACCTGTAATTGCACAGCCATAAATACTGTTATATGCGGACATCACAATAAAGCAGAAAAATTACAAATCAAGAAACTAGAGTTACCTCAAGCGGTCCAGCAAATGAATTATTAAAAACATGAAATATGTAAAGAACCAAAGTCTCTAAAGCATATGTAGAAATAAGCCCATGATGAGCACCCAGTATACGACTCTCATAGTAACACCAAGCCTTGATCAATATAATGCTCCGCTTGAATAGATGATTTTGATTTATCAAATGGTCAATCTACAGGAAAGGGATGAACATAAGTACAAGGTTTTTCATATGCTCACTTAAACATCAGACTTCATGCTCCCATAATAAGTTCAAGATATTCCAGCAGCTCACCTCTTCAAGGAAACAAAGTGTACATAACCCACCAACTTGATTAAAAGATATGTCCACAACAATGTTTTCTACAAGACATTTTATTATCTTCACCTGCACATAGATACAAAATAAGAGCAATCAGACTTTAAAAGACTGAGAGTTGTTACAACATATAAAAACATACGAATTTTATCCCGATTCTCAATAAAGACAAAAAACAAACCTTCTAACATCTACATGTCATCAGTTGCCAAAGAAACAATTTGCAGAAAAAGGTACAAAACCCATTCCTGATAAAATGACAAGAGGCACATTGTCTAGAATGGGCTTCTTCGATTAGATACAGAATATAAGAATATGCTCTAGAAAATAAAAATCAGTAGTTAACATTCTAAATATCAAGCATACCACAAGGTATTCAACAAGATAAATTCCAACAACAATAATAACAATAAAGCCTGCAACCCTAAACTAGTTGGAGCCGGCTACATAAATCCTTGCTCTCCATTTTGCTCGGTTTAGAGTCATATTTTATGTAAGATGTAAAATATTAAATGTTCCTTTATGACTTCCTCCGGTATAATTTTTGATCTACTTCTACTTCTTTTTTCTTATATATATATATATATATATATATATAATCATTTCTTTGTACTAATGTATCCTCAGGTCTACATTCCAAATATTCAAATCATTTAAGTTATTTTTCTCTCAATTTATCCTCAATTAGTGCTACCTTCACCTTTTTACAAATGACTCAATTCTTATTCTATCTTTTCTTGCATTACCACGCGTTTATTATAACATTTTCATTTTAATCATATTCGCCTTATGTACATATAATTTTCTGCCTTCCCAACATGCCATACCATAAAGATAGCCAATCTTATAGCTATCTTATAAAATCTTTTCTTTAATTTGGTGAATATTCTATGATCATGTAATATTTCAGTTGCATTTCTCCATTCTATCCAACCTACTTTAATTTTATGAATAACATCATCCTCAATTTCTCCTTATAAATAATCAATCCTAAATATAAAAAATGATCATTTTTAAAAACTTTATGATCCTTAATTTTTACTCTACTTTGATATCTATTTCTAATTATAATAAAATTGAATTTCATGTATTCTATCTTTGTTCTACTTAACATAAAAGTCTTTAGATTCGAATGCACTACTCTATAATTCCAAGTTATGTTTAACCTGAACCTTAGTTTCATGCCTAGTATTATATCATTTGTAAATAATCTGCAATATGGAATATCTACATAAATACGCCTAGCATGCTTATCCATAACTAATGCGAAAAGGTAAGAAATAAGAACAAACCCTAATGTAATTGAAAACTCACTGGTATTACTATCAATACTTATACTAATAACCGCTCCATTGTATATGTCCTCTACTATGTTAATATATCGAATAGATACTTCTTTTTTAACACTCACCATAAGATTTTTTTAGAAACTCTATCATGTTTTCTTTAAATCAATAAAAATTATTGAAGATTTTGTATTTCTTTTCTCTATACTTCATTAGCCTTCTAAAAAGAAAAATAGCTTCTATAGTTGACATTTCTGTCATCAAATTAAATTAATTCTTTAATATTTTTGTATTACATCTCAATTTATGCTCAATTACCTTCTTCCAAAGTTTCATAACTGATGAGTTTGATAGCATAATAATTAGAACAGTTTTGAATATCATCTTTATTCTTATAAATCAATACTATAATATTTTTCCTCTATTCATCAAGCATCTTAATAAGATAAATTCTAGTTCATGAAAAAAGAAACAAAGACGGAAAACAAAAATAAAAGAATTAAAGATTATCAAGAAATAAGAAGGAAAAAAATCTCACTTCTAGGTTGACTTAGAATCTACTCAATCTTGTCAATGATTCGTCACAGCAAATTGGTTCACTTTTGTGGAGTTTTTGGTATCTAATCAACAGACGCAACATGCAGCACAATAAAATAAAGAGAAATGAAAGTATTGTTTACACATCACTAGTACCACATTAGAAGAAAATAGGAGAAAAGAGAGATCAGATAAGAAGAAAAGAAATCACCACTTTTAGGTTGCAGATTTGGAATCTACTCAAACTTGTAAATGATTCATCACAGCAAATTGGTTCGCTTTAGTGGAGTTTTTGGTTCTAATCAACAGATGTAACATTCAGCACAGTAAAATAAAGAGAAATAAAAGTGCTATTTACGCACATCACAAGTATCACATTAGAAGAAAATAGGGGAAAAGAAAGAAGTGAGTTAGGAGGTGTTCCATGGTTCTGATCACAACCATGTGGAATATCATACTTTTCTGAAGCAAATTCTAGTTCAGAGGAAATAACTTTAGGCTCCAGACATGATTTGAAATTATTAGTTGGGGACAACTGGACCAATCAGATTTTCAACTGAATCTAAATCCAAATAACAGCACTCCCACTTATTTTTGAACATCCATGTTGCTGCAACCCAGCTTAGAACAATTATTGAGAAGCTAGACAAACCAAAACATTTTGGTGCAATATGGGCTAGTCAATTCAATGATATGATACAGTGACTGTAAACATCCTTAGCTCAAGCATAAAGTAACCAGGCACTTCAATGTCTTTGGTTCATCATGACATACAAAATTATTAGCTATCCAAGACGAGACAATCAAACTAATTTTTTCAGCATATAAGGATAATAATATCATAATAATCAAATATGCTCTTTCAATATGCATATCCAAGTTATTTAAGGGAAAAAATTACCAAAAATAAAATGGTAATAAATTCGTAAGTTTTAGGATTTGCATATGAACCTGCACATCAGAATGAACAAAAGCCAATGAATTAGCATTACAATTATCTTTCAGAGGAAATGGAATTGTAAGATTGTTTCCTAATTGCAAGTTTAAAATTATAGCTCAGATGGGAAACTTGCAAGGAACTAAATGAACTATAAGGTGGCAGAGAGGATTAAAAAGAAGATTGTGGAATATGTCTCATGACTCAATCTGCTAACTCATGGCTAAGAATCTTTATCAAAATTTTGAAGTGTACAAATTTGCAAATGAAAAGAAAGAAGAAAGTTTTGCAGCCACTCCAACACTAGGGAAGGTGCAACTGCCATTACCCACCATAAATATAAGTGCAGTCTCAATTATCTGTGGTCAGCCTATACTTCATAGTTTGTTTCTTGCTAAGCTGACAACCTCTATCACCATCAGCTTTTTCACATCCTTTCTCATGAGATGGTAACTTCTATCTATAAACATAGGCCTTTTCCTCAATGATCTTTAGACACACATCCAAGTTGCTTTCCTAACCAAGGTTTCCTCGGACATTTGTTGCAAATACCTTGTCAGTGAAATTAGAACCAATTCAAGCAACTCTTGCAATTCCTCTAACATACTCATTTCTAAAGCTGACTTCTTTTAACAGACATCAACATTCTCAATTTTTGCCATGTTATCCTCATGTGCTTAAAACTTTTTCACAAAATCCTAATATGCCTCATAAGCCTCATCGGTGTTCTATGAGATCTTTGGTAAGCCATGTGAGCAAAACCAATCATGAGACAAATAAAAAGTTATACGCTTCACTTATAGCACTGGAATATATTTGATCTGTCTTTTCTCTGTTAGAATAGATCTAGAATAATAATGATAATTGCCTGACATCCTCTGACCTTAAGTTGATTTTGGAAACAGTTTCACTTATGTCTCCAATAAGATTATTATATACAAATTGTATCGGTCCAACTCTGATAGACCCTTACACTCAAAAATACTCTCCAAGTTTGAATGGGGCACTCAACTTTATTCTTATTTGATTAAATAGCAATTTGCTAGCCATCAGTGAAGGGAACAGATTAAATTGAAGTAGATTTGTGCAGCCAAAGACATGACTCACTAGTCATATAATCAAAAGAACATTAATTAACAAACCAAGGGATAGGAGTATCCTAGTAATATATGATATAGCAAATGGCTATTGTAGTACTTAGAGTAATAAGTGGTTAGCAGAAACTTCATTTTAGTGTGACAGTATCATGATTGGAGCTGGAGGATCAAATCAATATTAATATTCTAATAACATCCTTAGAAATGGTTAATCAATCGATCTTGAAGCAACTAGTTCTTGCACTTATATAGTGGCAGATTATAAAAGTGAATTATCACATAATTAAAACATCATTATGTATCACTCTCTGAAAAGGATTTACAAGATCAAGAATAGTATTTTTCATGATGAAGTGTGGTCATTCAGAGATCTATGAGACTATGAAGCACAACAAAATAATAATATGAAACTGAAAAAAAAACTGTTTGAAAATGTCTGTATATTATGGGTTTTTAAAAAAGGCATACCTCTGCTTGAATGTACTGAACTTCTTTTACACAAAATTCAGCATTCTCACTCTTCTCTTCATTCTCTAGCATATTGAGTACTTCATTGGCCCATGTATCCTTCAAATTTTCACTATAACTACACACAGTCAAGTCAATGTCTCCATCAGGTAAATAGGTTTTGAGAGGGACTGACCCAAATGTGAAAACCTGCAAAACACCACAAACCATAATCATAACCATAACCACAACAACAAATAAAGATTTGTCCAAACTTCCATGAAGTTTGCAAGGAATGATATATTCCTACACCAAATGACAAATCAAACAAGGATACAAAAAAGAGAATGCTTAGGGTGAAAAAACAGTTGATGATAAAAGTTAAGGGGAAAAAAAAAGCATTTATGTCAGTAATATACAGTCATGCTATCCTTTATAAGGGCATCCTTGACATGGGACTATATATGGTTTCAATGTGAACATATGTAGGATTTATATTCCCCTTTAAAGTTCCATGTCCAAAAAAAACAACCATGCATTACATGTTGGATAGCAAGAAATTGTCGGGAATGAAATAATTTTATAGTGTGAGATAATATATTCTTAGGACAAAATGCAAACTAACAAATGTGAGGACACTCCAATCAAAATCCAGCACTGAAAATCCAACTCAAACCCTTGATAAAGGCCAAAAACAGAACCCACCCTTCGACACCAATCAAAATGCCCCACATCCTACTACATGTTTTCTCACAACTTGAATTGTTTCATTAACCCTAAAATGCTTGCTACTCAACAGGGAGGGAAATGGCCTGATTTTTTCCCCTCTTCTAACATGAATTTCTATCAGTGAATTATATCCCAAGGGCTCTTAAGGCTATCCTAAGAATTGCAAAACTCACTCACATTCTAAGGCTATCCTAAGAATTGCAAAACTCACTCACATTCTAGGCTATCCTAAGAATTGCAAAATTCACTCACATTCTCCCATATCCAGTGGTATTCACAAGATACAATTACAACCAACATCCACATCTGTTTCTACAAGTCATCACATGTACAGATTATCCCTCTTACAATCAAACATGTGAAGAACTGGATTTTCCATAGGGCCTTCAACTTCCAAATTAGTTTCCCCCGATCAAACACATCTCAGTGAAGAACTTAAATAAATTCAGTAAGACATTACTATCAATATCTATTATTTATAAAATTATTACCATTGCTATTATCTATAAAAAAATGTTACTGTTATTGCTGTATACAAGGCATTTTATTTATTTTTAAGCATTTAAGATACTAACTGCATATAATCTTGCATAATGCATATGTATTATGCGGTCCCCTCATTGCCAGCACATTGCTGTCGCCTTTTAAGACATTGGTGTAGGGGATTTGAAACCAAATCTCTTAGTACAACCAGTGCTGTACCAGCTTGGTCATCTAACACCTTTTATAATTTTGCTGGAGAGAGGAACAGCCGGCCATTTCTCAATAAATGTAACAAGGATATGCTAAGTAGACATTGTTAATTTTTAAAATTTTGAACCGTTGATGCTTTTGAACATGTGATCATGAAACTATATTGAACAGCATCCTTGACAATTCCAAAAGCATCAACTCATTATTATCAAACTCAAGTGTCACCATTTGGAACTATCTTCACATGATCTTCTAACTAATATTCAGGGCACATTTTGATACTTTATCTTCTACAGCAACAAGGTTAGTGTGAAAGTTTTGGACACTTCAGTGAGTGTCACTACTTCTTTTCAATATATAGTATAGCCAGAAATGAAGTATCTGCCTTATAAAGCATCATTTATAGTCAATTAAGCAAGTACTCAGCTTATTGTTTATATTTACATAGACACATCCAGTTTTCCGAGACTGAACTATTTAATGCTTTGGGAAATATATCCTTGTGCCCTGGCAAAAATAAAAGAGGGTGAGGTTTTAGTGGTCAGACACACTACAGTTTCTTAAACCCTTGTGACTGTTTATACTTAAAAGTTTTTCACCATCACAGTTGACCATAAGGATTCTATAAAGCAATGGCTGGCCACCTCATAGAGCCTTTCAAGGTTTCCTACTTTGAGCAGGAAGATTCCTAGCTTCCTCACTAGGGAAGAGGTTACTCCAATTCGCATGTTGTGGGCACTGGTCATGCCCAACACATATGAGATATTATCAGAAACAGCTTGGTTATATGTCTAATACTTCAAATAAGTATAGGAATTTTAAAAAATAAAATAAGGATTGAATCTTTTCAGAATGCACCTAATACTTTCCTTAATGAAATATTTTTAGGCTATTGGTACATTACCACAATCTGGTCAAGAGAAATTTGAACCTGAAAAAGCATCTGATGTTAACTAGCCTTTTTAGCTCATAGCCCTTCTCTTCTTTCTCCTATTTAAGCAAGAGAGCAGAAAGAGAGAGACAAATAGATGAAAAGGGACGGCAGCTAGCTGGGACACCAGCAGCAACATCTGTAATCCAGCAGGTCAGTTTTTTTACTTTCTTTATGCTTCCTCCAAAACCCAACTCCTTCGTTTTTCTTCCCTTCTTCAACATGAGCAGAGATCCCTTCTTTGATGCTAGAATTTCTCCTTCGTGAGATATCACAAATGGGTGGAATTCAGGTTTTCCTATTTCCCTGTGGTGGCGGGACGGGAGTTTGGTAATCCCAATTTTATTGAGATAATAGAATGTTGGGGAGGATCAACAGGCCTCCGAATTTGTTTTCTTATTTTGATGAATGTTAACATTTTAGCAATGAACATGATGGATGTCTTATTAACTATTTAATCTTAGCCTTTGCAACATTGATGCTGTTATACAGAGTGTAAAATATGTTACTATGATGACCAATTACCTTAGCCAGATATTCTTTTACATATATGTAAAAATTATATACTTATATATTGTTGCATCTCAGCCCTTCATATCCTTTTTTCTGAAATATTCATCGCATCAGTGTATGCATATTGTGCCAGATCCATATCCCATGTGCATGACCATACTTCCAAGATTCCTCCCTTTTTCTACTTTTGATAGGATAAAAAGGAAAATTGAGCTAATATTAAACAACTTGGATAACCCAAGCAGGTTGAGATTAGTTTTACAATCTAGGGCTATAAGTAGCTAACCAGCGAATGCCTAATTAATTTATTGTGTGACTTGATAACTTGCTTAAGTTGTAAGTGACCAGAGAATGCAATACTAAAACAAATGGCATGGAAAAGGCCCCTCCACATAAACACACTTATGCATTCTAGTTCCATATAATCAAAAGCGAGAGACATTGTCCTTGGAGATATGAAATAACCTTGCACCAACACTAGTTATAATATTAGGCCCATAGTCTTGATCAAGTGTTAGAGAAACACTTTCTCCATGATGACATTCTTGTCACACAAAAAAAAAAAAAAGGTATTGATCAACTGCATGCTGACCCAACTAGTTTAGGAATAAGGCTTTGTTATTATTGTTATATATATTGATTTACTACATCTTACCATCAAATAAGTTCTGTCTAATCTTGTTTGACAAACTATTAGATTGTATAAAATGAGCTAAAGTGATATCTTGACTCAGTCTTGATACTTTCATTAAACAAGGTTAAAAATTCATTGTTAAATATCATATGCTTCCCCAAAAGTAATCATATTATGTAATGTGCCATGTGATGAATTTTTTTTTGACCGAGCTACTCACTATGGAAAAAAAAGATGAGTATAAGTGGAGCCAGCATACCATATATCTTCAAGTTCTAGAGACATGAAGTTCATATGTGAGAGCAAGATCCTATTGGTTCTGGTTCAAGTACACATGCTATGAACCTAGCCTATCAATACAACAAACTGCATTGCTGTTATGATAAATCAACATCCTAACAGCAAAGCATCATCCTTAGTCTTCAATCACCTTTCACATGCATCAACCTTATTAGTCACCCAAGCTTGGTACATCTAGATGCAAAAATCTAACTATCCAATTCATCCATGACTAGCAGGATCATATCAAAACAATTAAGAAGTTTAAATGTTTACATGACATCTTTACTGCTAACAAAATGAGCACGTACTATTCATGATGAAAAGAAAGATCGCATCATAAATGCCTGCCTTGTAATGTGGCAAATAAAAGGTAGTATGGCTTTGCAAGGGAAGCAATCATAATTCAAATACCTCCACAAAAAACTAAAAGCCCCAAAAGGACCGCTTTCAAATGTCCTTACAAATACAACACTCCCAGCTGAACTTTATATCAACCCTAGAACACCAAGACAGTCAACATCAAAAGGAAAAACATCTGATGCCGCCCGCACCCCCGCCCCTGCACCCGCCCGCCCCCAACAAAAAAAAAAAAAGAAAAGAAAAGAAAAAGGCTTGAGAAAAGGAATTATGTTACATTTATGCTTGAGAACCATGAATTAAAAACCACCAAAACATGACAATACCATAGATAATGTACTATTCTAATGTGAGACCGGCACCAACACAGTTGTCACGATGCCTATACCGTCTATACTAAGTATGTAGCAGGCCATACAGTCCATATTGATGCACACCTAGGGATGGCAACAGGGTGGGGCAGCGCTAGGGACCCAAATCTCCATCTCAGTCCCTGTTAAAGAAAATGATCCCCGTCCTCATAAACGGAGATTTTTTTCATTCCCATCCCCGTCCCATGGGGGAAAATAAATATCCGTCCCCACTTCATCCCCACACCACCCCATCCCTCTCGTAATAATATATACGAATTTTTAGCAAAAATTACAAGAGTAACTTTGTAGATATGAAAATATATAAAGGTATCATATGGGGCCGGGACAGGGTAGGCTGGGGTGAGGCAAAGATATACTTATCCCCATCCTCGCTCTGTCCCTACTAGCGGGGATAAAAATAATCCCCATCCCCATCTCCGTCTCCCGCAAAAGGTGAGGAATCCCCACCCCAAATGGAATGGGATGGGATGAGTCTCTGAATTATAGGTTGAAATTGCCGTCCTATGCATACCAAAAATACCATACCGATTATACTGATTGATATTGATGGTCTTTTATTCATTTTGATGTTTTTAGTTTGAGTACATACCGTTAATACCGGTACCATACCAATACTATGTTGTACAAGGTTTGATATTTGTATTTAAAATCTTGCCAGGATATTTATTAGTGTTGCTAAGCCCCAAATCAAATGGTCTACAACCATTACTCCTAGAGCTTACAAGTTTTGTCCCATTAGAAAGTATCTTAACGGGCACAAACTAGTTGACCTCAAGAATTTAGTAGCTGGTACATACCATATTGTGCCAACTAGATTTAAAAACAATTAAGGGAGTCTTTACTGCTAAATCATGCAAGCTAATGCAAATTGAAATACACTCATATTTTTATTTTGAAAAAACAAACCATCATGTAGGATCAGGTGTGTGACCAACATGACACAATATAGCAAAGGTTCTACATCATGCTAGCCCATGGACATATCACATGATACTTTAATTGGGATTGGTAAAAGGTGTAATATGCATTCCCTTGTCCACTAAACAACCTTGAAAAATCATCCATGCAAAGCACCCCTTAGCACCACCACCAACAAAAATCCAATTAAGCAGATATTGGCAAGAAAAGTACAGATAACAGCTTTCAAAGTGTTGATACACTAGAAATCAATCATTTCTACCCTTTCTCACGTGACTTTGAAATTTAAGTCTAGTTTCCACATGGAGCTTTTTCTATGCTCTTTTAAAGATATTCCAACCTTTCTTACCTTTAACAGAAAGAAAACTTTCACTAACTGTATCCAAAATTGCCACTAATTGCCACTGTCCACTTATTTAAACATTCCCAAGCAAATCACAATCATCATATATAAATGTCACTTTCAAATAGCTTCACAGCCATCTCAAACTGCTTTTCTCCATCACATGTCATATTGTCTAGTAACATAATCAACATCTGAATGACATAGAGATGGTATCATGGCATATAGCCAGTTATAGTTCTGTAATGAAATTACAAAACATATAACACGTGAGAAACAAAATTATATGGACTAGGGTTTTTTTTGTTGGTAATGATTCTTTTCCATAATCAAGTTGATCAAGTTCTTGAGGAACATGTTGCATATATTTGATTGTGATATCAATGGCTAATTGCAAGCTTAAAAGTTATCCTACCAGCAATTAATGTAAGCATAACAGCATAACCTGAATATATATATTGAGAGAAAGAAAGCTAGATTTGGCTACATTCGAATATAGCCAAAATTCGGTTACTCTTTTCACCATTGGATCCATACGGATCACAATCCCATAGGTAAAAAAGATGAAAGAGGTGGAGTGGCTTAGGGATTCATATGGATCCTACAGTGGAAAGGATGATCAGATCCAAGATTTAGCTACATTTGAATATAGTCAAATCCTTTCTCTCTCTCTCTCTCTCTCTCTATATATATATATATATATATATATATAGAAAGAGAGAGAGAGAAAGAGGAGATGAATTTGGCTACCTTCGAATGTAGCCAAATCTTGGATCCATTTAACAAGTTGATGCCAACAGGTTCATTACATGTTATATACTGATTTATTTGGAGAAAAAACTAAAAGATGTGCAATAAGTGCAACTTTGACACTGACAAAATCTAGGACTGCTCGACCCTGAGCTTTCCTTCGTGCAGCCAAACTATAAAAAGCATCACAGTAGCATTGAAAATTTTGAGCAACAGTACCCTTCTTTTCTTCAACAACTATCAGATGGCTATAAAATGCAAAGAAAGAGTGCTGAAGAAGACCAACCTCACAGGAGAAACACTTCATTATAAGATGCTGAACGTAGTTTGCTACAGCATTCCTTTGCTCCTCAGATGATTGGTTGGGCTGAATACGCGCAATCAGCTCAGCAGTTCTCTCTTCAGCCTTTAACCACCTTTCTCTGTCGAGGACTCGGGTCACACTGGCTACTTCATTGGGCAAAAGGCCATTGGGCAATAGGCGACTAGGCTCTGCCCAGCCTTCTTGCTCGCCCATGAAGAGCTACTGAAGTGTAACTAACCCGTGCTGTCTCAAGTGCCACCTCTCCCACTTCTTTTGATACAATAGTCTCAGAAAACAACTCTCCTTGCAATGGAATCTAATACACTGTACATATAAAGTGGATGAATTATACTCGAAGCAACACAAAGGAAAGTACTTTAAAAACTTCAACCACAAAAACAACAACAAGAACAATTTTTTCTATTTCTCAACACCAAGAAATCATAATTGAACAGTTTTTTTTTTTTTTTTTTTTCATTTTCTCAACACTAAGAAGTCAGAATTGAACATCCCAGATGAACTCTTCTTCCCCCAGGTAATCACATGGACCTCAAAATGCCCGGCTTTAGGCAACCCAGTTCTTCTGAAAAGACCCAAACTTGCGGCATTTTCTGGAGAATCCAGTAACCCTAACTCTACCGCACCAATCCAATCAAAACACCCACCTTTCTCGCATCTTCACTGCCGCCGTTAGAAACTACGGAAACGGGAATCGAAACCGTGACCTCAGAAATCGAGACAAAATCCAGAGACAAAAACGATCAATGTTCTCGCCTCTCTCACAACGCCCTTCGATCCAACCAACGCCCAATCGAGCCAGGCCCTAACACCGAAGACCCCAAGAACCCTCGGCCCAGAGAGCTCCGCAGCGAGATTTCTCCAATGCCATGGAACTCGAACGCCCGATGAAAGCGCAGAGAAGCCTTTTATCTCATCAAGCGCAGAAACCCTGGGGACAAAGGGGAATGGGGCAGAGCCCTAAAGAAATGCAGGGGCTCCGTCGAAGAGTTTGCTGTGGAATTCGAGGTCTGGGCGACGATTTTTGTTGATGGAATCTCCAGATTGGCGGTCGAGAGACGGCCCGAAAAGTTTATGGGGATTCGGGAAGATCGAAGAAGATAACAGAAGAAAAGAATAAGAAAAGAAACGGCCACAAAGGAGTAAGTAAGAAGGAAGGAGCGAGGTGGTTTCAGAGCGTTCGGCCGCGTAACGTTTTCACCGGATCCCATCATCATCATCTATGTACGTTTCTTCCCCTCTTCTACTCACGCCTTTTAGATTTTTTGACCATCACCGTCCAAACTAAATCCGAAGAAGGGAAGAAAAAAATAATAATTTTATGAAACTAAGACAAAAGAAATATAAAGAAAGAGATGAATTTACTTTTTTTTTTATTATTCTTAATTTTATCCTAAAATTAAAGAATAAAAAAATAAATTTATAATTTTTATATCATCTTTTTAATTTATTTCTATAAATTAATTTAAATTTTTTATTATAAAAATATATTTATAATTTTATAACAAAATTTTTTTTATTTTATTTAAAAAAAATTTAATTTATTTATTTATTTTTTCAATTCTAAACGAGAAGAGAATAGTAACCCTTCTCTTTTAATTTCTTTCTCTTTTTTTCTTTTCCAATCTTTTAACTATCTCTTCTTCTTTCTTCAAATATTTAAGCAGGTTAGGATTTAAGTATGATAACTAATTATCTAAGAGACAAAGTCTTATGCAATACAAACTTTACAATATAAAGTACTGTACATATCTAGATAGCCTCTCTATATATATATATATATAAATATGCTATCTCGAACACAAACATTGGTCATTCATTTTTGATTCATATATGTAGCAGCATCAATAACTTTTTTTATTACTTTTAAAATATAATGATAGTTGTATGTGGTTCATCCAGGGTCATAATCATGTAGCTTTCTATTTTTGCCTTCGTTTCGGTGGCTACATGCATGAAAGTTAAAGCTGATGATAAGTTTGGTTGGAGTGAGGAACGTTAGGGCAATTTATTTTAAAAAAAATTAAAGACTTACCTTAAAAGGATAATAATAATAAATAATAAAAGGAAAGTGTTTCTATTTATGACAATGCTGGTTGATGGGTTTGACAGGGGATATGGATGGGGCTGAGATATCCAACATTTTCAATCATGGATGATGGATTAATGCAAATAAAAGTGGAGAAAGTGTTAGCACAAGCCGTCAAGTGATGGCTGATGTAAGCCATAAGGAGAGCCTGTTGATGCAGTGGATTGGCATTAGTTACAGGAATGCAGTGGATTGGCATTAGTTACAGGAAAGCCCTTGCTTTTTTTTTTTTTTCCTTATCCCTTTTGCATCTTTCATAATATAATTATATATATATATAACTTACTTTCTAACTTTTTTTATCATTTCAATATGATTATTTTTTGTTTGTATGCCATTGGAATGTTTTTGCTAGACACATGATGAGAGATGCAACTTGAGCTGCCGTATAAAGGTTGCGAGCACTACCCAGCTTAAATATAATCAATATTACCCATAGCATGACCTTCAAATAAATTCATCTTAAACTCTCTTCAAATCAATTCAGTCTAACCTAATCTGAGTCCAAATTGTTTGTGGATTGAAAATTTAGATACAAGCTTTAATTTAAACTTGGTGTAACGCCCCAAGTCCATCCACTAGCCTAATTAACTTCTAGCGGATCGAAATCATGTGGCCCAAAAATCTGAGTAAAAATTAATGGATAGCAAGTAGACTTGAGTTATAAGCACATAGCACATTCTCTCCCATCCAATGTGGGACTAAACTTGAGCGATCACAATCTCCCCACCTTATTATGCGACATCCTCATCGCACGCCACAACCTAACCAGAATCTACTCCGTGTCGGATCTTGAGCGATCACAATCTCCCCACCTTATAATGCGACGTCCTCATCGCACGCCATAACCTAACCAGAATCTACTCCGTGTCGGATCTTGAGCGATCACAATCTCCCCACCTTATAATGCGACGTCCTCATCGCACGCCACAACCTAACCAGAATCTACTCCGTGTCAGATCATTGCGACGTCCTCATCGCACGCCACAATCTAACCAGAATCTACTCCATGTCGGATCGTTGGTGCTGCAAGGGTGGCTCCACCTCATGGCGGGACTCCACCACCGCCCCATAAGTAGCCCTTTTCTCATGCCCATCAACTTTCGCAAACTCAGATTGGCTCTGATACCATTTGTAACGCATCAAGTCCACCCCCGCTAGCCCAATTAATTTCTAGCAGGCTGAAACCACATGGCTCAAAAACTCGAGTGAAAGTTAATGGGTAGCAAGTGGACTTGAGTTATAAGCACATCACCCATTTCTCTTCCATCCAATGTGGGACTAAACTTGGGGTATCACAAGTCGCACGCCACAACCTAGCTAGAATCTACCTCGAGTCGGGTTGTTGATGCTGTAAGGGTGGCTCCACCTCATGGCGGGACTCCACCACCGCCCCATGGGTAGCCCTTTCCTTATGCCCACCAACTTTCGCAGACTCGAGTCAGCTCTGATACCATTTGTAACGTCCCAAGCCCACCAAAGTCCATCACACAGGCTCCAGGATGTCTTCCAAAATTTGGATGGTTCTTTCAGATTGTCCATCTGTCTGAGGGTGGAAAGCTGTGTTAAAATTCAGTTTGGTCCCTAGAGCCTTATGAAGGCTTTTCCAAAATTGGGACACAAACCTAGCATCCCGATCTAATACAATGGATACGGGAACTCCATGGAGTCTCACAATCTGATCTATGTACATGCTGGCCAATCTTTCATTGGAGATTCCAATTTTAAAAGGCAGAAAATGGGCTGACTTGATTAATCTGTCTACGATGACCCAGATTGCATTATTGCTCCTGTGAGTTTTAGGCAGATCTGTGACAAAATCCATAGTGATATTCTCCCATTTCCACTAAGGAATCACTAGAAATTGAAGAGGTCTAGTTGGTCTTTGATGCTCAGCCTTTACTTGTTGACATACTAAGCACTTGGCCACATATTGAGCAATATCCCTCTTCATTCCTTTCCATTAGAAGTTTTCTCTTAAGTCCCTATATATTTTTGTGCCACCAGGGTGTACTGTATAAGGTGAGTAGTGAGCCTCCCTTAAAATTTCTGCCTTTAATTCTTCAATATTTGGAACACAAAGTCTATCATTAAATCTCAAAGATCCATCCTCCCTTATGCTAAACCCATTCTGAACCCCAAACTATACAGTTTCTTGATCCTTTGCAATTCCACATTTTTTTTTGGGAGGACTTGATTTTATCAATAAGAGTTGACTAGAGCACTAGCGCTGCAATTAATCCGTCTAACCGCTGTACCCTCAACTCTACCTCCAACTTCTCAAGATCCCTGTGATGCTAAGAAGTAATTATGGAAGCTAGCTTTGAGGAGGACTTTCTGCTTAAGGCATCAGCTACCACATTGGCCTTCCTTAGGTGATAATGTAGGTTCAGATTATAATCCTTTAGTAGCTCCAGCCTTCTCCTCTAGCTCAAATTTAGCTCCTTCTAAGTGAAGATGTATTTCAGACTTTGAGTTGTCACGCCCCAGACCCAGGGGTGGATCCAGGGATGCCAACCCGTGGCATGCAAGGAATGCAAAGCGTCCAAAATCAAAGCCATTCATAATTAGAAGGTGCAAGATAACATATTTCATTAAAATAAGATATCATTCTGACTACAATCCAAGATAGAATATGTATCTGGGAATTACAAGCAAACTAGAAAATAAAATTCTATCTACGCCGATGGAAGCTTCAATCTACCCTAGTTCCAATTCATTCCTTTGGCTCTGAAAAAAAAAACATTGAGAGTTTAATGAGCTCTCACTCAATAAGTAAGCCTAAATAATTATATCATATTATTTTCAAATAACCTATCATGTCAGGTTACAACACAAAAAAAAACATGCGTGTTCTCTCATTCTTGGATTGTGCTGAAAACTTTTGCCATTTTATGTTTCAAATTCTATTCAAAACTTTTAAAGCCCTCATGGCCAAATTCATTATCATTTAAATTCATCTTATTACATACACACTGCTGCCTCACGCTATGGCTACATTGATGCATGTGATGGGGCCTGAATAAAGCACCTCATAAGGTGTTACCTTCATATATTCATCCCCTGTGGAGGAAGGGTTCTGATACCAGTTTCATGTCATTATGTCATATTATGTCATCATGTCGTATCATGTCATTATGTCATAACATAGCGAACTACATGTGGTACATTTTCATATTCAAAAATTTGATTTTCACATATTATTTAAAACAATTCATAGAATGTTTTTTAAAAAAATGAACATAACTTGCATAATAATACAAATCACATATTTGGCTAGCATGATTTGCACATATCATACATGCTAAATCTGCAGAAGCATTATATATTTCCAAAAATTATCTGTACTTAAATAGCAATGCTAATTGTTTAAAGTAAGTATAGAGACATTGGAAATCAAATATTCAAAATATCAGTTAAAATTATATACATATGACAACTGTCCAAAGGTCATATTAATTATTTTAAAAATTACTGATAATTGACTTACTTACCTCCTGTCGTTATTCCACAAATCCAGATGAACTATTTGGGCTCCTGGTACCTACAACATAATATTTTTAAATTTTAAATCTTCAAAGTCAGGGTGTCAAAATGACTCCTATACTCTACCCAATCTAATCCTAGGCCCAACTTGGGGCTTGAATATCTCCAAATATAGAAGCCCAAATAGGGAAATAAAATTTTTTTGACAAATTAGGATTCAAGCTGATTAAAACCCTATTTTTCTTTTATTAGGCCCGACCCAATTTGGGGCCCAAAAATTAAGCTCAATCGGACTAACTGGGCTAGACCGACCCAGGCCCAGCCCCCCTCTCTTCTTCTTCACCCCTGGTTCACCTAAACCAGGGGGGAGATAGGGACGGCCGGCGGCTTAGGGCCGCCACCAACCCCTTCCCAGGTTTGGGCTGGCCGCTGATGACTGGCCCAGGCTGGCTGCCACCGGTGGGTCCAATCGAGCTAACTGGGCTGGACCGACCTAGGCCTAGCCCCCCTCTCTTCTTCTTCACCCCTAGTTCACCTGAACCAGGGGGGAGATAGGGACGACCGATGGCTTAGGGCCGCCACCAACCCCTTCCCGGGTTTGGGCTGGCCACCGACGATCGGTCCCAGGCCGGCCACCACCGGCGGGTCCAATCAGGCTAATTGGGCTGGACCGACCCAGGCCTAGCCCCCCTCTCTTCTTCTTCACCCTTGGTTCACCTGAACCATGGGGGAGATAGGGACGACCGGCGGCTTAAGGCTGCCACCGATCCCTTCCCGGGTTTGGGCTGGCCACCGACGACTGGCCCCAGGCCTGCCGCCATCGGCGGCCACCCCCTCTCCTCCTCTCTTATCCCTTCTCTTCTTCCTATGTTTCTTCTTCTTCCTCCTAACCGCCCCTTCTTGGAGAGGTGGCACGGCCGGCTCCCGCCTTGGTTCGGGCCTGCTAAAGTGGACTTGAGTTATAAGCAAGTGGACTTGAGTTATAAGCACATCATCCATTTCTCTCCCATCCAATGTGGGACTAAATTTGGGTATCACAATTTCCCTACCTTATAATGCGACGTCCTCGTCGCACACCACAACCGACTAAATTCGGGTATCATAATCTTCCTACCTTATAATGCGACGTCCTCGTCCCACGCCACAACCTAGGCAGAATCTACCCCGAGTCGGATCGTTGGTGCTGCAAGGGTGTCTCCACCTCATGGCGGAACTCCACCACCTTATAATGGGTAGCACTTTCCTCATGCCCACAAACTTTCGCAAACTCGAGTCGGCTCTGATACCATTTGTAACACCCCAAGTCCACCCACTAGCCTAATTAACTTCTAGCGGGCCGAAACTACGTGGCCCAAAAACTCGAGTGAAAGTTAATGGGTAGGACTTGAGTTATAAGTACATAGCACATTTCTCTTTCATCCAATGTGGGACTAGACTTAGGGGATCACAATCTCCTCACCTTATAATGTGACGTCCTCGTCGCACGCCACAACCTAGCCAGAATCTACCCCGTTGGTGCTGCAAGGGTGGGACTCCACCACCGCCCCATGGGTAACCCTTCCTCATGCTCACCAACTTCCACAAGTCGGCTCTGATACCATTTGTAACGCCCCAAGTCCACCCACTAGCCCAATTAACTTCTAGTGGGCCGAAACTACGTGACCCAAAAATTTGAGTGAAAGTTAATGGGTAGTAAGTGGACTTGAGTTATAATTACATAACACATTTCTCTTCCATCCCTAGCTTAACCGTTGTTCTTATAAAACTTACTCAAATTGCGCCCCAGCATGGGAGATAAGTTGGCCACCAAGGGTTAGACTATGGATGAAAGAACGATTTCTTACGTCCTTGCCAACCATTTGTCCACTTACCAATAGCCATTGGGTGCACTTGTCAACACCTGGTGTTTAGGTAGAGGCTCGTATTGGCTGCAGAGTTGTTTACATGACTGTTGATAAGTGAACAATTGGATGGTAAGAACACAAGAATAGAAAAACAAAGTCTTTGATATCCTCACCAGATGTTGATATATGCGAATACATTTAAGCACTCCTTGACAAATGTGGCTTCTACGAGGCACTTAAACGGATAGGCCTGTCTCAATCAAAAGCATCTCTTTGAATCTGGGAGCAACCAGGGCGAGTGAAGAGCGTGCTTCATACGAACGCCAAGAAATTCAAGCGATCATCGTTGTCAATGAAGCAATCCTGGAAACAATATTCAATACCTTGTCCGTGCCGATGCGGAACATCTGGAACTCGAGCTGACCAGCCTCAGTGATTTCTCAGTGGCTACTGCCATCACCAACTCCAGTGGTGCCCTGACCAACACCTACCCTTCGCCTCGATCCACTCTGATGCCTGCAGCTACCGAATTCATGAATGATCTTGTTAAATTGCTTAATAGTTTGATACTGCTATATATCCACTTTCACTCTTTGTAATACCCTAAAAATAAATTCATATCGGATGAAAAAAAATTGAAATTATATGCTTATAATTCAAATTCATCTATTACCAATTAATTTGCATTCGAGTTTTTAAAATCGTATGATTTTGATCCGCTAACAGATTAATTGGACCAACAGATACACTTTGAGTATTATAAATGGTATCAGAGACGATACGAGTATACAAAAGTTTGTGGGTATGAGGAAAGAACTATTTATGGGATGATAGTAGAGTTTCGTCATAGCGTAGAGCCATCCTTACAGTACTAATGATCCAGTTCAGAATAAATTCTAGTTAGTTTGTCATATGTAACAAGAACACGCATTATAAGAGAAAAAATTGTAATACCTCAAAAATAGTCTTGGATTGAAAAGAAAAGTATTATATGCTTATAGCTAAAATTTATCTGCTAGCAATTAACTTCTACTTAAATTTTTAGTATTATATAGTTTAGATTTACTAATAAATTAATTGAATTAGTAGATGAATTTAAAATATTATACTCTTAATTTGCTGCCTAACCGGCTCATGCATCCATGGGCTATGCTTTGTTGCAAGCAAAGAAGCACCTTTTCGATGCAATGTACGTATGATGGTTTTCCACGGACCATGGAGATCAGCGGGCCAGAAATCCAAACAGTAATTAAGGAGACTAGGTGGTCCTCGAGTAGGCAATGGCGACCACTCTGACTCCTGAGCTCATAAAAACCTATATTATAGTTGTCCAAACAAGCGGAGGATGATGGCAGGACTCCATGAATCAAGATCTTAGTAGGTACACTTGTTTCGCTTTCCTTTGTTCAATGAGAACTTCAAACCACCTATGGAAAAGCAGTATTTCGGCTTGCTTTATCCCAACAGGCAGCCTGTATAGCCCACACCACTTAGCCCATGAGTGTCAGAGAAAAATTGTTCATATGAATCAAGGTGGTGTTCTGAATTGGAGAAAATTGGAATTTGCTACAACTTCCTACATTGCCCAATATTATAGACCTGATGGAGTTGCTTCCAGTATCTATAAGAATTTGGTTGAACAAAAGAAAGAGGAGATAGTTGCAACATGCTATGATAGGAATATGACTTCAACTAGCAATCAATATAGGTGAGATGTGCATTAAGCATCAGTATCTCTTGCACAATATGCTGCACAGTGTTCCACAAACCCCTCTGAAGCTTTTATGAAGAGTATGAAGATAAACTTTGAATCTGATCATGTGTATGCGAAAATTTTATGCACTTACATCAGAGTAAACATGCAAGAACACGCAAACTTTGTGCAAATGTGTGAATGTATGCACGGATACCATCCATGCAGGTACAAATGTTACAATAGAGTTCCATTTTTTCATTCATAACTTATAAGACTCATCGAAATGTTGCACGCTATTATGGGATAGATTGATTTGAACTGCTGACATGGCAAGACTGCTAACATGACTCAACGTCCATCATCAATAATAACTAGCTCAATGTCCTCCGACTAATCTACCCAAAATAGTTGATATCTTTTATCACTATTCTGAAAATCTTTGTGATCCTCAAGCCATGCTTCTATTCACACAACAAATTAATACGTGGAATATTGAGCAATCACTCTAGTGCAGATTCTTCCTTTTTTTGCCTTGCAAGTTCATCTCCTTCACTTCTTTTCAGAACATCTATAAATATAACCACCAACACCCACTTGAAAGGCTTCAACCTCTCTGAACCTCTCTCGATATCCCTTGCTCTCATCTTGAGGTAGAAGAGCTCTCGCATGAGGGAACTTAAACGCCTACCACTCTCTCATATCAGTTGATTTGAGTATTGGAGGGGTTTTTCTTGGAGAAAACTCTGAAGCCCTCTAACCTCTTCTTTCTATTCATAGGTAGCTAACCAAAGTAACAAAATGGACTAGTAGTTCAGATATTTTGCTCCTACCTTAGATGATCATAAGAAACTAGATTTTGATATCAATAGATTAGCACCATTTATAGAAACATTCGAACGAATGCATTCCACCATGCCTCCAAAGCATCATGACTAGATACCGACCAATCGTCAAGTCGGTCCAAGCAATGGAGTGATCGATTCTCAAGATTCTAGAGGAAACTTGACCGACACTTATCTAACTATATTATCAACTTCAATTGCAGCATCAGTGCCTTCACTTGTCACTACTAACGTTCAGCAGTGTTTTGATGAGATGTCTCAGCAAATGGATCTACAAATGATCAGATGATGACAATGATCCAAATTTTAGCTGCTTAATACCTTAATCCTGGAGATCTACCCGAGGTAGGGCCATAATCTCGGTAGGTCATCGGCCCTGAACAACCTCTAAGGGATTCTTCTGAAGTGGAACCTCAGTCTCATTAGGTCCTGAATTCCAATCAACCTCAGAAGAACTTGGAAGATCATCTTTCTTAGCAAGCCAATACCTCTCGTGGACCTAGAGGTGAGCCACGGAAGCATCCTCCCTAGTGCGCAAAAATGACTCGTCAAGCTGAAGATAAACTACAAGACAGATCCTCTAGCTCCAATGAAGAACAAAGCTTGAAGATGCCATTAGTGGACCAATGGTTGATAGATCATCGCTTCAAGAAAATGAATCAAAAGATCAATGCTATGATGCAACAAATCTGATCTTAGGGGCCAAGTGTGTGCAAAGATTTCAATCACCTCCAAAGACAAACCTTGATTGGTAGGTATAGAAGTCCTAGATTTTGACCTCAGCAACTTTGAGTGACCTCGATCACCTCCAAAGACTGACCCAGATTGGCAGGTACAGAAATCTCAAGTTCTGACCTTAGAGACTTCAAGTGACCTTAGTCACCTCTAAAGACCTCTTCACCTTTGCTAAAATTAAAGATAAAATAAGAATTCAAATGGGGGCCAAATCAGTAGAAGGCCTTCAAGTTGATTAAGCAATGCATGGCAAATCCACTTGTGTTGATTCTCCCAAGGCTTGATCAAGAGGTGATTTTGTACATATCGGCCTCTCAAAACCGATCGAAGCACTGTTGGCTCAAAAGAATGAGATTGGTCATGAGCAAGCCATACATTATTTGAGCAGGGCTTTGATTAGCTATGAGATTAAATATACAACTGTTGAAACATTATGCTTAAAATTATATTTTGCTTATGCTAAGCTAAGAGATTATCTATTGTATTCAACCGTTTATAACAAAAGCTAGTCTGGTTAAGTATATGCTCTCCAGGTCGGTATTACGAGTTGAAAAATGGATGACAGAATTTGCCCTGCATTACCTACCGTTGAGGGTCTCAAAGGGTTAGGCTATAACTAAATTTTTGATCAACCACCCTGCCTCGATGTTGAAACTAGCAATCATGCTGATTTAATTTGAAACACTTCTGACCTAATCAAAAATGCTGTTTCCCATTTTTTAATTACAGCAGCTTTGTTTTCGTGGTCGCCTCTAATAAAGTGTTAAGATTATTGCTTTGACATTAAAAATTTAAAGTAATATTTTTTTAAGATAAACAAAGGCATTATAATGTCATAACGGCAAAATGCGTTAATAAAAACCTTGGCTTCCGTATCCAACCACCGCTCGCGCGCGGCCCGTATCCAGTCCGATTGAGCGCCTCCGAACAACCTTCCATCCATAGACTCGTGAACCCGTGGGTTCCTCCACCCAAAGAGGCACTAGCTGTAGAGAATCATCAGGTTCGGATGTCACCAACCGGACCCGATCCACCACCAGCGACCGGACCCGAAGGCAGAGGAGGAAGGAGACGAGGCCGCCGGCGAAGAAGCAGGTGAGGAAGACGGAGGCGTACAACGCCACCTTCCTCGGCGACACCTTCCTCGGCGACACCTTCCGGTGGCCTGAGATCGGGCCGCCGGCCGCCGGAGATGATCTCCTGCCGTGGGAGAATATTGAGATGTTGGGGTCGCCGAGGAAGGAGTCGCTGTCGAAGGTGGCGATCTGGCCTGTTACAGGGATGACGCCGTAGAGGAGGGGGTTGAAGGAGATGTTGAACCTGGTGAGGTCGGTGAGGCGGTTGAGGCTCGCCGGAAACTCGCCGGAAAAGTTGTTGAGGGAGAGATCCAGGATCTGGAGGCACTGGATGTCGCCAAGCTCCGGCGGGATCGGGCCGGAGAAGTTGTTGTTGGAGACGTTGAGGACGACGAGCGGGAGCCGCAAGATATCCGGTGGGAGACGGCCGGAGAGCTGATTGACGTTGAGGTGGACTAAACTAAGATTCGTCATCTGGCCGATCTCCGGCGGGACCTCCCCGTAGAAAAGGTTGCCGGAGAGCTGGAGGTAGCCGGAGATCGTCAGCGTCTCTAACTGCGACGTCGAATTGAGGTGGATGGGGAAAATTCCGTATCCTTTGAGGAGCCGATCCCAGATTCTCTGACAGCTCTTCCTCGTCATCAGGGTATAGACGAAGCTGAACGGTGTGTATGTCGCCGGAATCCACCGCTTCATGGCAAGGCACTCGTTGAAGCCGGCGGTGAGGCCGTCGCGGCGGTTGGTCTCGAATGTCTGGTATGGATTGCTCCCAGTCCCCGATATCTCAGGCGGGATCCTCCCGGTGAGCCGGTTATTGGCGAGGTTCAGCCACAGCAAGCTGTTGCAATGACCGATCTCTGGTGGAATTTCTCCGGCGAGCTTATTATCGGCGAGCATCAGCCAGAGGAGTGACTTTAAATTCCCGATATTTGGAGGGATGGATCCGGTGAGATTGTTGAAGGAAAGATCGAGCGCCTGGAGTCCGGCGATGTTGCCGAATTCTGAGGGGATGCTTCCGTTGAAATTATTGTTGGCGAGAATCAAGTATTTGAGCTTCGGCATCTGGGCGATCTGCACTGGGAGATTGCCGGTGAAGTTGTTGTAGCTGAGGTCTAATCTTGTGAGGTTCGGAAGATTCAGAATGTCAGAGGACTCAATCCCGCCGGAGTAGCGATTGCTATGCAGGATTAGGATTTTCAAATTCGTGAATCGACCGAAAATTTGTTGGATTTCGCCACCGAAATTGTTCTTGCTGAGTTCAAGGAACGACAATTTCGAGCACTTCAGCAGCTCCTCGGGGATGTCTCGATCAAAATTGTTGTTGTCCAGTGGGAGTGTCTCGAGCTTCGCAAGTGATCCAATGCCGGAAGGTATCCTCCCAGTGAAATTATTTTCCGAGAGGCTCATATAAGTCAGATTCGAGCAATTGGCGATCGAATTGGGGAACGCACCGTGGAATTTATTCGCCGCAAGGTCCAAGATTTCGAGCTCGCAGTCCGACGGGAAGCTCTCTGCAATGAATTGACCAGTGAGATTGTTGTTCGATGCCACGAATTCCCGAAGTTTGGAGAAGCCAGGCCAGATTTCTCCGGAGAACTGGTTCGAGCTCAGGTCGAGGCACTTGAGCTTCGAGCATTGGTCGAAGCTGCCGGCGATCTCCCCAATGAGGTGGTTTCCAGAAACGTTGAGGGTGATTAGATTCTCGCATATGGCCGGGAAGTTGGACCGGATTTCTCCGACGAACCGATTGTTGCCAAGGTCGAGCGTCTCCAAATTGTTCAGCCCGGTCAGGTTCAATACTCCGGTGAGGAGGTTGTGGGAGAGGTTGAGGTGCTGCAGCTTGACGCATTTGTTGAGGTCAGACGGGATGGAACCACTAATGGTGTTGGCTGACAGATCGAGAGAGGTGAGCTCCGTGAGGAGAGAGAAGTTGGAGAAGATGGTGCCCCAGATGTCGGAAACCGAGAGATCGACGCGTGTGACACGCTTGTCGTCGTTGCAACCGATGCCGTGCCAGTGGCAAGGGGAGGTTTCCGACTCGTTCCACTCGGCATAGCTGCCCCTGTGTATCGGGTTGTTCTCTTGGAGGAAGTTCTTGAGCCGAACGAGGACTTCCTTATCATTTTGCGGGGAGCCTTTGGCAGTGACCACCTGACCTGTAGTAGTGTAGAATAAAGAATCCAAGAAGTAAGCTCTTGCAAGCAATGAACGGGAATTCCGCTGACTTGGTATGGGTACATGGAACAAGAAGATGGTAAACAGAGGGATGCAAGAATTCAGAAAACTAAATATTTGTCCTTCTAAACCGAAACCATTTTGAAACGCAAGGAGGACAGGTAGCTTGAAATTATGTTGGGTTAACCTTTGGGCTCTTGAGATGACTGACGAATAGCAGAGAAAAGGGTGATTAAACCACGAATCATGAGAAAAATGACCTCAAAAAGAAATTGGTTAGAAGGTTGTGTAAAAGAAACGGAGGTTATCCGGGACTCTTGGATGTTCAGAGCTCTGAATGCATAGAGAGGAAGGATGAAAGAAAGGAAAGAGATATCAGGTTGTGGCTCCAGAAAATCAGGCTTGTATACTGACTAAATCGATGAGAAGCCCGTCTTTTTTTTTATCCTTTGAAAAAAAGAGAAAAACTTATAAATTATGCAAAATTATTTCCCTGGAATGGAGCTTTGTAATCCAGTTCTACTAGTGAATTGGGTACATAGCATAAAAATTTTGTGGAAAATGGAATTAGCATCGATCCAGGAAGCTCCGACAAAACTTTTTCACATCAAACTTAATGCATCAGAAACTTAAAAAAGCTCTTAGTTTTTGTGGCCAAAGAATCAGATAAGCCCGATCACAACAAAATCTCATATAAGAAACGAAAGCCAAGCAATGAGGAGAGGTGGGAGTATTTTGTCGGATTGGTACCTGCAATGACAATCAGGGATAGGAAGGAGAGAAAACGACACGACAGGGCCGCTTGCTCTTCAGACATCCCCTCGCTGTTATCACCGACGAGAAGAAAAGAAAAAGGAATAAAATTGCTTATAAACAAATGTGTACTCACAACAGAGAGTGCTTCTCCTTAGGTCTCACGTTCCTTATCCTGTGTTCTTCTCTTCTATATTCTGTTATGAAGCAGATAAGAATAATCTTAGCTCGAAATGATGACGCAAGATTGATAGTATATTGGCATCAGGGAAGAAAAATGTTGGTCTTGACATTGAATGGGTCATTCATCGGCTGTTTTGGAATCCCATAGGCCACATCATTCGTGAACCAAACCAGAATTGAAATTATTGATTTGGCTAAAATATACTTTGATCCTCACACTTTCATCTAAAATTCATTTTAGTCCTTAAATTATTAGTTGTTATAATTTAGTCCCTCATGTTTTAACAATACTATATTTTTGATGTCTTGTTATATAGAGTTAGTTAAAATTGATAGAATAATTTGTGTGCATCTTGATACGAATTTGACGTGATAATACATCAGCTATTCCAATAATTCAAACTGCCCTCATGTAATAGGATGTTAGGAATGTAACATTCTTAAAACATGAAAGACTAAACTATAGCAATTGGTTTAAGGATCAAAATAAATTTTAAGTGAGAGTTGGAGGAAATGTTGTCGTCTATTAATTTTTATGATACTCAATTTTTATTTTTATTCTTTTCTTTTCATAACCTCGATTCCTATCATGTTGCCATCTTTTACCCTAGTTGAACGTAGGTGTATAGACGTATGTCCTTCTATGTTACTGTTACCTCCTAAGACTCATAAATGGAGACCTTGCCATTGTCTTCTGAGTGTGACAATGACTGCATACTATAGGAGGGTGACTCTATTGGCATCTCAAATATTAGCTTTAACAAGCAGCATAAATTATTAGGTACCTCGTCATTACATATGTACCATTATTGGCATTGGAGTACTTGGCTCTTGCTAGATCTATAATGAGGTAGGTTAAAATGATACTAGCCTATCACTCGGTAAGTTTAGGTATCCGCCTCCCACCTCTAGATCATAGATATTTAATGGGTACATTGTCACGACCAAGCACTCTATAGGTATCAGTGTAGACATTTCTGATGGTACACGTTTGTCGAATCTCAAAAAAAGTAGGCAATTGAGCATTGAGACTACTTTATTGATATATTAGTAGATAAAACATGGTATACCATATGGTTAAATAAACGAATGAATATGAGTTAGAAATTAATAATCTTTTACATGCCACCAGCCGAAGCACTACTTTGGGAGGACTAACCCACAATCTGATGACATGACAATACCAATGTAAGTAGAATAATAATTTAGCTAGTCTTTAGAAGGCTCCTCCTTGAGAATGTAGGTGTGCATTCATACAAAGGCCAATGCATGTGGCATGCTCATCTAGTCAACATATAACATACCATCTTGTCAAATCAAACTCTAGCATTGCATCATTAAAAAAAGTCAATCAGAATGGCTTAGAACTTTCCAAACATATAATTATGTTCATTAATTAAGTTTTACAATGTATATAGTACCTTTTTTATGGGTGAGGTTTCTATAAATAGTTTTTATTTTAAATATTCAAGTATGCTTGTTAAATAATAAAATACAGTGTGAGTTGGCTTTCTCTCCTTGCTTTGCTATCTAGTTAGTCAAGTACCTAATGTAATTAACTCCTTTCTTTATTAAAGTTATAGCACTGCTCTAGCATCTAGCGAAGTGTTCGATGAGATGGTAAAAAGTATACTAATTCAGAGTAGTTATAGAAAGACTTTGAGTACTTTTAGGGGCACCATCGACACACTTGGACAAATTAGTGGTATATGTTTATATGCTTAGGTCAAACGCTTTTTAGGAATGGCATCACACTACTTTAGGGCCCTAGTAATAAGCTAATAGATATCACACGTGATCTATTAAGTATGGCAAGTAAAATTTCATAAATAACAATTTCATACAGTAAGAACAAGGTGATCAACGAATTAGTGGTTACCTGCCTGGTATATTATAGCTTTTAGTCTTGTATTGTTGAACTAATGATTAAAATTTCTAATGACATGTTACAGGCAGAAATGATTGCAAGTACCTAAAGGCTGTTATTGAAGGATTGCTTTACTCACTAACTTTATAATAGTCACATGACAATTAAACATATAAATAAATATCCAACTTTCTTATGACATACAATCTAATGCAAGCCAAAAACTATGACCAACTACTCTAATTTCCTTCTCTACAATAGCAAATGTAATAAAAAAGTATTTGACCATTGCCATCAATTGATATAATATTTGAAAGAGTCCCTTGATACTTGCCATAAAATAAGGTGTCATTGATATGGATTATAGGCTTAAGGGCATCAATACATCGCTTGAATGTCCAAAATTCATTGTGGAAGATCTCATATGGCCAGTCGTTGTAATTGGACTTTATCTCATATACCTTCCAATCAACCTTTGTGCTAGCGTTCAACGTTTGCATAGCAAAATCCATTTGGGTAATAATATGCAAGACTCATCCTAATGTAAACAGCTCCAGCTCTCATTACCATGAATAGCCATTGGTAAGATCAATACATTTTCCGTCGCCAGTCACACACAAAATGGATTCATAAATATAGATTGAATCACCATATCACACATCCTAGCCAGTCATTTCTAGCTATCATCAATGATAGACCAGCTAATGGGCGACCGCATTCTGTAACCTGATGTTCTTCATTCAATGAAGTCTGAACACTTTGCCAAGTATGAGAGACAGCAAACATAACCATCAGCTGGCATCCTGTAAAGCTTATGATATTTATCAACAGGTTCACAAGGTTTTCGCAATCTTTTTTAGGCAGAATGGTCCCAACAGTCCAGTCAAATAGATATCAGTTACTAATTTGTTTTTGAAAATGTTAAGTCTGTGAGAGCCTGCCATGATAGGCGAACAGCTTGAAAAACAAACATTCCACCCAAATCGTGGCCATAAAACTTAAGTTAATCATATACACAAAGTGAATTGAGTTTGAGTTTGATGCACATTTGATTTTTTTCTTTTTCTTTTTTAATTCAAAAGCATTTGAATAACTTGTTTAAATAATTCGGTGAGTGTAACACTTCAAAGTCACCTACTAGCCTAATTAATTCATTAGCGGTTCGAAATCATATGGTCTAAAAATCATATATTCTAGAAGCTTGAGTTGTATTTTGCAAATTAGATACCAAAACCTTTCAAATAAAATAAATATAAGAGTAATTCCTTAGTTTGAATATAAAATATCTAAGAAATAATTCAATATGATAAAAAAGATTAAAAAATATCATTTAATAGTTTGGTATCACATGACCGATAAGTAAAAATAATAATAATATATTTATACCAATTGTGATGAAAAGGTCCAATAAGATGGTTATATTACCCTGGTGGTTGATACAGTTGCCGACCGTTATCTCGGCAGTGAAGACCTTAAGTTGTATTTGCGATTGAATCTCCTACCAGGCAGCTGTTGTTGGTTGTTTTAATGGAAACCATGTCTCCACACTCGAAGAAATAGGTTGTTGTTTGATCATTTGGACTAATTATAATTATGCCAAATACAAATTGCGAAGATTTTGTTTGGCTTTCTGAATTAATTTTTATTTATTTTGCTGATAAAGAATAATTTTTTAAACAAAATAGGCACAAGGAAAGAACTATTTACTCCTCATCATGCGAAAAGGATCACAGACATAGCTAAGGATTTGTCCGATGCTTTGATGAAGTTTTCTCAGCCATAACCCGTGTTATCAGCTCAGGTTGTCCAAGTTTTCTCTTTCAATCATCCTATTTGTATCAATTTTATTTTTTTAATTATATTTCTATTTATCATATTCAACACCAAGGATGTACTTGGTACAAGGTTAAAAAAAATAAAAAATTACTTTTATAGGTTTTTTTTTAAAGGATGTTTGGTATACATATATTTTTTTAATCCTTTCAAATTGTTACTTAACAAGGAATAAGTTAACAAAGTTAAAAGATAAAAAAAATATTTAAAATATAATAAAAAATTAAAATATTAGAACTAATAAAATATTAAATAATTCTATTACTTTCATTCTTCTCATTTTTTTTTACTTCTTTTACATTAATAATATTTTCATCTCTTTTATATTAATTTTATTTTAAATATAGTTAAAAATTATATCTATAATATTTTATTTTTTATTTATAAATATAGTCAGATAGAATTAATGTAAAAATTTTTATATGCTTAAAATTTATATTAAAAAAAAAGTTACATCTATGACTTCTCATTTTATCTTTATGCCGAACGTGTCACAAGGGAAACGTGCCTATCAAAAGATTTCCATGAGCTGTTGAATTACACCACCGCGTATTTCACACAGAGTCTTTTCTTTTTTCTCGTAAAACCGTGTTCACAGCGAGAGGTCCCACGCGGAAACTAGAATTCCGAGGGTCACAAAGTCTGTGGTGAGGCTTGATCCTTTTGGGGGCAGCGGCTGAGAGTTGGACGGCAGCACGGGAAAACAGGGTTTTCCAACCATTAAACAGGGGTTGTTGGTTCCAATAAAAAAAACAGTTGAACTGGTGCATGGCGGTATTACTTTATAAAAGTCAGTCAATCAAAGTTTTGTTCAAAGTTAGCATGGAACATGCTCTTCTTCTTTCTTATTATCAACGGGAAAACAGGGTTTTCCAACCATTAAACAGGGGTTGTTGGTTCCAATAAAAAAACAGTTGAACTGGTGCATGGCGGTATTACTTTATAAAAGTCAGTCAATCAAAGTTTTGTTCAAAGTTAGCATGGAACATGCTCTTCTTCTTTCTTATTATCAACGGGAAAACAGGGTTTTCCAACCATTAAACAGAGGTTGTTGGTTCCAATAAAAAAAACAGTTGAACTGGTGCATGGCGGTATTACTTTATAAAAGTCAGTCAATCAAAGTTTTGTTCAAAGTTAGCATGGAACGACTTGCTTATCTTATACAACATGCTCTTCTTCTTTCTTATTATCATTATTATTATTATTTTATTTTTTTAATTTCTTTTTTTGTTTGCTGCATTGAGGGGGAAATGACGTGACATCCCACCACGTCCCTATTCCCACATTGGACCATATCTATTATCTTTATCTATATATAAAATAGAAGCTTTTTATGGTAGTGCATGGTACATTGCGTTATTTTTTTTATTTTATTTAAAATTCTACCCTACGTATAAAATAGAGACTCTTCGAAGCAATATATAGCAAATTACTGTATGGCAAAATTTATTTATGTTATTATAGTATGCTACTTTTTTTTATCCTATTTAAATATCATATAGTAATAAATATTAAGGAAGGGCTATCATATTGAAGGGTATAGTGCTGAAACTCACCTAACCCCACCGTATTAAAGAAAAAAAAGAAAAGCGATACCATAAGCCTTCCTTTTCTTTTTTTTTTTTTTTCAATTGCTCTCTTTTTTTTCTCGATTGCCTCGTACGTACACTTTCCTTCAGTATTGATTGAGCTATCATGCTAAAACTCACACAACCTCATCATATTAATATTAAAGAAAGGAAAGGAAAGCGGCATCTCAGATCATTTTTTTTTTCTCGATTACCTCATATTTAAGGAAATTTTTAAAATAAATAAATTTTATTTTTTAAAATATAAGTAACCATGCATAGCATGGGTTAAAAACTAGTTTAAAAAGTATAAGGAAAGCCAATTATAGAAGTTTTGATGAGGCTTAACATATTTTACGGAGCAAAAATTACTCCACAAGAAGGAAGATGAAATTTTATGAACTATATAGAGATTTGGACAGAATCCTTTTCCTAGAAGATTCTTGCAATCCTCTTCTCCACACATGCTATATATATGCTATGACCAATTGATCCTAGCACTTTTAGAAGAATTGCACATGCTTCTTCCTCCACACTATCCATAAGTGGCTAAGACGGATGGCAATTAACACAACACTAAGACTTTGAACAAAGCCTCCAGAATGATAAATCTTAAGAAAGAATAGGAGATTAACAAGTGGTCTGCCGACTCCTGATCTGCCCTACAAAAGATACACCCACCGCTAATCCTCCATCCTTTCTATTCTAGAATATTTCTAGCATGCAATTTGTTGACGAGAGTAAGCCAAAGAAAAACCTTCATTTTTTTGAGAATGAAAGCTTCCCACATTGTTGTATAATAGGGATAGATGGTACCTCTATGGTTAATGAACTTATAGAGAAAATTAATGCTAAACTCACCATCTCAGTTGGGCTTCCACACTAGAACATCTGTTGTTACTGATAGATGGATTGCAGATATAAGATTAAGAAGTTGCTCTAACTGCTAGGATAATGAGGTTGAAAGTGGACCACATGGACGGACCCTCCACTATTGATCTCCACAGCCCTAAAGAGAGGTAACTGAGTAGTTTTTAGAGGTGACAAGAGTATACAAGTCATTAAAAAAAAGAGTAACAGAGTGGGAGCAATCTAGCTTTTCTCTTAGAATCTAGTAGACTCCCCGCTATGAAGTCTGAAAGAGAGACAATTTCAGAAGGCATTCATGTTTCGGTTGATATCTTTCCATATGGGTGATGCTTTCCACACTCTTCAACCAAATGCCATTCTCCTTTCTATTGACAAATTTTCAAGCCCATTTAGCCAATAAAGCCTGTTCATACTACTAATATTTTGAATGCCAAGTCCTTCTCATTTGTCTCTACAAACCGACTCCCAGTTGACTAGGCAATTAAATCTATTAATTGTATCTTTTCCTTTCTATAGAAAGGCTCCCTTGAGCTTGTCCATTCTCCATCTGACCTAGTTTGGCAACTTGAGCATAGACATGTATTGCATAAGGATTGCTGTCAAAACTGAATTAATCAGATATAACCTTCCACCAATGGAGAGTAGTCTTTCTTTCTAAGAGGCTAACCTCCTTTCCATCTTCTCAATAAGAGGCATCGAACATTATTTGGGAATCTTATGATCATATAAAGGTAGCCTAAGGTAGGTCAAAGGTAGACTCCCCCTCTTTCAATTCATCAATGTAGGCAAAGGAGTAGGCTACACTTTTTTCCACATTTAGGCATATCATAGAACTCGTGGAAATTAATTTTAAAGCCAGAGGCATTCTTAAATGCAAGAAGTGCTTTGGTTGCTAAGAAACTCTGCTCGACGATGCATAAGAGAAGTGAATTATTAGTGAAGTGTAGGCTCTTTTATGTCCAGAAAATAAGGACATTCTCCTATACCTCAAACAAAACCAACCGATCTAGCCTATTTAGCAACTTGGTAAGTACATCTACTACTCAGATAAAGAGGGCTGATGAAAGAGGGTCCTCTTGTCGAAGCCCTTGTGTACACTTAATTCATTTATCTGAATAACTATTAACCACCATCCTACTTCTGCTGAGGAAAGTAAGGAAAATATCCATCCATAGGGGTGGAAACCCATGAGCCACCAAAACCCTCATAAGAAATTTCTAATTCACTTTATCAAAGGCCTTTTCAAAGTCCAACTTACAAAGGATGCATTTGGTATATCAGATTAGAAGAGGATAAGATTTTTTTAATCCTTTTCTATGTTTGTTTTTCCTAAGGATAGGATAAAATTTTGTTCTACATAATAGCTAATCCCATTGGAAGGAAGATAATTTATTCTATCAAGATAACTTATCCTATCAAAAAAGATATTTTTATTTTTATCCTATCTAGCTACTACTTTGTTTTCTCTTTTCTATCTCTATCCTTAGCAATAATTTTTTTTTTTTTTTTGAGGATATAATTGTCTTATTTGGTTTGTTATCCTATTTTACACCAAATATGGAATAGGATAATTTCTATCATATCTTATTCTTTATCCTATCCTATCCTTTTTTTTATCCTGTCCTTTCCTATGTATCAAATGCAGCCTAAGGGAATTTATTTACCTATAGTGAGTTATAATCTCATGTACAATAATAAAGTCTTCCACTATTGATCTGCCTTTAATAAATGCTGACTGGGCTTTATTCACTAGAAGGGGTAAGAAGGCTGATGGGTCGAAGATCCCTTGCAGATAGCAAACCATCCTTTTAGGCACTAACACTACATATGTGAAATTTAGCTTGTATAAATCCAAGAAACCTCTATGAAAGTCTAGCAAAAGAACCATAATATCATCCTAAATCATGTCTCAGAATTTGTGGAAGAAGCAAAAGGAGAACCCATCTGAGCCTAGAGCTTTAGAGGCTCCAAGAGAAAAGACCACCTCTTTAACTTCTTATGTGGTGAAGGGCTTAATCAAGGCCCTCATATCAGCCTTAATGGGAGGATATAGACAGTTCCAATCAATGATAGCCACGGGGTAATAGGAGACACTAAATAATCCCTTGAAGCACTCATGCACCTCTGAAGCAATTTCTTCTTAAGTGTAAGTACCCTTCCATTAGCATCAACTAATGAAGTGATCCGATTACATCTCTTCCTCATGGATGCAACCTTGTTGAAGAATGGAGTCTTTCAATCCCCATCCTTGAGCCCTGTTACTTTCCACCTTTGCTTCTAATAAATCTCTTCCTTTTCATAAATGTCAAACAAAAATTTCCTTAAAATCTTCCTAGTGGTTAACTCTACTAGGGATAGTCAATAGATTCCTCCTTGTTCAGTAACTCAATGTTATGCAGTAGCTTTTGTTTGATTTTCTTATTTCATTTCATCCTCTTCGCTAACCACCTCTCTAAGGCCACCCTTAGTCTTCTCAAGTTTTCTACCCATGTAGCTGCACTGTTTTGGCTTCCCTTGATTTTCCTCCAACAGCCTCTAACAATAAAATCCATCAACTAATAATTATTTTAATCACTAATAATTTTCAAATATATTATTAATTAAAATATATTATTTATATATTTATTTTAAATAAAATTTACTTTAATCATTAATAATTTTTAAATATATTTATTTTGTAAATTAATATATAATTTTTTAACATAAATTTTTTTATATTTTTCTGAAAATTAAAGTGAAGTTAGCAATGGTTGCCAATTTTATTTTAATTTTTGCAAAAAGAATTATAATTTAACATTGTTAGATAATATTTTTTTATTTGTTCTAATATTTTTAAACTTGTAGTGTAGTTGGCAAACCATTTACCGGCTTCTCAAAAAATTTTAAAAATATAAAAATTAAGATCATCTATGGAACTAAGATCATTTATTGAACAAATGATTTCAATTTTTTTTCAAAAATTAAAGTGAAGCTGGCAATGGCTGTCAACTTCACTTTAATTTTTGTAAAAAAAATCTAAATTATCAGTTAAGGATGATTTCAATATTTTTTACTTTTTTATTTTTTTCAAAAATTATAGTGAAGTCAACAACCTTTGTTTGCTTTACTTTAATTTCTAGAAAAAATTAAAACTAAAATCATTTGTTGAATGGATGTTTCATAAGTGCTCTTAGGATAGCCTTTCAGTCTTGAAAAAATTTCAACATGCTAAAATGAAGTCGGTACTCATTACTCACTTCAATTTAACTCAAGTTGATAAATAAGATGCTGACTTCACTTTAATTTTAAAAAAAAGAAAAATATTACTTGGAGTGATGATTTAATGGAAATCATTACCCAAGTGACCACATCGGAGTACCATAACCAATTCTTTCTATTTTCTCCTCTTGATTTATATTTTTTAATTTTGATTTCTATATTTTTTAAAATAAATAACTAAAAATAAAACAATGTTAAATAGGCTCTTACATTTTATAATGACAACTCTTTCATTAGAAAAATAATAATCATTACTTAACATTTAAAATATGTATCTAAATAAAATATTATTAATACTCTAGATAATTAACTATGACATAATCTTAGGGTGCATTTGGTGACCATTTTGGTATCACCTCGATGATTTTGGATCAATGGTGATTCTAATCCCGAGATGATTTGATTCTTAGTAATCAAAGATCGTCATGTTTGATACGCTATATCATAGTGATCAAGGATCATTAGTGATCTGATATCACTATAGTTAATATGCCATGAAAATCCAAGATTATTAACCTAAAATACCAAAATTACCCTTATAATATTTATATTATATTACTATAACATATATAATATGATACATCAAATTATATCATATATTATAATATATAAACTAATATTATATTATATTATAATAGATAAATTATTATATATTATATATAGTAAAGTTTAATATTATTTTAATGATAATATATAATATATAATATATAATGTATAATACATAGGGTAGACTTGACCACATTTGAATGTAGCCAGTCTGAATCCGGTCACTTCCTCTATCTTAGATTTACATAATTCACGAATCCTAAAGATGAAAAAGATGAAAAAAGTGAGATGGTTTTGGGATCTGCATGGATTAAGGGTGGGGAAAGTGACTAGATCCTAAACTTAGCTATTTTCAAATATAGCAAAGTCTACCTCTAATATATAATATTATACAATAATATAATATTATGCATTATGTTATATTGTAGTATAATAATATAATAGTATAGCAATAAATAATATGATATATTAATCTCATAAATCATATTATATCTTAATTATTATTATTATTATATATTTATTATAAATAAAGGATATTTTGGTTTATGAATTTTAATTTAAGACCATTCCAGTAGTTGATTTTAGATCACCATTCTTAAGAATGACGATAGGATCACCTTCTTATGAGGTGATTCATGATGTAGGGATGATCTTGGATCATCGCCATATATGAGATCACCGCCACATAGGATCATACTAATGCAACCAAATGAGGTAATTCTATCATGATCTAAATGGAATCATCGGTGATCCTAAGCAAATCACCCATATTAAATGCCCCTTTAGTGATTAATGATGATTATTATAATATCAACTGCTTTAACATCAAATTATGTCAATCCCTCTATTTCTAAACATTAATATATAAATAATATCTACTGCAATAATTGTCATGGTCAGTAATGACTAATGAGTTGTTGAAATCTAAGGCTAAAATATACTTTTGATGCTCGAACTTTGATTCAAAATTTATTTTGATTCTCAAACTTTTAAATGTTACAATCTAATTTTTCATATTTTAAGAATGTTACATTTCAGATATTTTATTATATAAAATTAATTAAAATTAATGAAATAATTGATATGTCATCTTGATTTATTACGGTGGCACATCAGTTATTCTAATCCTATGTAATCGAATAATAAAAATATAATATTTTTAAAATATATAAAATTAAATTATAAAAATTAAAAAATTAAAGAGTAAAATAAATTTTTAGTGAAAGTTTGAGTGCCAAAATATTTTTGCGCTTAAACATAGCACTCCTGCCTCGCCTAAACTTTTGTTTTTTGTTTTTATTTTTTTTAAAAAACGTAACTCGCGGAAGCGGTCCCTGCGAGCAAATAGACCGGTTCCCGCGCCAGAGACGAAACAACGACACGTTCCCTTCCTTCGAGCCAAAACCTTCACAGCTCTTTCCTTTGGTGGCTCCGTTCTATCGCGACGGTCCCAACGGAAACGAATAAACTCCCCTCCGAATCCGATGATTCTCCAATCCGCTGCTTCTCCCATCGTTCCTCACGATGATTCGCATTCCGGATTGTTCTCTTCGGCTTTTTCTATCAAATCCTCCAGTCATGGTGTATTTGGTTCGTTTCGATCGATTCATCTCCAAGCTCTTAATTCATTGGTGGTGCGAATCGTTATTTCAGGTAAAAGTGTGTGTTTTTTCTTTTTTTCTTTTTTTTTTTCCTGGTCATATTTGGCCGCAAATTGATCGAATTCTATTCTTGCTGGATAACATTAGGGCACACGCTTGTAATCTGTGTGAAGATGGATCCGTTTGATCTCTACTATTTACTTTTCAATAAAAGTTGTCGTGAATATTTTTGGAGTTTAATCTTCTGAGTATAACTACTATTAAAATTGGGTTAACAAAGCTTAAATTTAAGCAGCAGATTGATTGGGTTTTGGTATAACACATTCTGAGCATGGATAATCTTTTATCCTCCCTTCTTTTGCTGAATCTTTTTTCATGCAGAAACTATGAGTGGAAATTTTATTGTACTTCTATTTGGTATTCTTCTTTTAAGGTTTCATAAAATAGACAACCATAATGCCTGGTTTTCTGTAAACAAGGTTATGTGAAAAACCGTGGTAGGCTAGTCTTACATGCTAATTTTCTGGTTATATGACCTCCTAAATTTTACGAAACAAGTTTTGCAAGAAGCAACCATGCAAGAGATTTTGTAAAGCTCTTGTTCATTTAGGTTTTGTAAGAGGCATTTTAGTAGAACCTGACAACCAGACAGCCCTGACTCTTTGCAAATTCCATCATTTCATGTTTTGACTCTAGTAATGTGATGAATTGGTGAAAGTCATTTAGATAATTCCATAAACAAGACATAGGCATCCATTGAAGTCAATTTTGAGGGTTCTGCAGTTGTATCTTTCAGAACCAGATGAAGCTTTTCTATGAGTTGTGGTGGGTGACAAATGATATGTCAAGGCAAAGGCAAGTTAAGATTATACATTTTTATCAAGAAGAACCTCATTATGTTTCCATAATCATGGAATTGTAATTTTAGATAAATATTATTTTGTCGGCCTTGCTGAAAAGAAGTATTTTCCAGTCTCCGAAGGCAAGAGGAAACTTTATTTGATGCTGTGCTACTAACATGAATTTTGGTCCTAGATCCAGCTTGTTTACTCCAAGATATAAGAGGAGGTTGCTTTTAAAGAATCTGCCTGAATAATGCTACTCATTTTCAAAGAAGAAAACCTGAATAAAGCTATTCACAGTTAAGTTTGTTCTTTGTATTAAGGTTGCTTGCGGTAGTGTGCCAAGATTGAACATAATCCATCTCTTCAAAAATCTGTTTTATTTCTTCCTCAATTAATTTATCACATGCATACGTGAAAGAAACATGCCATCTTCATTACACCTCCAATTTTTTAGGTTTACTCTTAATACTTGGAAGGTTGTTCTAATTGGAATAAGCTTCATTTGTTATAGGACACCAGTGTAAATTCAAACAAGCACATATTCTAGCAAGAAGGAATGGCAGAGATAGATACAGGACCACATGAATCTATACAGGCTGCACTGCCTTTGTTTGAGCAAATAATTGATCAGAATAATTCCAGTTCAGCCAGCAATGGGGTAAGACGTTTCAGGGACCTACTTTCAAAAAAATCAAAGATCACCTGATGTCTTTGAAGTTCCTCACGAGCTCTAGTTTTTATTCCATATCTTTTCCTTTTTTTCCTTTTTCCCCTTTTCTCTAATTGCTAGGAAGTGGAGAAGGAGAAGGAACTACAACTATTGATGGAGTTGACAAATCGCAAAGTGCAGCTGGAAATCAAAGAATCTGCCACCATGCAGACTGCTCTCCAGCTTGATAGGTGTTGTAAAATAATTGAAGAATTATCAACTAAGTTGAAGTACTCTAAAGCTGAGAGAGATAGATCCATGGAAGATTGCCAGGAATCTTATAGTCACATGGCTAAACCTGAGTCTGTTATTAAAGTGACTGCAGGCCAAGAAACCCAGAAACGACACATGCTGGATGAGTTGAAAGCTTTGAAAGAAGAGAGAGTATTTATGAAATCAGAGCTCACTGCTGCTGAGGAATTGAATGTTGCTGCACTGAGACATGCTGAATTGATGAAGACAAAAGTACTCTTAGAGCAAGAGAACAGAAAAGAGCTTTTGATGCACATCTTGGAGCTCAATCAAGCCATTCTTTTGTCTATCCTATCAGCAGTTGAAGCAGAGAAAGAGAGGCATGCTTTCTATTGTTGGAAGGAAGCAGAGATGCAGGTTGCTAAAGAAGCAGTTATTCTGTCCCATAAGCAACTTGAAGGAATGAAAAGACAGTTCGATATGATGAAAGACTGGGAGAATGAGCTCTTGCAAAAAATCATGCTGACTGACTATTTGGAATTGGAACTAAAGCAAGCGAAGGAGTTATGCAATTCATCTTCACAAGTTGCTTCATATGCTATGAGTGACTTGACCCAGTTGAGGTCAGAGATGGCAGTCATGGACAGATTAAACTCTGAGAACATGGACTACATTATGTTCATGGAAGCTGAAGTGAAACGGATGGAAGAAGAGCTTCAGAGTGCAAGAGAATATGTTAATGATCTGGATTGCCAGGTCAAGATTCTTATGACTAATATGCAGAATCTGAAAGATGATATGTCAAAAATTACCAAAAGAGATTTGGAATTGGAGGTAGAAATTGCAAATCTGAAATCTGAACTTCACAAAGGCAGACCTAAGATTGCTGCTGCTGAGGCAGGTGAAGCAAGGCCTATGAGTGCTCAAGCTGGGTTATTTCTCACCGTGCAGCAACAAGCACGAGAAGCAATGGCAGGCAAGAATGAAACAGAGAGATTAACAGAATTGAGGAATGCTGAAGCTGAAACAGAGGTGAATGATGATGCATCTACAGTTAGTGAGGGGAGAGACTTTGTTACAACCTCAACTGGATTTTGTTCCAGTATCACAATCTCAACAGAAGATTATGAGGCCCTGCTCCAGAAAGCTGAGAAAGCTGATAGAATGGCAGATTCACCACTGAAAGATGGATCTCAATCGCTTGGATATGAAAATAAATGCAAGGTCGACATCTTAAAAGAAGAGCTTGAAGCTTCCAATGCAATAATCAGTGATTTGAGATTCAGTTTAGAGGAGGCAACAAGGAGAGCTGAGCTATCTGAGCAAGCTAAAGCAGCTATTGAAGACCAGTTAAGAAAGTGGAGAGTAAAACAACAGCAGAGAAGAGCTGCTTCAGAAATGCTTCCAGAGCAGTCCACTAGGAAGCACACGAATTACATGATGCATGAGCCTTCGGCATCTCGGCCTCCACTGGGTCAGTCAGGACTTAATAGTGTAACTCGCCATGCAAAAAGAGGCTCTTCTATGTGTATTGCAAAAAATTCAAAACATGTCCCACTTGGTAAGATTCTTAATATGAAATTTTAGTGATCATGAACCAGTTTTAGTGCCAGAGTTTGTGGTGTATATCCCATCATCGGGTCAATTCTCTTATAGCAGGGGACCTCTATTATTAATCTGTTCTGTTAATGCTAGCATACATCCAGTAATAAATCATGAACCTGATCAGTGGCGAACTGATATTCTTTATATTTTTTTATTTTTTTACTCTTAATATTTAAACCATCCGACACAATTAGGTTGATAGCTTCTGGTGATTTGATTCCACTATTTGATATGCTTATCAAAATCTTACTTATTACGGGTAAACAAAATTCAAGATAGTAATCCTGACATATCCTGAACTTCACGGATACAAACTAAGGCGTGCTTGCATTTGGGAGTTTCTGGATTGGGTTTTAGCAAATGATGCTTGGATCAGGCTCTTCCCTACTGCTTAAGTGAATACCTTCCTCATATCGGGTTTTAGCAAATAATGCTCGCAAAACCGCTATCATGAGGAGAAGGTGAAATTGTATCACTCGGTTAAAAACAGTGATGGGATCTGGGTGGAGGATGCTGCTCAAATTCGATATGAATTCAGTCAGTACTTCCAAAACAGATGGTGCATTGACACTGCTCAATTCTATCTACCAAATCAGATATGAATTTAGTCAGTTCTATCTACCACTGTTCAGTTCTATCTACCAAAGGTCCAGTATCAATTAAACGACATTGAAAGGACCTTGCTATTAAGGGATGTGGATGAGGCAGAGGTCATTCATTCTCTCCCAATAATGTACCCTGACAAAGCTCCAGGACCAGATGACTCTCCCCCCAGGCTTTTAAAAAATACTGGACTATCATCAGACTAGAAGTCATTTTAGCAATTAAACAGATCTTCCAGATTGGTGATATGTCGAATGCTTGGAAGGTGACCTTTGTTGTTTTAGTTCCTAAATGCACCACTCCTACCTTGGCTTCTCACTTCAGACTTATTAGCCTTTATAATATCATTTATAAATTAGTAGCCAAGGTATTGACCTTACAGATTCATAAGATCATTTGCTTGCTGATTTCTGAAGAACAGGCTGCATTCATCAGAGGATATTCTATCTTTGATAATATCATCCTTAGCCAGGTGTTCCTTCATTCCCTTCACAAGGCTTTTCCTAAACACCCTCTGATGGCAATTAAGTTAGATATGGAAAGGACTTGTGACAAAGTCAATTAGGCCTACCTTGTTCATGTTCTTTGGCACTTTTAACTTTTCTGAGAAGATGATAGGCTGGATTAAGAGATGCATTCTTTCTCTCAATTATGCCATACTTGTGTAGGGGACTCCAACTGATATCTTTCATTCAAAAATGGGACTTCATCAAGGCTATCCTCTGTCTCTATACTTATTCATCTTGTGTGCTGAAATGCTGAGTAGTAGTCTTCATTAAGGCCTGAATAGTGGATCAATTCATGAATGCCGATCCTTTTGACACATTCCTACTATAAACTATTTACTCTTTGCTGATGACTGTTTCCTTTTATCCAAAGCCAGTCTATCTGATTATTGGGCTTTCACCTCAATTATCCGGGACTATTGTATTCAAATCCAATCAAGTGTGAATTTGGATGAATCAATGGTACTGTTTACCCAGAAACTCCTCATTCTGTGATTGAATCTCTCACCACCACTCTTGGAATTAAACATGTTAATGCCTTGGGAAAGTACTTAGGTATACCTTTGAGGGGGAAAAGACTAACCAAAATATGTTCTCCGAAGGATAAAATTTCTTGAAGTTAGAAGCTTGAAAGTGGCAAACCTTATCTTTGCTGGTAGGTGCACTCTTATCAAATCAGTGTTGTGCTCCATTCTCATTCATGTCATCTCCCATATTGCCATCGCACAACATTTCTTCCACTGGTTTGATTGCGCAATCAGCTGTTTTTTATGGGGTCACACCACTCAAAGCAGATCACTTCATACAGTGTCTTGGGAGATTATTTGCAAACCTAAGGCTTGTGGAAGGTTGGGCATGCCTAATATCAAAGCTTGGTGGCCTGCTCTTCTCACTAAAGTGGTGGGTAGAATCATTCTTCATCCTTAAAGCCTTTTGGCAAAAATCATCTTAGCAAAATATAAGTTTTAGGGCAGCTGGTCTGATTATCAGCTACCAAGAAGGGTGTCTAGTATTTGGAAGGAATTATTTCAGGCATCTCATCATATTCAGTGGGGCTTCAGGTTGTCGATTGGTGATGCTGCTTCTATCAATACTATCTTGCATCCATGGTTCTCAAATGTCCCGATTTGCAAAATGCCACGTATATGTCATTTTGGAAAACTGTGGTACGGTTGATTGTCTTATTGCAGAAGATGGAACCTGGAGGCATGATTTAATAACCTCTTGTTTCCAGGGACATCTGGCACTAGGGATCATCAGAACACCAATTGTTGGTGCTGATCAGCTTGATATTTTATGTTGGGGACCAAGTTCAGGAAGTCTATTACCAAATCACTAATTCTGAGTTTGAAATGGGAGTTGCTAACATTGGAAATCTCTGGAAAATCAAAGCTCACACTCGACCCCTCCATTTCATCTGGAAACTTTTCAGGGATGGACTTCCATCTTCATCTCTTCTTGCTACCAGATTTACTGATTTGAGATGTCATGCTCATGAAGAGACAGCAAATCATCTCTTTTTTTTCACTATGACAAGGTCACTCAAGTACGGAATCTGCTTCAAGACCACACCATCATGTCTTTCTATTCAATCCAACAAACCAGGGAGTTTCTTCTTGCTAAGGCAGCTTCCCAGGAAGTCTCCTTCTCTCAATCCTTACTGGTTTATATTTTGTAGTCGAATTGGAAGTCTCGAAACATGGAAATTTTCTAAGGTAAAGGGACCATGCCTTCATAGATTGTTCACCATGCAGGCCCGGGAGTATCATAAAGCTATGAAGACCGACTACATATTTGCACCTAGCACATAGGGCTGTTCCTCCTCTAACTCAGGGGATCTCTCACCTTCTCAGATAATCTCTTGGCAGCCCCACAACCAGGCCAATTAAAACTCAACTTCAATGGCTCTGTTCACCCTTATTCAGCTGTAGTTGGTTTCCTCGTTAGGGACTGGCAATGAAGATGTCTTTATGCAGCTTTTATTTCATTATCCGTTCTTCTGTTCGTAACATAGAATTGACTGCAGCTTGGATTGGACTACCGAAATTATTAGAGTTATCTAGGAGAGCCCCACAATACATTCTCGAAGGTGATTCAGCAACTGTCATCACCTGACAAAGACTCTTCTTGCTGCTGTCATCCTTTACTTCAGAGAGTCAAGAACATTCTACGATCTACAATAGTTCTTTGTTAACATACCTTACAAGAAGACAACCAACCTACTGATTATCTAGCTAATATTGTGACATCCTCTTCTCAATTGCTTTCATGGGACCATAGCTTTCTATCATAGTTGGCGCTGCTTCTCCATGCTGATAGGTGAGGGAAGGTCTTTCCGAGACATTGATATTGTTCTGTTGCTATCCAAAAAAAAAAAAATAAGGAAAGAAAAACATTGCTACTACTGAGGTGATTATGTTGAATAATCTTGTATGGTTGGAATTTTGGCAATTATATGTAATATTTTAAATCGAGAGTTTGGTTAAAATTTAGTTATTCTAATTATTATCAAAATATAATAAATTTATTGACAGGTGATAAACACTTTCATGCTCATAGGCCAACCATTGTGAGTATGTGGTGGTTGTAATGCCCTGGAATTATAATTTTGGGTAGCCAGTATGATAATTTTAAAGAGAAATCATTACTTCAAGCGGTGATTTTCTCCTTTTGAAATCAAGCGATGATTTTCTATTCAGATCAGCAGAAAAAATGGTTTCTATTGACGTGGCATTCACATGACAAATCACATTATTTCTAGAAGTAGTTTTGAAAAATGATTCCTAGATTAAAGCATTGAAGTAGTTTTGAAAAATGATTGCTAGATTAAAACATTGTTTTATAAAAAATTTCCAAATAAACATCCATGATCTCTTCTTGACCATGAGACATGTTTAAATTTCATGTTCCATCTCTATTCTTTTCTTTCTTCTACATTATTTTTTAAAGCAAATAGGAATAGTTCTAGAAATGATTACACATAATAAGCACAATGTTATTAGGGTTGAAATAACATTGGTCATTCCTTTCTTCTTACCGCCCTATTCCTCGAGTACTACAGATTTATCTATAGGAGTTTAATATGGCTTTGTAGTAGTTATATGTTAGTGTAAAGAGGGTTTTAGAGTTAAAAGGTCTGTTTCCCTCATTTGACTATGCTTGGTTGAGACTTAGGTTGAGATGTGATAGTCTTAGTTATCAGAGTGAGATCAAAAAAGCGGACAACCAATATAACCCAAACTTTAGTTTGGTTGGTTCAATAGTTAGATTGGCTCTGTAATTGATCAGGTAAAACCTATAACTCAACCTAGTTTCACCTATCCTAGTCCAATCGAATAAGTTTGAGTGATCAAGAAATTCTCTTTCTATTAAAATTTACCTAACCGCTTATTGACATATTAATCATGATAATATGACTATAAATGAAAAAGTAACGTTATCTAGTTCTTGTTATGTATTTATCAAGAGTTCTCTCTACCTTGTGGCCAAAAAGATTTGTACAACTCCAAAAATTGATACAATATATAAAATAATGATTATAAAAGCATGATTAAATTTTGTATTGTCACATAAACCCCAAGCCATTTTCTTAAGTGAAATAGAAAGTCCTAATCTTAGGGACTAAACTACAATAGCAAGATATTTAAATTCATATATCTCAGCCATCTTAGTGGATGGTTGCTACTTCAATGGACCACTATCTTAGTTAACATTAGTTGAGACTAGTTGTATTATTGAACTAGGTCATATTTGTGTATGTTAAGAGCCACAACCTGTCCAACGTACATCCAATTGGTATTTATGGTATCTAGGTTCTCATCAAGTACCAAAAAAATGAATCATTAATTAAGTTAAAATTAAAATTACCATGCTTTGAGAAAATTATTAGTAAAACATCCTATTACATCCTTTAAAAATTAAATCATGAGTAACAATTTGATAATTAACCATATAAATGGATGACCAAAACTTGAAAAGATAAATGTAATTTAGAGTTAAAGTACTAATATCAAAATATGTTTTACCACAAGATGATTTTTATTCTATCCTATTAAGTTATAGAATATTCACATATCAAGAGTTTAAAAACTGAAAAGCATACAAATAACATTTAATATTATATAAATAAATTATGTTATTACTAAGGACCAGGTAAGGTTTGGTCTAAACACTCAAACTTAGGCTTGATTCGACATTTTAATCGGACCTAACTTTAGGCCCATACCAACCCATTCATTGGTGGGCCGGGCCTGAAAAAGTTTGGCTTGGGTTGGATTTGGGATAGTTATCGAATTGAATTTGTAGGTTAGAGTGATAGCCCAAGAATGAAAGTTAATATTTTACAAATCGTAGAAGCTTGGGTTGCATTTTATAAATTTAGATATCAAAATCTTATAAAATAAAGTAAATATGAGATTAATTACAAAAAGAGAAATATTTCGATATGATAAAAAATTGATTAAAGAATATCAGTTAATATTTTGATATCATGCCGGCCAATAAATTAAAAAAAAAAAATTTGATGTTTATATCAGTTGACATAAAAATGGTCACCGGTAATTGAGATTGGTGCAAACCGATATCTCGGCCGCGAAGGCGCTAAGCTACAATTGCGACGGCAGGCACAGGGTCCATGAATCTTCCACCGGCTATGCCATTTAACATTCAATATGTTTCAGGATCAGGCAGCTGTTGTTGATTGTTTTAACCAAAAACCAAGCCTCCATGCTTTCAGTAACAAAATAGGCACTTGGAGAGAATTCTTTACACTGATCATCCGATCCAAGGACTACAGACAAGGCTTTGTCTGAATGACTCTTTGATGAAGTTTTTACAACCATATCCCCTTATGCATGCATGTCTCGGCAAGGATTTCCTTTTTTTTCCACCAAAAAAAAATCTTCCGACACTTTGGGATTGCTTTTTACATACTTCCATGATTCTATCTTATTTACCTCTTATACTTTGGCAACCCTTTGGTCATGTGTATTGAAGAGGAAGATGCTAGTTGAAACTATTTCACTCCAATATACTTTTGTATCCTTTACTGAATTCACTGTTGCTTGATGGGAGTTAAATCTACTATTGATTATTATTCTGAATCATTCTATACTGAAAAGAGATTCTTTCATTGTTATTGTTAACTATCAAAAAAAAGTAAAAGTGCACATCCAACTCTGTACCATATCTGAAGGAACTCCTCTCTTTCTTTAAGAGTATTTCTTGTTCTCATGTATTTCAGTAGAGAAATCAACTGATAAATTTTTTTTTGATCAAGTGGCAGTATCGATGCATTCACTGATTTGGATTCATTAGTTTTCTTATCGGTTTAACCTTTTGGTGGAGGTCGATGATAGGGGCATTACCTATGTGAAAACATGATATTGCCTTTTGTAACCCCTCCAAACTCACTCACCTCACAAAAAAAAAAAGAGAAAAGGAAAAAAAAAAAAGCCCTCATCTTAAGTCATTGTTTGTTGTCTTACCTTCTTCCCTCTTTCAGTCGGTTTGTTTGCATCAATTTTATTTTTTCTTATCATACTTTTGTTTATCATATTTAACTCTAAGGAAAGGTGCCAGCCAAAAGATTTCCATGAGCTCTAGAATTACATGGCACATGGTTCACACGGCAGTGTGAACATATTACTTTTTTTTCTTTTTCTTTGATAAAACCGTGTTACGGTAGACAGCGAGAGGTTCCATGCGGAATCTAAAATTCCTGGTAATAAACACGAGATTTCCTTGGAAGGTCTCAAAGTCTATGATGGGACCGAAACAGGTCACCGAAGACGTGATCCTTTTTGGAACCATTGGTTGAGAGTTGGACGGCAGGACAGGGGAACAAGCTTTTCCAACCATTAGACAGGGATTGTTGGTCCCAGTAAAACAGTTCAACTGGTGCTTATTATTTTCTAAAAGACCTTAGTTGATCAAAGTTTTGTCCACACGAGCATGAGACATCCTTGGTAATTTTTTTTTTTTTTGGATAATTGTTAGCTGACCTAGCATCGAGTGCCATGCGTCCACGTGAACCATCCTCACAGGTCACCTCCTATCGATGAGATGGTGGCTGTAAGGCAGCCGATGACTTCTCGATAAAATAGAGAGAATTCTTTATTTCAAGTAAGAAAAAATACAAAAATATTTTCCGTTTCATCTTCTCTATAACACTCTAACAACCTTTTTCCTCTCCGTCGATGTAGTCAGGGGCATAACGCTTTTGAAAATTTTAGTAACCTTGTATACCGATCGACGACTCCTCCGTCGCTTCCCTTCTGCTATGATTACAATTTTCCAAATATGCTGTTATTCATTAGTCTTTAAGAACAAGTTACAGCATTAAATTCAATTTTGCAATGGAGTTATCTTTGCAAGAGCAATATAAACATCTCATCGTTGTACATGAAGAAGTTTCTACCATAGCAATATGTGCATATAATTATGTTTGCAAATGGGAACCTTCACATTTGATGTAAATTATCTAGGCCTAATACCTGAACCTAGAACCTAGAACCTTTGCCAAGAAGAGGAGGAATGTGACTATTGGAGCATCGCCTAATTTATTAAGCAAAATGTTCTGGAATCACTTTTAAATCGCTTTGGAATCACAATTGCGATAAACTTGATGTCTAAATGCTTGTGATTATGCTCCTTGGGCACACAAAAGTTGCAGATATCCAATATACACAGCTATATGATTAGCAGATCAAAACATGGGGAAGCTGAACTTTGTGATTCCACAGTCAAGCCTGAGAAATTAACTTTTGACATCGAATGTTACTGCAAAGTTTTCTGTTTCTCTTTAATAAAGGAAATATTATTGCTGTGCTATTTGTGTAACTGAGGTTCTCTGAACCTCTGAGGACAAAAACATGGTTGAGTGTTGTGATAATTTCTGAAGAAGAAATTGTCTCAAATCAAACATGGTAAGATATATTATCAAAACGAGCTTTACTTCACATGCAATTTAGCTGGCATTACCATTATTTTTCAATATCTGGATGTTTTCATCTATAAAGTAACAGAAGATAGAAGCATAGGGGACAATATGAATAATGAAAGAAGAGGACGTTTCTTTAGCTAAATTTTTTCAGCCCTGGAACAACATTCTGCTGGTTTGGTGGTACTTGTCTTGGCCATGTCTACAGTTTGAAATAAATTGGACCCAAAACAACCAGCATGGTTTCTTTCCCTCTGCACTAATGTTGGACAGCCCTTTGATACATTCCATGGGTGCCCAACGGCCAAACTTCGTTGGACAACCCATAGTGAGCAAACAGGGACAAAAGTCATGCAAGAAGATGCTCTCCATCGAAGAATTTAGTGAGTGGTCAACTTTTCGAACAAAATCATTGATGTCTGCTGGGAAAATCTGAAAGCAATATCCAAAAGTGGGATTCAGATGAGTTGCTATGCTGGAAGTAAATTAACAGCAGGCATAGTACCGTATGGATGGCAGCTATTTAAGCACTACCTGCAGTAAGCCGCCCATATGATTTGTGTTTCAAAATAAACATCATCTCAGTTTTGAAACCAAATCACTTTTCCTCGAGATTGACTGCATTGTTTAGTGATAAGAAAGACCCATTTGGTTTGAGCCATCAAATGACACCGACGTTGATTTAATCGGTCAATTATTGCCGCTGCTTGGAAGGGGAAAAAGGCATAAGCAGGCCCTAATCTTTGACCAGCACTCCAATAGAAAGAAACTGAAATAAAAACAATATATTTAGCAGCAATACAAAAGTTCTCCCTTGTTAGAATGCTTTGTCCAACCATATAGTTGTTGAACAAATAATTATATTGATTCAATAGATGCATGTCAAAAAAAAATTCTTTATTATTTGTAATATTAAAATTACAAGCAAATCAATGTAATCAAGTGATTGGATTGATTCGATTCTTATTCCTACTTAATATAGAAGCAGGGTATAAGTGGTTGAGAAGAAAGGATAGAGGAGATAGAATAAAGAAGATAGAGAAGACTAAGATACAGAAGATATTTGTAAGATAAGATACCGCTACTCCTAAGGTAAGATACCGTTGCTCATAGGATTATTTAAATATTTGATATTTGATTTAAAGTTGAGATCCTTATAAAAGCTAACTACCTCTGTATTTATAAGGCTTAAATGGTAACTACAGGTGCCAATAGGTTACCAATGGGTTGAAACTTTTAATAACTCCTCTTCAGTTTCCAACAAACTCCTTTTGGGTTCTACAATTTAAAATACAACTTCAATCTTCTCCTAATTTGGCTGACCAAAAGTAATGGCTTATAGTGGTTGAACATAACCACCTTTGCTAAAAGTTAGTTACCAAAGTAACTATTACTTGATCAAAAGTTGCCCATAAGTCTCAATCTAATGCTTTTGTTATGCTGTCAAGGAGCTGAAATATGGCGATAATAATAATAAATAGATCATAGTATGAAAACCATACGATCTTACAACTTTGTTTATATTTTTTTCCACCTATCAAAAGATTATTTATATTATTTTATATATTACACAGCTTAATATAATGTTGAAGTATATATATACATGCATATATATATATACATACATACATACATATACACACACATACCTACATACATACATACATATATATATATATATATTCATATATACCCATACATATATTAGGATAAATTTTATCATACTTTTGACTGTATATGGATAATGTCATAAATAATGAAAAGACTAAGGGTATTAAAACATTGGAGAAGATGCTTGAGGTATTGAATGGTAACCTTAAATGAGTGGGATTGAAGCTTAATTTCTGAAAAAAAGTATAGTAATTGAACCCATACATTAGACCTTGACCCACACATTAGACCTTGACAATATGTGGTCATCTCACAAAAAATAAATTATTTCTTCTTATACAATTAAACAAGTAACAAGGATTTAGATGGCAACGGTGAGATGGATTATATTTAGACTGAGGGAGATTTTAAGGACCATGTGTATCGTTCAATTACATAAAAAATAATGTCCTACAGATAGGAGGATGAATATAGATAATTAGACTAAAAATCTTATGGCTTAAAATTTTGAGTTGGCTTAGATTTCAGCGTTTTTCCGGTATCTTTCCAATATCTTCTTAGTTGCCCCATTAAATAATATCAGGCTGATGACTGATAATCCTAGACAACCCTTCAAATGATGCAATCAAAAGAGTAATTACAATGGAAGTTTGTCAAAGCAATGGATTAGACTCGAGTGAAGTTGAGTCGGCTCACACCCACAATGGAAGAGAATGCTTATATAGCAGTTCTATTCTCACATGAAATAAGTGGTAGGAGACCAAAAGAGGAAAAAGAATTAATATTTTATTGGATATTGAGCAAACTTTGATGGTGGATGCTAGCTATAACCTGAGAGTTGTTTGGGAGAGGAGCATTTCAAGTCGGTCCTCGGCACAACAAAGGAGTGCATGCTAAAAACTGATAAAAAAACAATATATGGCCCTAAAAATTAATTTCAAAATCTCTAATAGCTTGTAAGGCGATTTTATCAAAGAGGAGGTGAAGGCAATCTTGGTGCATCAAAGATCAAGATCCTTGATGGTTTTTCCTTGTAATTTTTCCATATCTGCATCTAATCTGCATTTATATATTAAGCATTTTAACCTTTCATTAATAAAAATAAAGATTCTTGCACATTTGAAGGTACCAATGCTGATGATAGCATCTCTCTCTCTCTCTCTCTCTCTAAAGTTATGTTCAATTTTGTCAGTTTATCTAAATATAAGAGGGGCATAAATTGGCTTCACTACTTATGCGATGAACTTGACGTTCGTTGGTCCACATGAAAATTCTAGCACAGATCTTGAACTCCTCTAAGATAGCAAAAGGCAACTAATATCTTGCACCCAATGTGTCCTGCACATCTACAAACCATTGAAATTGGCATCTCTTTTTGCTTTTTTTTTTTTTTTTTTTTCAGTGGTCTCGTACATCAAACAATCTAGAATCTCTTCTTTTCAATTAACAGCTCTTGAAAGTCCACTAATCAAAATTTCATGATTCTTATCTCCCAATCTTTTGTTCCCACTAAGTGAGAAATCCACTCACTAAGAGGCCCGGCCTCTCCTTTTTGAGTCCCAATAAAGCCGTGATGCTTTAAAAAGGCAAGCAAGCACCTCGACCATCACACAAACGTCGCGCTTGTGAGCACCACCATGCCAACGTCTGGCCACTTGGCTTTACGCATGACATAGCCAACACTGGATGATCGATCGCATAGAACGCATGTGTGGACTATTAACCAGACGGACCTGTCAACACGCAAGGCCACACAAGGCGTGGAATTTGACTCTGCCTTCATTAGCGTCCAAATTTTGTGTGATGGGAACGAGCACACGTGCAGCTCCATGGGCCATGGCCCGAGAAAAAATGACTCAATCCTAGCCTTTGAAATCAGTCGTCTTTTGACGTTCGCTAGAATCCAAGGGCACGTAGGTTATTGAAAGAACACTCGCAACAAGGTGACGACGTATCTGGCGTTCTTGGCCAATCAAGGGGCCGAGGCATGGAAACCACACAGAGGAGTCTGTACTTAAAAGTTTGGAGACGGCCGGTGCTAGTTTTTTTTTCTTTTTTTTTTTTTTCTTGTCCTCTTTCGTGTCCCCATGGCTAGAGAAGCTTTGGAGCCATTGAAGGAAAAGAAGTGGTGGGTGCTTTCTTTGAGTAGTTTAAACTGCTGGGATGGTGGCCTTTTCTTGGCACAGGCTCGGATGATGATCTCTCATTGAATGCCGCATTTACCGACGTGAGACAAAACCGTGTGCTCGATGGACCCTACCATGATGTAGTCCATTGACCACCTTTAAGTCATTGTAGAATATTTTTATTTTCGCTACAGAGAAAGTTAGGCAAGTCTTAGAATAAATGTTATTAAGACTCTCGCTCTCTCTAAATCTTCATTTGAAATATTGGGTGAAGGGTGATGACTGAGGGAGGGAAGAAAGAAGGAAAAAGGGATGTCCGCCCTAGATGCCATGTTGGAACATGGATGCACAAAGCAATCTAGAACAGTAGGGGGTATAAAAATTATCTAGCCTAATAAAGAAAGATGTCAAAAGATAATAGAAACTTACAAGAAATGTAGGGAAAAGTGTGGTGAAATTATAAGAAAAATATTGAGAGCTAGTTTGATATTTACATGGCTAGAAATTGTAAATAATTTATGATGATGCTGGAAATCGGTCATGGACCTCACATACCAACAAGATAAATGATGAAGATGATCTAAAAATGAGATCAACAAATCTAGCAACAAAAGCTAAGATATCCATCGTTGTAACTTGCAATAGTAGAAAAAATGCATGAGGAAGGATGTCAGGAGTTTCTCAACGAGGGCTCTTCAACACTCAAATCAATGGACAGAGATGATGAGAATAGCCAAGGGCAGACCTTCTAGCCATTGGGTTTGTGAATGAAACAGGATATAATGAAGAGATAGGGAGCAAAAGTATAGTCTTACTTTTTTTTGAGATGAGTTATGTATCTCTCACTGTGTCCTTGAATGAGCCAGCTTTTTATATATGGGTTCTATATCAAATGATGGGACCATACGGATCATCCGAATCATACGCCATGTGCCTCACCATGATGGACCGTCTCTTTAGATGTATTTGGATAAAGTTCTATCGGTCACATTCTTTAAAAGCGAGTGTTTGTTTCCATTAGTCTGCCTAAAAATATGAGCATACCAACTTGTCAAGTATGCACCATTTAATAATTTATCATATATGTATTTTTGAATCATCCTATCAATCATATTATCGTTGGCATTGACATGAATTAAGTTGCCATATGTCATCCTGTTGGAGGTTAAAAAATTTTGCCTCATCACATGCTCCCCACTTTTGAGGCCAAGGTGAATAACTTGAGTGAGGAAATAGCTATTCTAGCCTTTGAATGTCAGTTTGTTTGGAGCACTTGAGCTCCATTGGCCAAGGTGAGTTCTTTCGAGCTTACGAGATTCTTTCATTTCTCGATGGGTTATGAACTATGTTGAGCATCAAGATCAATATGCTCCAAGTGTGGAGGACTAAGGCCCTTCTCATCTTAGTTGCTGCCTCATTGGCTTCTCATTTTACAAGTTGGATAGAGAGTTCTTTCATGTTGTAAGCTCTCTCTTTCCTTGGTGAGGGAGAGTTCTTCCAAGTTACTAGCTCTCTCTCCTTATTAAGTTGGATGTTGCTAGATTCAATCCATAATAAGGTGTGAAGGTCCTAAGCTAAGAGCTTTTTAGGTGGGTTAGTTCAGATTAAGCTTTACTTAGGTTAAGTCGGTATCTAAGCCAATCCACCAAGCTATGAGGTCAATGTCTGAGCTAATTCTACTAAGCTAGGAGGTTAGCATCTAAGCTATTCTCCTAAGCTTAGAGGTCAGCACTTGAGCTATTTGGCCAAGCTGGGAAGTTGGCATCCAAACTAATCTGAGTTATTTTACCTAACTAAGAGGCTAGCTTGCTAAGCTAAGAGGTCTTAGTAGGGTACCTTAGGGGACGCATAAAGGCACCAAGGGATCTTTTTGAAATTTGCATGCCAGAGGGTTAGGCATCTAGACTTCTTGATTGCAATGCATGATAGTCACACAATGAAGACGTTACTTTGATCTCCGAGAATGGCAGTTGCTTGATGATGATGTTGCATTGAATGAATTAGGATATGTGTCATCTTTTTTTAGCTTTCAAGTGATCTTCGCAGGTCTTCTATTTGACTTGTAGGAGTGCGATATGTAAAGAGGGAGGCCTACCACCCCTCTCATCTACAACTATTTCAATATCTTTAAAGATAGGTGTCCTATCTTTTTTTTCTATTCTTACACTTTCATCTCTGATTCTAGCTTTCTCCCCCCAAGCTTGCTCCTCCATGCTTGGTTCCCACCTTCTCTACCACTTTTCCTCCTTTTCCTTAAGTATGTCCTCATATTTTTCCTTGTATCTTCTCTTCCTCATGGCTTTTGGTCTTAGCTTTTTTACAATCATAGATGAGCATTCCTCAACTACTAATGATCACTTAAAAAATCTTAGGATCCAGTATAGGATCCTGTAGGAAGTGCATCTCAAGATGCCTCTATGGAAGAGATGGCCTAGGCTCCCTCCCTCCCTCCCCCCCAAATGGTTGAGCATCTATTTGGATGCATTGGCCACCGATCTTAGACTTTCTATTCACTATTTTGCTTTAAATGCATGTTGGGACTTAGGTATTTCTTCATTCTAGCTAGTCTTGAATTCCTAGCATCATTTGGTAGGGTATATTGCCTTGCTTAGGTATCAAGGATTCAAGTAATATTTTCCTATCATTTTTAAGGCCTTTTTTCCTTCTAAAGAACCACCCAAACGAACGATGGTACTATCACAGCTCAAAAAAGGCTTCTCCCTCTCTTTTGATTTTCTGACTTTCATCTATGGGTGGAAGAATAAATTTTTCTTTGTCTTATGGATGGATTCAACCCTGCCCTCAGGATATGGAAGGAGCCAACAAAGAGCCAAGCTAAGCTACCTCATCTTGATCCTTAGGAGAGGACTATGGTTTCCATCTTGATGAAGTATACCCAAACTGAGCTTTGTGAACTTTTTGAGGAATCAAGTTTGACCTAATACAATCTAGCTCTTCCTATTCTCAAGGATACTTCACAGCCTAAGAAGAGACCAAGGGTAAAGGCCTGCATTTTATTTTTCCTTAGCTATTATTTCTTTTAAATCTCTTTGACTGCTTGGTTTCCTTTTTGCAAAAATGAACCATCCTTGGGTTGACCTAACAAAGCTGAAGGAGCATGTCATGCAACAAAAGCGAATAAAGAAAAGGCTAGCTGATAAGAAACTAATTAAGGAAGCTATTGCATCATGGTTTAGCTCTACAACCCTAGCTCCAAAGAGGTCGACACTTCAAACAATGATAGGTTCCCAAGTGGTTCTTTCTTCTTTTTAGGCCCAACAGGCTCTAGCTTCTTCGGTCCATCTAGTATCAACCTCTTTGGTCTCGTATCTAGTTTGCTCCCATCGAGTCTGTAAGGGGAAGATTCAAATCCATCTTATGGCCTCACCCTAAAATCATGAGTGGGAGCCTACAGTGGGAGCAACTTCGGAGAGAGTGTGATACATCCTCAAGTGGGATGTTATCATAGAAGACTCCAAGCAATTTGTTAGTGTGGCTCAGTGCGTCAGCCAAGGAATCATGCTACTAAAAGATCGAGAGTACCTTAAGAGCATCAGTGATAGAAAGCTGATGTCTTTTGCATTCTCTTCCGGCATATTAGTAAGCCTTTACTTTTTCTTTCATTTCTCCTTTGCCATGCTCCTAACCATCTGTGTCTCCTAATGCAATCTATACATTGCATATAGGCTATGGCCGAAATATTTATCTAGCCCTCCTCCATCCTCCATGAGACCTTGGGTCTAATAGAGAATAGAAAGGAGTGTGGCAGCTTCCCATGCTGAGATAGAAAGAATAGGGCGAAGTTTAAGGTCAAAATTAGGAAGGAAGAAACTCTATGATGCTGAGGTGAAGGCCAAGGAGATAGCAATGCATTTAGTCAAGATCGGAATAAGGGCTACCCAAGTTGAGGTGAAGGTTGCCCGGGCTAAGGCAAGGGTGGCCAAGGTGGAGGCTAAGGCTTTTGCAACTAAGGTGAAAATCCAAGCAACTAAGGCTAAGACTACCCTAATGGAGTTAGATATAGCTTTGGTCAAAGATCGATGAGCCTATGCCAAGCGAAAAGTAGATCAAAAAGAAGATGGAGGAGTTTAAAGTATTGGACGAGTTTGAGGTAGCCTACTAGACTTTTCAATCGAAGCCTACTTCAAAACTCTGAAGGAAGCTATGAAGGAAGTCTTGGCAAGTACCTCAATCTTAACCTCTCCTTTGTAGGTACTATTAAGAAGCCTTAGGAAGAAGAGGTAGGCAAAGGTGTAGCCATTGCTGTGATCAATAATGTTACATTCACTGAACATATTGCTAAGGACTCGGTACCAAAAGCCTAAAACATTAGTACTCTAAGGATGCCCCCAAGTGCCAACTCTTCCTTAGCCTTCTTTTGCCTTTAAGCTCCCATGTAATTTTTGTCTTGTTCTTTCTTGTAAAACTTCTCTTTGAAATTAATGAAAAAGTACCTTTTGTCTTTATACTATGGTCATTTTCTTCCTGAGCCCTAAACCTTTGAGTAGTAAGCTGGTAATGAGTAGATCCCACCAATCGAGCGCTATAGAGATTAGCTAAATGCTAGGCTTGGATACTAGTCACCAATAGTCCCTTGCAGCAAAAATCTTTGCTCAAGTGCCAGCTTAACTCTTGATGAGCTCCTTGGCTTTACTAGGGCTAAACTTAAAGCTAGTTACATGGGAGATTCAAAGGGGTAGATCGTTAGTTGTAGTTTACCTCAGTTTGTTGAGGCCCTTTTGAACGCATGCATATGTTTGCTTGTACTCTGGTACTCAGTACTTTGGAGCAGGCTTTGTGCACAAGTGTTGCTAGATGACCCTTTATCCTTGATCAACTATAGTAAGGTTAGTGGACTAACTTTCTCTCTCTGAAGGAGAGTTTTTTTCAAATAAGTCGACTCTCTAGTGGAGCAAATTGGCTTTCTCTTTCTCAGTGAGGATAGTTCTTTCAAGCGAGTCGATGATGGGACCAACTCTTTCTTTCTTCCGAAAAAAATTATTTAAGTAGGTCAACTCTTCTACCAGAATGGACCAAGCCTTCTCTTTTTCGATAAAAAGAGTTCTTTCAAGTAGGTCGATGATGGGACTACTCTCTCTTTCTCTCAAGGAGAGCTCTTTTAGATGGGATGGCTCTTTTTGAGGAGCAAATCAAGCCTTCTCTTTCTTGAGGATGAGTTCTTTCAAATGGGTTGGTGATGGGATTAGCTCTCTTTTTCTCCTAAGAAGAGTTCTTCTAGGTGGGTTAGCTCTCTGAAAGACTAAGCATTCTCTTTCTTGATAAAGAGAGTTCTTTTGAATGGATTAATGATGAAACTAGCTCTCTCTTTCTCTTAAGGAGAGTTCTTTCAAGCAAATCGGCTCTTCTAATAAAGTAGAGTAAGCCTTACCTTTCTTAATAATAAGAGTTCTTCCAAGCGTATTGGTAAATAGAACTAGCTATCTCTTACTCTCGATGAGAGTTCTTCCAAGTAGATCAAATCTTCTAGCTAGTGGAGTAGACCAAGCCTTCTTTTTCTTGATAACAAGAGTTCTTTTAAGTAGGTCAATATAAGACTAGCTTTCTCTTTTTTCCAAAAAGAGTTCTTCTAAATGGGTCGACTATTTTGGTGAAGTGGAGCATGCCTTCTTTTTCTCAATGAGGAGAGCTTTTTTAAGCAGCAATGTTCCCTTTATGAACTCCTGGATAGTACTTGAAAAATTTGCACACCAATTCTTTCTAAATAGAATTTGATTAGAGATGCTTAAAAGGAGTACATCCTTAGATTCTTCGAGTTCCAAGTCTTCAATATTAGTGTGTCATCCATCCTCTTAAGCTTGTAAATGCTTGATCTAGTAACTTTGACTACTTTGTAGGGGCCTTCCCAATTTGATGCAAGCTTATCAGTACTTTTTGTTTGGGCAAATCCTTCTACCTTTCACAAAACAAGGTCTCCTCTGAAGAGTCTTTATTGGACTTGGGAGTTGTGCTACTTTGCTTCTCTCTATTGATAGGCTGCTACTCGGATCTACGCCTATTTCTAGAGTCATCTAGTAAATTTAGGTTCGCCCTTAAACTTTCTGAGTTCTCCTAAGCATCGGAGTGAGGGACTTGGAAGGAGGGCATTCCGATCTCTACTGGGATGACAACCTCTATTCCAAATGTAAGGCTGAAGGGGGATCTCACTTATTGAAGCCCTATTTGTAGTCTAATATTCCCGTAAGATGTTGGGTAGCTCATTCGCCTAAAGACTTTTGGCTCAGTCAAGTCTAGTATTTCAAGGCATTTAAGATCGTCCTATTATTGACCTTAAATTTTCTGTTGGTTTGAGAGTAAAATATCGAGATGAACCTTTACTCGATCTTAAGCTATATATGGCTTTGTTTAAAGATCTTATTGTTGAACTTATGCCTCATCTATGCTTGGCCTCTATATGACTTTAAAGTGTACTGACCTTTCAAGGTCGAGATACTTCGAGGTTGTAAGCTTAGAGAGGGTGCCAGCTTGAAAGTTTTCCTCCTAAGAGATTTGAGTAATCCCATACTTTTCAAAGCTTTTGAGGAGTTTCTTAACCTTTCGATGCTACTTGGACATCTTGTGTCCTTCAACTTCATATTCTCCTCAAACTTAGGTAACCACTAGTTGAGAGTCACTATGAATCCTAATTTTGGTGATCCTTAACTCTCTTGCTAATCCCAAGCCAGTAAGGAGTGCCCAATGCTCCATCTCATTATTGAAAACTATAACATTGAACCTGAGGATAGCCTTGAGTTTGACTCCTATCTCAGTGAGGATAAGACTGACTTCACCTTTACCTTTAGCCGAAGCTCTGTCCATGTGTAAAGTCTAGTCTATGTGCTCTAACTCAGTCTCAGTAGTTTTGGGGGCTTCTTTCTTAGTCAATACCTAGGCTTTCATGATAGGTCAAGGTTACTACTAAATGTTAGATTCTCTAAGCTTGACTAATAATTTTACTAATCACCCTAAAGTCTTTCACCTAGAGATTGATCTTTCAGCACAATGATAGGATGAGATTGAAAATAGAGCCTCAACTTCTGTACTATGATCATCAAGGCATAGATGACATTTTCTATGAATTAGTACCTCATCTCAACCTCATTCAGGACTTTATTGATGTAATGGATTGGTCTCTACATCATTTTCTCTTTTTGGACAAAAAAAATACTTAGTAAAGTGCTAGAGACCACTAAGTATAGGTAGAGGACCTTGTTTAAGGCCCACTTTATCAACAAAGGCGAAGAGGTCAGGTACTACTTCAGTTGGTCAAAGATTGTCAAGAATTCATCAGTCTACTAGAACTCCTTAACGTTCCTAAGTACCTTGAAGAATGGGAAGCACTTCTGAATAGCCTTTGAGACAACATGACTGAGGGCGGCTACTTAACCTATCAGCATTTGAACTTCTTTCATGATTCTTAGAGGGGCCATATCTAGGATGGCCTAACTCTTCTCTAGATTAGCCTTTATCCCTCACCAAGTAATCATGAAGCCAAGGAATTTCCCCAAGGAGACACCAAAGGGACATTTGCTAGGGTTAAGCTTTATGTTATAGCACTTAGTACTTGGAATGCCTCCTCAAGGTCATCAATGTTCTACTAGGGCTTTTTGCTCTTTACCAGCAAATTATTGATTAACCTATCCTTTTATATTACAACCTATCCAATCCTTGAATATTTTATTAACCAACTGCTAGTAGATAGGTCCTACATTTTTTAGATCGAAGGGCGTCATCTTGTAGTAGTATGTGCCTAGGTCGATGATGAACACCATTTTCTCCTCATCCTTGGGGCACATTTTGATCTAGTAGTACCCCAAGAATGTGTTCATTAAGCTCACTAGCTCATGTTCTGAGGTGTCATTAGTAAGCTGATCTATCTGAGGTAATGCAAAGCTATCCTTAGGGCAGGTCTTGTTGAGGTCAAGGAAGTCCATGCACATCTAATATTTATCATTGACCTTCGTTAGGACTACATTGGCAAGCCAATTGGAATAGTCCACTTCCTTCATGAATCTTGCATTAAGTAGCTTGTCCATTTGATCTTTGATAGCTTTCTATCTTTTCAAGATGAAGCTCTTTTTCTTCTACTACATGAGCTTGCATGTCGAGTCCACACTGAACTTGTGCGAGATAACCTTGCAGTCAATCCCTAGCATGTCTGCAAGAGTTCAAGTGAAAACATCGATGTTCATTTGTAAGAAAGCCACCAACTTATTTCTTTCTCCTATGAGAAGGGTGGACTCGATGTGGACCACCTTCTTTGGATCTTCTTCATTCAAGAGAAATGAGAGCAAGTCTTCAACTAGTTTCCCCTTCTACAACTTGAGTTCATTTTTCTAGTCAAGGCTTTCTACCATGAGTGCCTCTCCAACCCTTGCCTTCCCCCACAATATGGTGACATAGCACTATTTAGCCATCATCTTGTCAACTCTAAGCTCTCTGACCTTGTGATTAGTAGGGAACTACATAGAGAGATGATAGCTCGATGTCATAACCTCAAGGCATTGAAGCCGGATGCCCAAGGAAGATATTATAAGCTGAAAGAGACTTAACCACCAAGAAGTCCAACATCATGGTGGTCCAATAAGGCTCTTGCTTGGCCATCACTGAAACGATAATAATCCTTTTATTAGGACTAGCTCTCTAGAGAAGCCGATCAAGGGGCTATTGAAGGGCTTCAAAAGGTCTCTACTAATCCTCATCTTCTCAAAAGAATCAAGGTAAAGGATATCAGTTGAGCTTTCATTGTTAATCAAGATCCTCTTTATCTGACAGTTGATGATCACCATCAAGACCACCAGTACATCATTATAAAGGTCTAAATCCCTCATAAATTATCGTCGAAGAAGAAAATAACTTCAGTAGTCCTCAACCTCTTTGGTGCCTTAGCTCTAGCTCACCGAGCATATGCCTTTCTGGCCAAGGAGTTTTCTCCACCTAGTAGTCAATCCTCTAAAGATGACATGAATAACTCCAATCATAGGTCGGTTTCTCTTATGCTTTGATGTTGTCGGTTGCTCTTATGCTTCGATATTTCTTATTTCCTCGACTCCCTAACCTCTTAGAGGGACTTCCATTGCTTTGAACATACTCCCTGAGGTAGCATATTCGAATAAGATTTTCAATTTCATCCTTAAACTGTCGGCACTATTCAATGTCATAGCCATGACTTGGTGGAAGCAATAGTATCTTGTCACCTTAAGGTAGCAAGTGAAGTATAGTTGCCTTTGTGCCTAATTGAGCTCCTCGGCTTTTGGAACTCATGCTCATATACCCTATACTTCTTTTTGCCTCCCTTCAAATCTCTTTGATTGGGGCACCTTTTTTTCGAAGAGAAGACTATAGTGTCACACTTCCCTCTAGAAGCTTCTTTGGCCTTGATGTACTTCTTGGCTCTACTCAAAAGTTTAGCTACATCCTTCAGCTCATTTTTACTGTGCGAGAAACTAAAAGGTGAATCCAATAGTCCATACATGAGAGCAACAATGGCCATAGATTGTTGAAGGTCCTTGACCTTGAGCACCTCATCATCGAAGCACTTAATGTAGTCACACAATAGCTCACCCTTGTACTGCTTTAAGGATGCAAGCCCATGCCAGCCTTCTTCCACTGGATATTAGTAATGAAGTGGCCGAGGAACTTCCTCCTAAGCTCCTCGAAGGAGACAATGAACTTCAACTTGAGTCCCAAGTACTATATTCAGGTCACCTTCCCGAGTACTATACATAATGGCGTCTAAGGCCTCTTGGACAATCATCAACATTTTGTAGGTCTCCAGTTAGGCCTTGGGGCCACCCGAGACATCGTACTACTCTAATTATGACATTTTAAACTTAGGTGGTAGAGGCTTCCTTATGATTTTCTCCACAAATGAAGAATCAATTTTTAAGTCAAGGTCATTATTCTAAGGGTCAGGCCTCCTCTAAACTTCCCTCATTATGATGCTAAGGCACTTATTTATAGCTTCAAGCTATTGCCTTATGTTGGACCTTCTAACCTAGTCCTTCCAGAAGTGACTAGTAACTAGGGACTCCTTGATGCCAGCTTCATCTGTAGTTTGTGGCATGTCCAAGCCATAAGTCTTCACTTTCAGGCATCTTTAACGCCTGCCTTTTAGTGGCTTTGTTGTGGTAACATCAGTTATGTTAATAGTATCGGTTGTACTAATTGCACCAACTAGAGAATGAGGTTGCGGACCATCATAGTAAGTGTTTCAACTTGCTACAGCAACTGGATGAATTGTGCAGCTATGATGGTCTCTAATGCAAGAAGAGCAAGGGATCTAGTCTCAAAGTCAATATAGGTGATGCCATTATTACTGGTGAGAGCCCTTTTGCTATACTTGAGTAGCATGGCTTTTCCTTTGTTTCCTACAGATAGCACGAATTTGATAATGCTATAATCTAATTGTGGGACCCTACTCACCAATAAGATAGATGATAAGAATGATGATTTGAAAATAAAGTCATTAGCAAGTCCAATAGCAAGATCCGAGATGTCTACTGGTGTAAGCTATGATGGTAGAGAAAAGGTACTGAAGATTTACCAGTGAGCCGTTCGATGCTTAGGTCAGTGAAGTGGGATGATAAGGGTGGCCAAGGATAACCTTGCAACCTTTGGGTTTGTGAATGAAATAGGATGTAATGGAGAGAGAGAGGAAGCAAAGTGTAATCTTATTTTTTGGAAAAGTATTGTGTATCTCTCTCATGTCCTTCAATGAGCCTACCTTTTATATGTAGGTCCCACATTTAATGATGTAACCCAAATTGTGAGCCACATGCCACGTCATGATGGCCCATCTCTTTAAATGAGACTACATCATGATGGCCCATCTCTTTAAATGAGACTACATGAAGTTCCATGGTTTATGTTCTCTATAGGGCGGGTATTCATTTCCATCAATCTGCATAGAGACGTGCATGTGCTAACTTATCGAGGGTACACCACCTACGAACCTATTAGGAACATGCCTTTGAATCATCTTGTCGATCGTGCTGTTGATGGCACTGACATCAACCAAGTTGCCATTATTGCCTTATTGGATATTGAAGAATTCTACCTCATTAATTTGCATGCTTGAAAAGTTCATGCTAAGAAGGAATGAAATTTGAGCTTAATGTATTTCTTTTACAACAAGCAATCTAATTTGAAGGAAAATTGAGGTAATTTTTCAATTAAGATGTTTTCCTCTCTTTGGATACTATAGAGAAAGAAAAGAATTGCTAAAAGGTACAAAAAGGCAACCTAGTATTAGCTATCCACTAGAGATAGTAGAGAAAAAGGAATAACATTTTTTTTTCAAAATTAGAGTTATTTAGGAAACTCCAAAAACTTAGTAGCAAGCTTATTAGTTGTTGTAGTTGTTGTAGAAATTTAGCTTAACATTATTTTCTAACTTTATATTTATTCTTCTTTCTCTTCCTTTCTTTTAAGCAAAATTTTAGAAAAGATTGCTATTCATTTCATTAGATATGAAATGGGTACAAAAACATAACAAAAAAGAAACATAAAGATGATTAAAAAAAAGAGAAAAAAAGAAAGGAACAAGGCAGTAGAGCCCAATCAAATCAACAAACCTAAAAATATCACAAAACTTAACTCTTGCAAAGTAGTCAAGAGCATTAGTTCTTTTTAGTGGGGACCATGCACCCTACTTGGTCCCCACACACCCTAGAATATGCATCTTTTCTTCATAGTTGTGCTAGTTCTCCTACTAGAATCTATATCACCTTTTAATCACTACCCTGATTCTCATTAAAATTCACATTGCTTTTCTATCTCCATTCTTGATTTCTCACCAAAAATAGCCTTTGTATGTGCCTCCACACTATTTCATGCACTGAACTCTTCCGATCACACTTTCATTTCGCACCTTTGCACTTTTGGATCTATATCTTCAACATATCAACTCCACCATTGGTTTTGTGTTAGCCTTCTCCAATCTTGCTACCTCCTCATCTCCATGCCTGTTTACCTACTTCTTTTCTAGAGAGAATGGAGAAAAAAAGGTTCTCTAGTAATGGATAGTTGTAGAGCCTACTATAAAGCCCTAAATTGTCACAAGATTATGATTTTGAATGTCTCTTCCTTGCCATCAATATTCACCAAATCCTCCATTCACCAAACCAAGCATAACTATATTTATAGTATAAAATGACTCCAACACCACCCAACTCTCCTCGATGTCTCTCTCACCATCACATTTGCCTTGACTATTATCATCACTATCATTTACGCCACCTATTCTCTAGCCCAATATTGAAAAAGAGGCCCTTCTGTTACCATTTTGTTGTAGCTTTCCTTTAACACCTATCTTGATTGCAAGTCATTTCCTTTTTGGTCTCGTCGAAGGGCCATGCCAAGGATAGGAGAAGTAGAAGTAGAAGGACGAAGAGGGGCGAAAGCCCTAAGGTGGGCAGGGATAGAGGGAGGGAGAGGGGGGGGGGGGAATATAGGGATATCTCCTCAGTCTAAAAAGGCCAAGAAGGTCAAACAGGATTAATAGCAAGGTTTAGGTTTAAAGTTCAAAATTTTCTTGAAGGATAAGATTTCTTTTTGTACATAGATTTTTTTAATAAAATTGGATAGGTCATTTAGCCCTTTCTTTCTATTGAAGAAAAGGAAAAGTCATTGCTCTAATAAATCTATAAATTAATAAGGAGCACGATCTTCCTTATACTTCTAGGGAATCAATTTTTAAAGAGAAAATGCTATGAATAGATCAATTTATATAACTTAGAAAAGGAGATTTTTAAGAATGATAGTCTCCTATATCGCAATTGTTGTGACATATTGTATTTATATACATATGGTTACATCAAAATATAAATAGAAAGTTTGACCTAATTGATTTGGATCTAATTATAAAGTTGGAAGTTCAAATTTAAAATATAGTAAAAATGGCAACATGATTGATATATAGTTAGTAATTATGCTTGCATATCTCATGATTGAGGATGGGACATTAGGCATGGATATAGATGGAAACAATGACCTAACTATTTTGTGTTTAAATTATAAAATTTGAAATTCAAATACAAGAGAAAATAGAAATAATAGTATGAAAAATTTTTAATATATAATCATGCTTGCATATCTCATGATTGAGGCTAGGATGTTAAGTATGAATCAAGTCCGCAATCAATATACATTAGCTTACTATCATGACAAACTATTGATATAACAAGTTTTATTTGTCATATTGATTCTCTCATGCAATATGGTATAAGAACTTTGGGTGTTTACATAACAAGCATTTTCTAGCATTATTCTTTTCTCCATCTAACCTAAGTTGAGTGAGACACAATCTAATAATGAAAATTTATATATGTAGAGTTATTTTTGCTCATAATTAAATTCATGTGTATGATTTTTTATTATTAATAATGGTTTTTACTTAGAATTAAGATATTATCATTAAATAATATCAGAGGTAACCAAGAATTTTGTTTTAATATTTGTTGTAGCATGATGTATTGGAGGCATGAGAGTAAAAGAAAACTTCAAAATTATGCGTAATAATATTTATTTTCCTTAAAAAATAATGTGTGAAATGCCCTAATATCACTACATTGGCCTAAACTTTATTTACATACATTACAGAAAAGTGATGCTAGAGATAATAAAATGATGGACAGAGACCAAATAGCGTAAATGAAAACATATCATAGAACGATAGTAGACATAAGTATGGGATATATAAGATTTTTATTTAATTGAGTCTATATTACTTGATAATTGATGTGGGTTGATTTGACTGGCTATTCTCATAGTGACATGCTGTAAAATCAGATACCCATACAAAAAGAAAAACTCTAATTAGAGGACTCCTTTTTGGAATAGCCACTCTATTTAAGTTTATCAGAACTTTCATAAGACCTATCCTAAAAGAAACTAACCAAACGATTTCTATCAAGATATGGTCTACTCCATATCAAGACTCAATAAAAGCCATCTAATAAAAGTGTCTAGCTCCAAATAAAACTCTTCTCAACATCTATAAAGCAGCTTAAATAGAACAAGCTAATCCGAATTCTCTCTCTCTCTCTTCTTTCCTCACTTAAGCCCTAGGAGTCTCCTTCAAAGGCTTTAGGGTTTTTCTTTGATCATGGTTTTAAGTTGAGCATCAAAGGGGTTCCCCCAGAGAAAACTCTAGGGCCCTCTAATATTCTTCTTTTTGGTTGCAAGGAAGTGGTCACAGGATTAGGGAGATGCTTTACTATCTGAAAAAGAAAAAATATTGTTCATTGGTACAAAGGCCAATTTATTACATCAATAGATGGTGTCATTTGTGGTAAATGATGAGAAGCACCTAGCCGTGATGCCTCCTAAGAGATAGAGTATAAAAAAAGAATAGAGAGAAGAAAAAGATGGAGAAAAAGAATTAAAGTTCTTCCCCAAACTCAATGGCCAAGCTTTAGAGATGAAGCTTCGCACTCGTCCTCTATTTCTGACCACCATGTTGATCTGTTATCAATCTCCCACAGCGATGATGATCAAAAGCTAGAGAACACCGAGTCAATAGTGATTAAGGGCTGGATTAAGAGCGAGTTTTGGGAAAACAAGGGCACTTCCAATCTCCTGCCTTTGATCCTAACGCTGACATAACCTCAACCCACAAGGAGCCACTCCTCTGACGTTGCCCTAGTTTGAGACATCTTTTGTAAGACCCGATGAACACTGCTTTGGCTCATAAGCTACTCCATTGGACCCCTATGGCAACAAATAGTGCTCAGCTGCCCTGTTACAGAGCTGAACCCTCATGAATCAGGCTCGACTATGTCAATGATCTTCATCCCTCCTCAAGCCATCCCCTATACACAGCTAACCGGTTCCCACTATAAGCTAGCCGATATTGCCACTACCATGTCCAAGCCATCTCTATTCTTGGTAGCAACCTATGATAGCCTCCAACCAAGCTCGATCTTCTTTCCCCAAACTCAAGAATGCTCATGGTCCCTAAAACGCACTGGCCTAGCACTTGATCTATGGCTAGGCCTGTTTTCATCTAAGACCAAAAGCCGCAACTATCATGCATTTTTCGATGAGTTGGAAGCTCAAAGACACTGGCTAGCATGACCTTCAAGCCCAAGTCTGATCTCCAACCCTATTCCTTGGTCAGAGGAGGTCGAGAACCATGTCGAAGGCATCATGCTCCACCGACAAAGAATGAAAGAAAGAAAAAATAGAGAAGAAGAATGAAATGTTCTTCCTCTCTTTGCTTCCCGAAGCTTCGTCCAGCATCACCATCCCCATCACCCTTGCCCTTCGATCCTACATCATCAACCTCACCATCCTCAATGTAGAGACCTATTTCTTTGAGTTGGAGCTTGAATACATTAGTCAACCTTCTTTGCCTCCTCATTGAGCTCTCTCCCCTTTTTTGTAGCCATGAGCGACACACAACCATAACCTTCTACAACCATAACTTTCTATGAAGAAGAGGATCGGCAAGACACCATGCTGGTAAGGCTAAACAGAGTTCAACCTAAATAAGGAGCATCTCTCCAAGAGAAAGGCCAGTGTAAGCCTTCTTACAGTTGTCTGAAGAAGTCAGCAAACCATCCTTCACTATGACTGTGATGATGAGAATAGGAAAAGTTAGAAACCTTCAGCCCTAAGGGGAAGACCACTAACCCTCTTATTCGATGGAAGCTTCCTATTAAAGCCATAACTGAGATCATCGCCGACCATCGCCAAAATTGAGCAAAGAAGAATTTCCTTATTCTTGTTGCTTCTACGAAGAGGACCAGAGGCCTAGGCATCACCAGAGAAGACACCCCCTATCAATCAATGGATCTGGCCAAGATTCGATCGGCAAGGAACTCCATAATCGGCCATGGCCAGATGAGAGAGAAGAGTCTAGTGAAGCCCTTTGATCAACTATGAGACACAACAAAGAAGAAGAAAGAAAGAAAGAAGAAAGGAAGAGAAAAAAAAAAAGAAAAAGGGGGTTACTCTAGCCTAGAATAAGCTCAGAATAAATTTGGAATAAACATGGAATAGGTGGAATAAGTATTCTAAGTAAGCTATTCCATTAAAGGTAGTCATGTAGCCCATCCAAAATAACGGGCAAACCTAGTCAAGGACCTAAATTAAGGTCAACTAGGTTCCATAAAACCCTGAGGTTCCATAAAACCGACCTCAAAGGTGATCTCAAGTCAAGTTTCATAAAACTGACCTCGAAGGTGACCTCAAGCTAGGTTCCACAAAACCAACATCAAAGAAGATCTCAACTTGACTAAGAAATGAAAAGAACCTTAACTCAATTGAGAAAAAGATGATTTTCTAAAACCAACCTAAGTCCTAACATTGTTAAGCTTGGTGGAAGAAAGGTGACACCTGACCTAATCACTTGGCCAACAACCATAAAAACTTTTACCAAATAAAACTTGGATCAGCTTTGAATTTGGCTGGTGCTTTTTGGTTCGATCCCTAAAGGACAAATCAATCAAAGGCCAAGAGGTAGCCCTTAAAAACTAGGCCGATCAAAAAAGGCCAAAGCTTAATTAATAGGCACCCTGTAAGGCATATGACCCAAGCACCTGGGTCACCAACCTGAGACGCATCAAATGATTAAGTCTCAAGCATCAACATGAGAGGCATCGAATGATTGAGTCCCAAGCACTGACCTGAGAGATGTCAAGTGACCAAGTCCCAGGCATAGACTCCGATCGATAACATTTCATCAAGACTTTGGTGTTGACCTAAGAGGCTCGATAGCAAAAAAGTCACCTTCGACTATCCTCCAAGCTAATCAGTGAAAGCTTTCTTCAAGTCTCAAACACCGATCTAAGAGACGAACAAGTGATTAAAGTCACCAAATATGCTAATTTAAATCGACAAAAGCCTAAGTCCTAAGATTGACCTAAGAGACTTGACCAAAACTTTAAACGAACCTAAGATTGGTTAATAAGAAGGTAACCTACTGAGTTCACAATGGGAGACCAACTCCCCCAAAACTGACATAGATTGGCTAAGTTGTGATATTATAGCACCGACCTAAAAAGCTGGGCAAAAATAATTTTAAAGAACCTATGCTCTATGTTAGAGGCGACCTCTCCAAGATTGCATGGGATAGCAATAGGCTGGCCTCCTTAAAGATTGAAGTAGTTTCAAACTGATGACTAAACCAACTCGATCCAAGTATCTTGGCTCAATCAGCTCATTTCAAATGGTTTGACAATGTAGAAAGCAGATTGGCTACTTTGATTCAGTTCAGGCTAAAAATTGGAGTCAAATCAATGATGAGTCCTCTTCAGCTCGAGACCGACCTGCTTGTGAACTGGAAGGCTTACTATCCCTCTTTTGGGACTTAAGATCAACTATAGCAAGATCGACTAGTCTCAATAGTACCAAAGAGTAAATTCAAAAATGAGCTACTCAATAGCTCAGTGCTCCATACAAGGCCATCTGTCGACCAAGCTACTTGATAGCTTGGTCCACCTGATAGCAATACACATATCACAAGAGATTGTCTGACCAAACGAGCTAACGATTTGAACATACTAAAGCCAAGCTGCCCAACTATTCGGCCTAAAGATAGGTACTTGATAGCTAAATCAAAGACAAGTTGCCAAATAATTCATCCTACAACACAAATCAATCTAACCAAAGCTGAGATGACCAATAGTTTGGCCCAAGGCCGAGCTACTTGATAGCTCAGTCCAAAGTTCACCACTAACTAACTCAGTAAAATCTAAGCTACCGAAAAACTAATCTATCAATCATAAGCCAACTATAACAAAGACAAGCCACTAAATAACTCGGTCTAAAAGACCCACTAAATAACATAGAAGGAGAAAGTAAGCTACATGATAGTGCAATCACGTGGAGAAAAGCCAATGAGTCCAAGGCAAATCAGCCATATTATGAGCTACTTTTGTGACTTGAGCAAGCTCAATTCCTAAAAGTGGAAAGCAAATGATATGGACTAATTTGATGAGCAAATCTTATAGTGACATATGAAAAAATCGGGTACCTAAACACAGAGGAAAACATTAATTAGAAAAAAAAGGCTTCCTTTCAAGATAGCCACTCTATCCAAATTATCATGATTTTTCCCATAAATGATAAGGCCTATCCTACAAGGCAACTAGCCAAAATATTCCTATCAGGATATAGTCTTTTCTAATATTCTGATTTAATAAGAGCCATTTAATACAAGAGTCTGGTTCCAATAAAACTCCTTCGAATACCTACAAAAGTAGCCTAGCTTAAGCCCTAGGTGTCAACTTTAAAAGTCCTATGATTCCTCTTACATCGTACTGATAATTTGAGCAAACTCATAGGAAACTCCGAAGCTCTTCTAACACTTTTCTCTACCCTCTGATAAGGAAGCAATCATGTCCGTTGGGATGAAAGCCAATTTTATTCATCAACAATATCTAACTAATATATCGTACATGCATACCATGAAAAGCACTCCCAAAAAAAAAAAAAAGGAAATGCAAACGGTTATGTGAAAAGAAAAACATTAAAATAAAAAATGGATATCATAAAAATCAATAACTTCATCCCTGATGGTATCTATGAATGATATTTTCGCAACGTAGACGACTTGTTGGATTTCAAACAGCCGACCGAAGACCCATCTAACGCCAATATCCGCAGACCAAACTCATTCTTCCCCCAACTTCTAGTCAATTTACCGTTCCATAAGCTTACCCAGACCATCTAGGGGGCAAGCTAAACCCCACATAGCCTCTCTTTTCCCCTTATTTTCCCTGTTATGACCCAACCAAAGCGGACGCAGTCAACAATAGCGGCCCTTGCTCCCTTCTCTGTCCCTCCTAGCATAGAACGATCAATGAGTCAAATTAGACAAACAATGAGATTGATCACTGGCATAATACTCTTTATCATTATTTTTCCACCACAAGACGTTCCAAGAAGTAGAATGGTAAGAGGAGAAGAACGACCAGCGTTCTTTCTTCCCTAATGCCAATATTCTATGCTTAATCTTGCGCCATCCTCTCTAGGATTATTCTTATCGGCTTTCAGACAGAATATAGAAGAGAAAAACACAGGATATGGAACGTGAGATCTAAGAAGAAGCACTCTTTGTCAGGAGCAGAACGAAGTTGTTTATTTGCAATCTTATTCTTTCTCTTCGATGATAATAGCTGGGAGATGTCTGAAGAGGAAACGGACCTGTCGTGTCATTTTCTCCTCCATCTTCTCCTTGATTCTTATCGCAGGTACCAATCAGACATATACCTTCTTCTTCTTCTCCTCTCTCCTGGTTCCTTGGCTTTCGTTTCTTTGCCATATGAGTTTTGGTTGGGATCGCCGATGCTGTATCGGGCTTATCTGATTCTTTGGCCACAAAAATTATGAGCTTTGTAAGTTTTGATGCATCAAATTTTATGTGTAAAAATTGTGACGGAGTTTCCTCGATCGATGCTAATTCCTTTTTCCACAAAATTTTTATGTTATTTAACCAACTCAGCATTAGAACTGTAATATCAAACTCCATTCTAGGGAAATAATTTTACAGAGCACCTTCCTGGGAAAATAATTTTGCATAATTTATAAGTTTCTCTCTTTTTTCAAGGGAAAAAAAAAATGGGCTTCTCATCGATTCAATCGGTATGCAAGCCTAATTTTCCGTAGTTCTGATTTTTTTCCTGTTCACAACCTGATATCTCTTTCCTTTCTTTCATCCTTCCTCTCTATGTATTCAGAGCTCTGAACATCCAAGAGTCCCGGATAACCTCCGTTTCTTTTACACAACCTTCTAACCAATTTCTTTTTGAGGTCATTTTTCTCATGATTCGTGGTTTAATCACCCTTTTCTCTGCTATTCGTCAGTCATCTCAAGAGCCCAAAGGTTAACCCAACATAATTTCAAGCTACCTGTCCTCCTTGCGTTTCAAAATGGTTTCGGTTCAGAAGGACAAATATTTAGTTTTCTGAATTCTTGCATCCCTCTGTTTACCATCTTCTTGTTTCCATGTACCCATACCAAGTCAGCGGTACTCCCGTTCATTGCTTGCAAGAGCTTACTTCTTGGATTCTTTATTCTACACTACTACAGGTCAGGTGGTCACTGCCAAAGGCTCCCCGCAAAATGATAAGGAAGTCCTCGTTCGGCTCAAGAACTTCCTCCAAGAGAACAACCCGATACACAGGGGCAGCTATGCCGAGTGGAACGAGTCGGAAACCTCCCCTTGCCACTGGCACGGCATCGGTTGCAACGGCGACAAGCGTGTCACCCGCGTCGATCTCTCGGTTTCCAACATCTCGGACATCATCTTCTCCAACTTCTCTCTCCTCACGGAGCTCACCTCTCTCGATCTGTCAGCCAACACCATTAGTGGTCCCATCCCGACTGACCTCAACAAATGCGTCAAGCTGCAGCACCTCAACCTCTCCCACAACCTCCTCACCGGAGTATTGAACCTGACCGGGCTGAACAATTTGGAGACGCTCGACCTTGGCAACAATCGGTTCGTCGGAGAAATCCGGTCCAACTTCCCGGCCATATGCGAGAATCTAATCACCCTCAACGTTTCTGGAAACCACCTCACTGGGGAGATCGCTGGAAGCTTCGACCAATGCTCGAAGCTCAAGTACCTCGACCTGAGCTCGAACCAGTTCTCCGGAGAAATCTGGCTTGGCTTCTCCAAACTTCGGGAATTCGTGGCATCGAACAACAATCTCACTGGTCAATTCATTGCAGAGAGCTTCCCGTCGGACTGCGAGCTCGAAATCTTGGACCTTGCGGCGAATAAATTCCACGGTGCGTTCCCCAATTCGATCGCCAATTGCTCGAATCTGACTTATATGAGCCTCTCGGAAAATAATTTCATTGGGAGGATACCTTCCGGCATTGGATCACTTGCGAAGCTCGAGACACTCCCACTGGACAACAACAATTTTGATCGAGACATCCCCGAGGAGCTGCTGAAGTGCTCGAAATTGTCGTTCCTTGAACTCAGCAAGAACAATTTCGGTGGCGAAATCCAACAAATTTTCGGTCGATTCACGAATTTGAAAATCCTAATCCTGCATAGCAATCGCTACTCCGGCGGGATTGAGTCCTCCGACATTCTGAATCTTCCGAACCTCACAAGATTAGACCTCAGCTACAACAACTTCACCAGCAATCTCCCGGTGCAGATCGCCCAGATGCCGAAGCTCAAATACTTGATTCTCGCCAACAATAATTTCAATGGAAGAATCCCCCCAGAATTCGGCAACATCGCCGGACTCCAGGCGCTCGATCTTTCCTTCAACAATCTCACCGGATCCATCCCTCGAAATATCGGGAATTTAAAGTCACTCCTCTGGCTGATGCTCGCCGATAATAAGCTCACCGGAGAAATTCCACCAGAGATCGGGCAGTGCAACAGCTTGCTGTGGTTGAACATCGCCAATAACCGGCTCACCGGGAGGATCCCGCCTGAGATATCGGGGACTGGGAGCAATCCATACCAGACATTCGAGACCAACCGCCACGACGGCCTCACCGCCGGCTCCAGCGAGTGCCTTGCCATGAAGCGGTGGCTTCCGGCGACATACCCACCGTTCAGCTTCGTATATACCCTGATGACGAGGAAGAACTGCCAGATAATCTGGGATCGGCTCCTCAAAGGATACGGAATTTTCCCCATCTGCCTCAATTCGACGTCGCCGTTCCAGATGCTGACGATCTCCGGCTACCTCCAGCTCTCCGGCAACCTTTTCTACGGGGAGGTCCCGCCGGAGATCGGCCGGATGACGAATCTTAGTTTAGTCCACCTCAACGTCAATCAGCTCTCCGGCAGTCTCCCACAGGATATCTCGCGGCTCCCGCTCGTCGTCCTCAACGTCGCCAACAACAACTTCTCCGGCCCGATCCCGCCGGAGCTTGGCGACGTCCGCTGCCTCCAGAACCTGGATCTCTCCTTCAACAACTTCTCTGGCGAGTTTCCGGCGAGCCTCAACCGCCTCACCGATCTCACCGAGTTCAACGTCTCCTTCAACCCCCTCCTCTACGGCATCATCCCTGTAACAGGTCAGATCGCCACGTTCGACAGCGACTCCTTCCTCGGTGACCCCAACATCTCAATATCGTCCCACGGCAGGAGATCATCTCCGGCGGCCGACCGCCCGATCTCCGGCCACGGGAAACATCCCTCAAGGGCGGCGACGTACTACGCTTTCCTCGCCCTCACCGTCTTCTTCTTAATCGGCCTTCTCTCCGTGGCTCTCTGCATCGGTATCCGGTCACCGGTAGTCGATGCCGTGCCCGACCCGGACGTCCTCCTCTTAGACGGCGTCAAACGGAGAAGCGACGCGGCGGAATCATCATCATCCACGTCGACATCGGATTCCTCCACGCCGTCGGATGAAATTAATGTTTTCCGCTTGGATAAAACGGCGATGACCTATAACGACATCGTAACGGCGACCGGTAACTTTTCCGAGAATATGGTTATAGGGAGAGGGGGATACGGAGTGGTCTACCGTGGAGTGCTCCCAGATGGGAGACGCGTAGCGATCAAGAAGCTACGGAGAGGAATAGAGGGCGGAGGGGAGAAGGAATTCCAGGCCGAGATGGAGGTGATGGCCCGTCGGACCGGTTCCGGCTGGCCGCACCCGAACCTGGTGGCCTTGTACGGTTGGTGCCTGTCCGGTTCAACGAAACTCCTGGTTTACGAGTACATGGAAGGGGGGAGTTTAGAAGAGGTTGTCTCGGACTGGACCCGGTTCGGTTGGGCCAGGCGTTTGGAGGCAGCGGTCGGGGTGGCCCGGGCGCTGGTTTTCTTGCACCACGACTGCCGGCCGGCGGTGGTTCACCGCGACGTGAAGGCGAGCAATGTGCTGCTAGACCGGGCAGGACGGGCGAGGGTGACGGATTTTGGGTTGGCAAGGGTGGTGGGGCCCGGAGAGAGTCACGTGAGCACCGTGGTGGCCGGGACGGTGGGTTACGTGGCGCCGGAGTACGGGCAAACGTGGCGGGCGACGACGAAGGGGGACGTGTATAGTTTCGGCGTGCTGGCGATGGAGTTGGCAACGGGGAGGAGGGCGGTGGATGGCGGGGAGGAGTGTTTGGTGGAGTGGGTGAGGAGGGTGGCGATGGAAGGGTGGAGAGGGCTGAGAGGGGCGGTCGTGCCGGTGATGGTGGCGGCGGCGGCAGATGGGAGGTTAGCGGAGGAGGAGGAGCAGGGAAAGGTGGCGGAGGAGGAGGAGCAGGGAAAGGTGGCGGAGTTGGAGGGGCTGGTGGAGATGTGTGGGTTATTGAGAGTGGGGATACGATGCGCGGCGGAGGTGCCGCACGCGAGGCCGGATATGAGGGAGGTGTTGGCCACGCTGCTTCGTATCTCCAGCAATGGTGATGGAGGTGATGGCTCACTTCCCTCAGCAAAGTGATTGTGAAATATTTTAATACAGCACGGTGCGAATGTATAGCCATACAACTGTTGTTTCTTTTACACTCGAAGTCCATTGTTTTTGGATGATATGAAGAGAGATTTTACTTTTTCGGAAGGTGTTCAATAACTTGCTTCTACGAGGCGGATTTTTTAAAAGAATTAAAGTGTGTGATGCTGCATCAGAAATCGGCAGGTGATCAAAGAATCCGAGCACAACCTATTTCATCAATCGATTTGGTGTTATAAGAATTGTCTGCTTCCATGACTGCTTCGTTAGTTTAGAATGTGGAAGTCAAGGTCACAAGACTTACCTGATAAGAGGATAAATTTTGATTTTTGAACCATTATTTCGTGAAGAGTCCATGTATTGCAACTGTGTTGCTTTCCTAAGCTAAATCTATGGACTTTGGCGATGGCAAAACTATTGAAAAAGACTCAACCCAACCTGGTCCTATTTGGAATGGGTTTGCTGTAGGAGCTATCTAATTTAGGTTAAATCCCAGCCAAATATTTGGACCTAGAAACTTTTGTGGATGCGGCCCTTGGTCACGAGGTTCATATGAATCTAAAAAAGATTCGACCACCGAGAAAAGGAACAAAAATTAAATAAAAAAATCTAAGACATCATTGTCAATTTGGCAAGGTTTTCAGCTAAATCAAATTATAGATGGTGGTCACAGATTTAAGACTGGATTCTCCATTGGGGAATATAGAATGGGGTCTCTTGTTCACTTGGCATTAGAAATGAGCTATTGAGAGCCAGTTTTATTTATAAGATATTAGGTCATGCAATAGTTTATGAGGTCAAATCAAGATTGGGGTTCATTGCATTTGATGAAAAGCCTGACTTGACTTCACTCGCTCTACAAGTAATACCTAAGCTGATACTGATTTACATAAAAGAGATGCGTATAACCTTTTTTTTGAAAATATATATATATATATACACAAAATAATCATGATATTGGATGTGTTTGCACGTCAAGGCTAACGTATATGAGTTGAGGGCTTAAGAATGACAAATTATATTCTCATTTTGTTTAGTATCAAGCATTGCAAGGCAAGGATTCCGTAAAAAAATTCATGTTTTCTCTGGTACCTAACCCTATCATTAAGCAACTTAGATACCTTCCAACCAAAAAAAAAAAAAAAAAGGAAAAAATATAGTTCTGATTAATGATCAAGAAGAAGTTCTGGTTGCTGCTGATGATGATATAACCAAAGGCTTGTTCCTCAAACATACGCAGTGGCCGACTGAGGGCTTTTGCCTCGCCAGGCTTGAGAGCTTGTGCTGCTCAACTCTTCCTTCCTCGAGTATCCGAAGCTCAATTATATTTAAGCTTTTAAAATAGATTCCAGTAATTTTTTATATAATCATCGATAGTGATAAATTATAACCACCATGCTGCTGGCCAGCCGTGCATGATCCCCTTCGCCACCTCTAAATTCTCTCGATATAAAAAAATAAGGTCGAACCTCATTAATTATTTGGACAGGATGGTTGAAGCTTAAAGCAAGTGGCATGCACTGCGGATTTCATATCATTTGCTGCGTGGATACCCAACGAGTCATCTAGATATGAGATTAGCTTCTTATTTATACAAATCCGTTATTTATAACAACGCTGGCCGGCGATGACAATCCCTCTCCGGTTTGAAACAAAGAGATAGGACCAACGAATAAGAACCTTTCTTGGACGTGTGTCTCGGTTTCTCACATCCACCAGCTGGTTTCAATGATGCCCTTTGACTCCCGGAAGATCAAAGCTAGCGTAACCACAAAAGAGTTGCATTTTTTTCAAATTAGGTGATGGAGACGCAATAATTATCCTAGTTATTCAATATAATTTACTTTAAACTAGTCAAATGATGAAAATTATATAATTTAGAGACTAATAACATATATATTAAGTGATAAAAAATTAGATAATTTAAATAACTTATGTTTTTTATCACTTGATGCAGAGGTGAGAGGTTTTTAAATTATATTATTTTTGATTTATAAATAATTTTAAAATATAAAATACATACAATAGCTCAAATCATTAATACGAATTTCTCATAATCTAAATCAAACAAAATATAATTGTCTTAAAGTTATATCAGATGCAACTTCATTATGTATGTATATATCACATATGTTTCAAGATACACCCAAAATCAGTACTCTAACTGAGTTACATCCTTTTTATTTACTAATGAGGGCACTTGTTAAAGAGCATTTAATACTTTATTTATTCAACCTTTTATGCAAAATAAAAAAGAAAAAAAAGGAACTTTTAAAGAATGTTTAAAGAAAGATTTAATGCCCCAATTTTATGCAGCAACAAGGCTCTAAAGGAGCACCAAAAAACTAAAAAATAAAAAGGGCAATCTAATACCTCCACGTACATATCATTGAGACCATTATAGCATTGAAACAGGATATTCTATGGTAGGGTTGATAATTCATGTTTTCATATATTATATTCGTATCGTGTCAAAGCTAAGGTATAACAGTATATGAATCAAGATAAATATGATATGATTAATTAACTAAGTCAAAGATCTAAACACGAATGAGATATGATTCTTATATGGATAACATGATACGACATGCATAATCCGTTTAATAAACAAATCACATTGAATTAACACGATCTAAACTCCATGAATAAATATAACTTACTTAACATGAATAAACATGACCCGACCCACTTAACATGATCCACTTAATATATATCATTAACTAAATGTATCCTTAATGGGTCACTTTAGGGTTGGAGGATCAACTCATGACACAATACTATTATTTTATGTCATAATCGTATCAACACGTTTATGAAACAAGTTTACTTTAGGTTAACTCGAACATAATTTTTCGTATTAGGTTTCAATCATATTTGCATATCATGTTCAATTTTATCATATCTATTCTATGATACAAGCTTTGTACTATAACGCATTGTGCATGCTTGGATGGCTATCATGTGTCCTTTTTCAGGCATAGATGTTTATCATTTATCCATGATCCACACTTATATGGATAGCAATAACTTATTTACTATTTTTCAAATATAATTACAACCATGCATGCATTATAGTGGCCATCTAAGTACGTACGATATTTTATAGTATAAAGTTTATGCCATAAAGGATTTTCTTTCAATACTATGATGGTCTCAATAACATGCATGAAGAGATATTGGATTGAAAAATTTTTTTTGGAGCTTCTTTAAAGGCCTTATTGCTGCATAAAATTAGAGCATTAAATTCCCCTTTAAACATCCTTTAAAAGTTCCACATTTTCTTTCTTATTTTTCTTGAAAGATCCTTGCGATACTCGTTAATAAAATCCTTTTAAATTAAGTAATAGAAATTTCGCATTAATAATCCAAGCTATTGGATTTGATTTATTACATCTCAACTATTTACATATATAAAAAATTATATAATATAGTGATCCCTAGTCGATGCATCAAATGGTTAAAAAATAACTAGATTAAATAATACATGTTCTTTGGCCACTTGATGCATAAGATGAGATCTTTAAATTACATGATCTTTTATGTTTATATAGTTTAGAAGTAGATCATATTTAATGGTTCAGATCATTAGTGTAAAATATCTATTTTTCAATTCAAAAAAGGTATAAATATTTTAGAGTTATAATATTGGTTCATTGTCATTCAATTTAAATTTTTAAGGTTAAGGTATCAGAACATGGTGCCAATTCTATGTCGATGAGTCATTTAAATCTAGGAATTTAAATTGAGGAAAAATGGATTAACAACATATGTTAGACTTAGTACAAACGCTATAAGTAGCCATCATAAAGTATATTTGTTATATGCCTATGAAACATAAATATTTCAAATAGATCTTATACCAATAACTAATATGTATCCAATATAGATGTACCAAACGTATCCATATACAATAGGCATATCCATATCGGGTACGCACAGGCATATCAATACGTTATGTATATATTTTGAATATATGGGATACATTTAGGATATGTTCAAATATGTTTGGAATCAAAATCAAAACTTTTATTAAAAAAATTATTTTTATTATTTTGAAAATATAAGAAATAAAAAAAAAAAAAAAAAAAAAAGAAGACTATAGCTACCAATCTTCACGTCATTCTTCTGCCATGCAGAAGGAGAACAGTTGTTGCTCTCAAGACCACGTTGATAGGCCTGCAATAGTTTAAAGAATCCATTACTGTTCAAGCTTTGTCAAACTAAAAGTAAACCCCATAATTTGTTATCACTTTTTGTTAAAAAGAAAAGTGAGGTTGTCTCCTTTTGCTTTATAGATCACTTTTTTTTTCTTTAACAACTTTATAGATCACTTTTTGATCACTCTCAGTTGGTAAAGATAATGAAATTTTAAGCATTTTATCTTTTTAAACTCAAAATGGTTAAGTGTTGAACATATATTATATTTTTTTATTGATAAAGTACAGATTATAAGTTAAAATAAAAATAAATTAATGAATTTCAGGCATATCATATCTTTGATTTTTGAGGATTAGCATATGAAGATATCCATATCATAATATATTTTATACTCTATCCATATCAGTTTGCCAGTATCAATAAATTTGTTGAGAAGAAAATAATAACCATTATAAATAGCCAACATACTATGAAATAAATCAAAATCTAATGATTATTTCTATTCAGGGCATGCTGTGTTGATGAATATAAAAATTTAACTTTTAATTTAAAAAACAGAACATTACATTTCCCCATATCAGGTGTTGTGTACTCGAGCTCGGAGTCTTTCAAAATTATAAAATAAAAAAAATGGTTGTTACATTGATAATGTTAACAATAAAATTTATAAATTTTTTTTAGTAATATTATAAAACAAATTTGATCTTTCATCGAAGACGTATCGTAGGACAAAGGCGGGTTGATGGAATAAATTAAGATTCGGTTGCAAGACGCCAATTAGTCCACTCGAAAGATGTAGTTTTTATTTTTTATTTTTTAATAACAAGGTTGAGCCTTTTTGAGATTATATATAAAAATTTATATGGATGATTTAATAGGACTTGCAGCCGCCGGTGCCGTTAATAGACGTGAGACGGCTGTCCGCGCTTCGCTCCCCACTCTCAGCCAGCCTCTACTTTGTTTTGGTGTAGCGGTAGGGTTTCCCTGGGCATTCGGAGCTCCCCTTCTGGCTCTTATCTGGCAAATTCTCTCACCAAGATCGAATTCATCTAGAGATGACTCGATTGAACGGCGTCGTCGATCTCTAGGTTTTGTTCGCCTCTGTTTCTTCCTTCCTTGTCTCTCTAATTATAGCTGCATTGCTTCAGCCTTTCCAAATTGCAAATGAGGTTTAATCGACGCAAGAATCTCTCTCGAGAGTTTAAAGCTCTTTTTTTTTTTTTTTGGGTAAATTTTGTTTGAATTTTGGACGTTTTCTAACTGTTGAACCCAAAAGCAGTTGTTTTGGGGATAATTCTGATTAGAAATGTTGGTTCATATCATATTTGTCGGTGTTAGTGTTAACTCTGAAGCACGTATAGTTTAAAAGTTCTCCGAATCTATGGACAGTTATTTGTGTTGCATGGTTCTTTGTTTTGGCTGCGCTTTATGAGCGAAGCATTGCTAGTTTTTGGGTTCAAACTTGTGTTTTTTAAAGCATTGTCTTATGCCAGCTTGAGGTTTAAAGTGGTTTATCATGTTACTTTTCTGCATTCTTTTGCATGCTTCTGAAGTGGTTTATTACGAGGGCCTCAGAGCTCAAACCTATAAAACAACCGCTAGAAGGAACGATATAGAAAGTTTGCAGAGGGTTCAGGACCATTGCACAGGATAGTATATGGATCACATGACTTTGTGGAATATTGAGTTCCTAGTATAGGCCTGGTATGCATTATTTGAATAGATTCATATATTGTTGTTATAAGCTTGTTGCGTAGATATTTTAATGCTTTTTGGAACACAAAACACAATATGGATGGTCCCCAATCTAGTTGCCAGTCGCCAGTCTCAAACTCATGAAGAGATCAAGGAATGGGAGGTTGCCTTGTTGATACTGAAATTTTCATAGGAGCAATCCTTTAGTGCAAACGGTTCATGAATTACTTCGTTGAAATGATACAATGTGAATGCTAAAAAACTGTAAGCTGTAGTCAGGATGTTGTGCAATGCAGCATCATGTATGTCATCTTTTTTGTATGAACTCTGATCATATAGATTTTTCATGTGTTGAAAAGTTCTTTGACAGAGTGACCATATACGATAATTCTTTTATATTTACTTATTTATTTTTTATGTGCGCGATCATAATTTGGATATTAAAAAATTGTGAGCAATAGTCTGGAAGTCGCATAACCCAGTATTAAGCCAATTTTTTTGTTATGTACTCTGTTCATGTAGATTTTTAATGTGTTAGAAAGCTCTTTAATAGAGCTAGGATTTAACATGTCTTTTTGATTATTTTTGCAGCATGCGTGTGATCATCATGTGGATATCAAAAAATTTTAAGCAATAGTCTGGAAGTTCTGTAACCTACTAACATGCCATCTTTTTGCATTAACTCTGATCACATAGTATGTGTATCTACCTGTGTGTATCCTGTGTATGGGTAATGTGGATATTAAAGTATTGTAACCAATAGTTTCGAAATCATGTAACCCAATCTCATGTCAATTTTTTTGCATTAACTGTGATCATGTAGATTTTTGACATCTTGAAAAGCTCTTTAATTGGGCTAGCATCTTTTGTAGCTTTTTGATTTTTACATTAGTTGTGTGTAAGTGTTCATAATGCGGAAAATCATAAGCAATTGTCTGGAAATGTTCATCTATCTGCAAGCCACTACTGGACCTTGGCTTCTGTGTGCTAGTTTGTGTCATTAATGGGCAATTTTAAGGTCCTTAAAATTAGGCCCTATGGACGGTGACTTGGTGAAATGGCCTTAAACTGGAAATGCTTGTAGGTCAGGTGGCTGCGTGGATGGCATTTTCTTTCTTTATAGATTATAACTTTTATTTATTTATTTATTTATTTTTACTTATTGACAAATAAATCACACTAAAATTTTAATTTCAAACTATTTGAGATTAGTTATATCAATCCTTTTTCTTTATTCAGCTCTATTTTAAGTCATTAACTTTACCTATGTATGAAATTTTTATACATAATCGGTTTCAAATTCGGATAAAAAAAAAGAAGGATTACGGTAGATTGACAATCAATGTAAAACTATAATTACAACCTATGATTTTTTTTTTTTTTTTGATTGAATGAATATCAATTTTTAAATATAAAAGCTTTTTCATACGACACGTTTAATTTTATGCTTTTTGACATTTAGGTATAGTGTATCACTGAATTCCTTTACTAACGAACTTGTTTCGATTAACTGTTTTCTCCAGTTGTTGGCCAACAGTCATCTTAGATAGCTGCTAGGAAATAGCCACTTAAAGGAATCCCAACAATCAATTCAAATGAAGCTTTAGCTCTCACTCTAAGGATGGTGATAGGATCATCCCTTTCGACGGTGATCCAGATGTGATTGATTTTGGATCATTGCCACATAGGATCATTTTGATGCAATCAATTTCGGGTAGATCATCTTATGCTAAGCTTACTCCTTAAAAGTGATAAAAAAAATTTAGAAGCATTCTTATTTATAAGTTTTTCTTAATTTGAAATTAAATGGGACTCAACATTTAATCGCTTAAATGTGAGAAAAAAAAAAAAAAAAAGTTAGAGGTCATGCTCGGCGGAGAATCTGGGAAGGATATTAAAAAGAAGAAGACTCAACTAATCTTTTCTTTTTTTTTACTTAATAAAACAAAAGAAAAAAATATCAAACTCAAAATGGTAAGAATTTTTTTTAACAAAACAAAAAAAAATTAAAATCACTGATATTTTTAAAAAAATTAATATATCTAACATAATTATTGATAATAATTTCACATTAATCACCTAGCAAAAGCGAAGAATCATTTACTATCTTTCTTCATCGCTCGTAGCAAATAATAATTATTAAACTATCAACCTGGCCATTTTGCGACAGGTGACGGCGTTATAACCTTAAGCGGCGTCCGTTATCATGCGATTACGGCGACGTGCAAAGTTCAAACCGGGCTTCTAACGGCGAATGTGCAATTCCTGTCGCAGTGTACTTTTTCGCTACTCCCAATTCTCCTTCCATTGGAAGAGAAGCGGTTCACCCTCTTTAGTTGTCTAGGGTTAGGGTGTCTTTTGGCCTCGGGAGCTCCTCCACTCTTCCTCTTCGTCCCCTCGTCACGATCGAAATCATCTCAAGGTGATTCCATGGAATGGCGCAGCTCCACATCTTAGGTTTAATTCGGCCCCGTGCTTCCTTTCTATCTCTTTTCACTGCTTCTAATCATGGCGACATTTCTTTCGCTTCTGAGAAAATTAAACGCTCTTTGTGCCCTAGTTGATGTGACGATCAGGTCCTAAGGTTTAAATCTCTGGTTCTCTTGCATTTGCTTCGAATCTAGGAGGTTTTCTAATTGTTCATCAAAAACGGATTTGTTTTCGGGGGATATTTGTAGATTTTTCTTGTCGTTCCGAAGTGTTGCGTGATTTTATTTTCTCTTTACGGTTTTTTTTGTGATGCATTGCTGGTCTAGAGATTAAAGTTCAGAACTTTGGGGCATTGATGTCATTATAGCTTGCTTTAGGAACTGGTCTGTTATTTTATCTTTGCTCATGGTTCTGTAATAGTATTGTTTTTGATGCCATTTATTGTGAAGGTTTCTAAGGTTTAACAGTCACATAATAGGTTTCTCTTATGTAGTCCCAATATGCATGATTTCAAGATGCTTGTTAGTCAGGTCACTGTGCTGCTGTTGCCTTTTATGGATCTCCACCCCCCCCCTTGATGCTTTCTTGCTTGTTAAATAGTTATTGATTTTAAATATATAAAGAAATCTTCATATTACATGTCTGATTTTATGCTTCTTTAGGTTTTGGTAGGATTTTGTGGATCACTGGTTCTTCTTAGCAAAGTTGTTTGAGTGAAGAAATGGATTATATATAACATATATTTAGCTTACATTTCGCAGCTTGGGTGATTTGCCCAACTTATGATGGTTCTGTTGGAGTTCTTATATGATTTTTAATTGCTGAATTTTTGTTCTTTTCCCTCTAGTTGTAGGGCAGTGTTTTTGGTCTAATATGATTTAGATGGATAGTGAAGTTGGAGGAAGTATACATTTGGTCATTTGGATAGTCCATTTGTGCTGCAGTTTATTGTGTGATGAGTCTACTTCAGACATGTTGGTGCCCTAGATTCACTGATTTCTGATCACTCAAATGTAATATCAGTTATGTTATTTGAGGAAGAGGTTGTACATGAGCTAACTGAAAATGAACAGGCAACAAATGGTTTGATGGAGGCCACCATTAGCTAAGAGGAAGCACCTAAAAGAGAGCTGGAGTACTAGAAATGAATGGAGATGGCTCTTTTGCAGTCTTCTATTGACTCTGGGTTACTCCATACACCCTCTCAAGTAAGAACCTGCCTCTTCCTATTTTTTAGTTCAATGATAAGTAATGCAAATCTGTACTTGTATTTACATTACGTGCATATGCATACGAACAATAAAAGTTTTGAAGTTGGTTCTTTTTCTCCTGCTGACATCGGACTGGAGATATGTGGTTCATAGGAAGCTTAGGAGTTCAACAGAGTTGTCAATCTTTTGTAGAACCTGGTACTTGTTGCCTTTCTCTTCTCTTTTTACTCCTTGTTTTCGTATTCTTTGCTTTATTAATGAACTGGTAGGCTTAGTCTCCTTTTCCATCAAAAGAAGGAAGTCACACTATCATCAATTTGGATTTTTTCCTACAGTCCGCTCAAGAATATTTTAGGTGTTTTGTACTGTGTAATTTATTCCCATGCTTTCACTCCTTACTCTCCAACCTTTTTTTTTTTTTTTTATAGTTTTGTTCTTGTTCACAGAAATTTCATCAGCCTCCATCTTTATGTTACATTTCAGCCTGTCTATTATGATAGTAACTGTCTTTTTAGATGACATGGCCACTCCTAAATATTTATTTTCTCTACAAAACTTGGTGAATTATAGATTGTATTTTGAGATCCCATTGTGTATCCAAGACAATATTAGGACCATCAGTTCAGTATTATGATTTGTTGAGTCCACTTAGTCGATATGTTTCAAGCCTCTAAGCGTTCTTCGTCCGTCATGACTTTGACCAATAATCCTTGCTCTTCTATCCATCTATTTGCCATGATGAGGGGGATCATGCTTGTTTGTTACGGTCACATGGAAGGTCTGGGTTCGCTCTCATTTATTTTCTTTTCTTTTTCCTTACATTGTCATAATTAAAACAAAGCATCTGGGAAGTGAAATTTGTTGAACTTCCCCTCACTTTCTGTGCAACCAAGAACAGCTTAAATTATTGAATATTTCACTTACAGTTGCATGTTTTCTTTCCTTTTGGAATGTTTTATAACATGTACATTGTCCAATTGTTTAAATTCCCTTCAAAGCATTGCTTGGTATTATAAGCATTTGTTTCTTTGATATGCTTTTGAAAAACCAAGAAGAAACATGCTGCTTGTATCTCATGCCTGATTGCACATCAATTCCTTTTTTCTAGGAAGTACCTCAAAGTCTTATTGGAATAAAGCGAAAAGCGGTATCTGAAAATCTTCCAGACCAAGCACCGCCAGGAAACCATGTTCAAAAACAACTGCCAGAACAGCTTCAATATTGGTGGGCCCCACTGCAATTACGACAAACTCCACTGCAGCAATTCCAGAATCACCATTCATTGAAACATTTGCAGAATCAGAAGCCTTCTCCTCAGTGGTTGCATGACAGACAGCTTCCTACTCAAAAATTGGAGTATCGACCAACTTTTCCAGAGCATATGCAGAATCGATGGCCTCTTCTCAGATATTCACAGGGCCAACAACTGTTGTTGCAACAGTCTGGTCAGCAGCCACTACTAAACCAGATAGGATCTTTTTGGTGCAATATCTGCAAGGTGAATTGTGGTAATGCTTTTAATCTCAAGTGTCACTTCCATGGAAAAAAACACAAGGCCAAATGGGATGAGGTCTTTGGATGCAAAACCACTGTGCTAAATGGGAATGAGGTCAAAAGAAGGAAGAATACCAGACAATATGGAAGCAACAATTCTGCACCTTCATATCAGGTAACATCCTTTTGGTGCGATCTCTGCAAAGTGAATTGTGGCAATTCTTTTAACCTGGACTGCCACTTTCAAGGAAAAAAGCACAAGGCCAAATGCGATGAGTTCTGTGGAAGCAAGAACACCATACCAGATGGATATGGTAATGAAGCCAATGGAAGCAAGAATACCATTCCTCTAAAGCCAAGTCTTAGTGGGATAAAACAAGAAGCAGTATCTGAAAACCTTCCAGTAGTGTTCCACGGAAGTCAAGATCAAAGACTTCCTCCAAAAAAACTTCAAGAGTGGTGGGCCCCACTGCAACTGTTGCAATTACGACAAACTTCATGGCAGCAATTACAGAATCACCGAACCCCAATGCAACTGTTACAGCTTCAAAAACCTTCTCCTCAGGATAACTATCAGATTAATTCAGTAAATAATTGACTTGGAAGATATTTGAACCCCATGATCTCTATCAACCTTTACTCTGATAGCATAGGAATGAATCACTTGACTCAGGGCTCGAGCCGTTAAGGATATGGATCAAGAGTGGATGCCAGGCTTTTAGTTAACATATTCTTTGGAAGTAAGGTCGCTGTACTTAAAGCGAATGAGGTCAGGGAAGCAAGAATGACATGCCACAAGGTAATACCATATGGTGTAAGGAGTGCGAAAGGAGTGGTGGTGGCTCTGCATTGTGCAGAAAGGAGCATGCTGTTTGTTGCCTGGTTTTGCAAAAGAGAAAAAATAAAGAAATAATGGTGCTTATGGTTCTGTTATTGGTGGTGAGGTTGCAAAGTTTGAATGCATTTGTGGATTTAAAGATCTGGAATAATTCAAGAAGGATCACAGGTCTTTGGATGGTGGCCTACCATGATAAAATGATTCCAAAGGGAAATGAGGACCACCCGTCAACAAAACTGTAAGCTTGCACCTTGGTTTGTTCTTTATACGATTTTCTTAATTTAGACACAATTCCTTTTCCAGTAGTTTTAATTATTTAACCATCATTACCAAAGTTAATGCTTTACAGCTATTTGTTGCACTAGATTTGTTTTTTCCTTTTTTTTTTTTCCCATTCATGGATGAGTCACACTTCAACCATCCATCACCAAGTACGATCATATAAAAAATCTTGCCCTGCTTATTATTTTCTCTGTTTTCACCATGGAGTGCCAAATTAGCACCATGCCAGACAGATGACTGAGTAATGTAGTAGTGCATCTAATAGATTTTGTCCTCTCTCTTGCATGGTTATGCGCTCACCTGCTCAAATTACTCTGAACCTTGTGCTTCAGGTGTCAAGGCTTTTGTTCTTCAACTCATTGCAGTGAAAAATGGAGTGAATGCCAAAGTGACTATTTTCTCTTTGGCTTGAACATGCTGACTGTTGTTGTCTACGGCCACTGATAGACCAGCCCATCCGGTAATCGATCTTTCTTTTGTCATGGTGATAGGTACTCAACTCCTGTGAAAGCATTTGTTATGCTGTAACACTGGAGTTTAGTAAATTTTAATCAGCAGTCACTGCTGTTTGCTTCTTCTTAGGATGTCAATGATCTGTCTAGCAATTTGATTCATCAAGGGATTAATCAATTGAGAGGATTATAGCAATAAGTGCTTCCTCTCATCATGACTCCCATCCCAAGTACAAGGAGAACTGGAGGTAAAGGCTGGCAGAGGTTTTCAGGTTGCTAAAAGTGGGATGAGGTTCTTGACGGTGACGGAGGTGCCATATGTAAGGCCAGATGCAAGGGACTCGCTGTACATGCCATTTGCTACCTCCGTTGATTGTGATGGAGGCAGAGATGGTGTGATGTTGGTGGCTGATGTAACGGCATGGTGTAACTTTTTGAAGAATGATGCACAAATTTTGCTGCTTGGATAATGTTCCATCATCGGTCTGGTCTTCTTAATTCCGTGAGCAGAACTGTTCTTGAAATATGCTATAACAATATAAGTCCTCACAAGCTATCCAGAAGAAATAGGGTTGGAGGTTAAAAGACCAGAGGTGTTTTTTTGTCTGTTCTTGAGTTATTCTGGCATTGCTTGTTTTTCTTTAGCTGTTTATTATGTTTTGAAAGAAAATTATGTGTTTAATCATAGCAACCGCATCACTTAAATTGATGAAAAAAAAAAAAAGAAGTCAAATTGTTCCAACATTTTGCTCGCTTATATGATTCTCCATGCAATTCTTAGTTAAATAAGAGACTTTTTATGATTCACAATTTTTACAATTTATTCATCAATCATTCCATAACCTATTCAAAGGAGAATCATAGGTTTTATCTTAAAGATGTTATTTCTCATTGTTGTTGGTATTTCTGCTATTACGTTTTGTCCCTATCTACAACAGTGGGTGTTCGCATATATGATAATGATATAGAATATAGAATCATAGGTTTCATCTTAAAGATGCTATTTGTCATTGTTAAAATTCAGAGGGTGGGATTCTGCGTCTCGTCCCTTCAACTTTATAGGGAGGGATCTTAAATGGCACCACCGAAAGAGGGGAAGCATATAATAACAAATGTTTAATTTCATTACATTGATATTCGTAAGACAATTATTATTTTGTATGATATATTAATTTCAAGTATTTGAATAATATTTTAAGCATATGAATGGTGAAAACTGAAAATTTTGTGGTTGACCTTAGCTTGCTCTAGGATGGGCGTGTTTGGAGAAAATAAAAAATTTTATGATTAAAGTCTAGACCGAGCTGATATGTATACTTTCAATCTCGAAACCCTTTTCAAATGCGCTTTAAACCTATTCTGAATCAATATGTAAATTATATTTTTTTTTCTTATTTTTTAAAGTTAACTTTAAAAAATAAAAATGAAAAAAATGTAAGAGTGAGCTGGAGTTGGGATTCCCATTTTCTATAGGATTAGGTGTGGGGGCTAAATTAATTGCCCCAATGGGGATGAGGCGAAGATGGAATGCGATATGGAAGGCGGACGAAGATAGGGATAGGAAAAAATCATCTCCAATCCATTCTGTCGCTACTCCTACCTTCAAAGACCATGTAAAAGAGAAATCTACTACTCCATCTTGATCAGCCTCCATGTAGTTTATGGTATTTTAATAATTAGAATAAATTCAGATACTGCAGCGTTGGCTTCGGATGGGTGCATGGTGATCATTCCTATTCTTAACCAAAGAACTTCAAGTCTACCATACTCGACCCTTCCCATAGTTGGCATGATAGTCGTTCTGAGGAATTTCTTAGTACAGAATCTAACCATTACAACGCAAGCTTTAACATTGTGTCCGTTTAACTCTGATCGTTTCATGACATGATCCTGATCTACCACCTTGCTATTCCAGTCATGGAGGTTAACTTCAATATTTCTTGATCATCTAGGTCTACTTCCAGCAACTAGGTTGGAGACACGTAGAAAGGGATACTTTTTGTTGCCATGTTCTTAGTGCAAATTAAGTAGGGATGTTTAATAAGCGCCTTTTGAAAAGATGTGACTATAACTTTTAATCGTTGATTAGTTTTCTAACTTTTAGTTCTTATACATGCTTATTCACCTAATATATATACTTATCTACCCACTATACATAATTATATTTTTAGTGTACACATATATCCTTCCATTATACATACTTATATGCTCAATGTATATACTTATCCACCCACTATACATTCTTATATTCTCAATATATGCATATATCCGTCTACCGAACATATTTATCCGTTCACTATACACAGTTATATTCTCACTATATATAGTTATATTCTTACTATACGCACTTATTATGTTAGTGTGCAAACTTATCTACCTACTGTACGCACTTAGCAAGGACCAGAAGTTAGATAAAAATAGTGTAGAAGTTGTTCTTTAAAGCATAATCCATAGAATATATTCACTACCTCAACTTGCAAAATAAACTTATAGTAATTGAAGTATATTCACTACCTCGATTAGATTTAAGGATCTAAATTTTTTTTTCTAATTAGTTTTTTTTATCTTAACTCTGTATATTGTAAAACTATTTAAAACTTTATCCTTAGTTTTGAGGAGAAAATAATAATAATAATGGGAGAAATTATTAATGAAGGTAACAAAGTAGCGGTTACCACTTCTAGTTAGAGTTTTATTGGAATTACATACATCATCACTATATATTAGCTTGAGTACTATAGAATTCCTTTCAACCCTCTTGAACAATTTTCTAGTTAATTTAAATTCAGCATATGCTTCACATTTAGATTGTGCATTAATATTACATTTTAAAATTAAATTTAAATTCGTCGAATGTCTACTTCTATCAAAATACATATGTCAAATCTTTCATACCACATATGATAATCACATACATTCATGATCCTAGATGAAGAAATAAAAGAAGTAAGCGTTCATTATTTAGAGAAAGTACATTTAATTTGAGAAGGCTATTACATATAAATATACTCCTTGCCTAAGAAAATATTTTTCTTAGTAATTACAATTTTATTAGACTCAAGCATTATTTTTAACCTTGTTAGACCGTGGAATATTCACTAACTAAATTTTTGTGGACTCTTAAGATATACAGCACGTCGTAAAGTATTAGAACTTTACTAGAAGATATCTTTAAATCCACGCATTTTAGACCCAACACTTATGCTATGTGTCATTCCTAAGAATCACACCTTCTCTATTTAAGTCTAGTAAAGTAGTAAAATAAGAGTGATCAAACATTTATGAACATTGGCTTCAAAATCCAACCACTAACAAAACTAGTAGAGATGGTCAAGCTTATAAAGGGTTTAGAGCTATATCTAAAAGAAGTATTTTTTGCCTCCAATACATGGACTTAAGATGTAGGAGCTTCTTTTTCTTTCTTTTGAAGTTTTGTCTTCTTAGAGTAATATTTTCTTGCAACATAGTTTGTCCTCCCATAGACAAAGCAAAACCTATTTTTGAACCTTTGACCTTGGTTAGGTTTAGGCTTGGAAGTTTTGAACTTTTTTTTTTTTTTTTTTTGCTTCGGTTTCATGTGGTTTTGGCTAAGGTTTGATTGGTGTTTGGATTTGAAATTATTTTAGATAAGATTCACTCTAGTCTACCCTTTGGTTTATGGGTTCTTGGATCTATGTTGATCCTCTATCTTAATGGAGTTCAAGACTTGGGTGAAGAATATTTCTCCTTACTTATGGATTAGACTTTTGACAAACCCTATCTAAAAGGAGGAAGTTTATCTAATAGACAAAAGACCTTGAATTCCTTTGAGAATTTGGTCTCCTTAGTCTGAACTTTCCTAAGAATTTCTTAAAAGTGATAAAGTTGATCATTAATGGGTTTATCATCTATCATAGTATAGATGCATTGAACCTTTCAATGCTAGCATTATCGAGCACATACTTGGATTCTAAGATCTTCCAAAGATCCTTAGCACTCTTGATTTCATAATAAATATCACATAGTGAATTGGGGAGAGCATTAAGAATCATGCTTGTGCATTGGTAGTTGAGATCCTTAAAGGTCTTGTAAATTAGATGTCTAAATGGGCTAGAAGGTTACTGATAGGTAGAGGATGCCTCTTTGGTGAAGCTAGGTTCTTAGATAGCAGCCCACATAACTAAAATGGTAAAACAGAATTTAATCTGACTTTGCTATCTCCTAAAACCAGTTTTATCAAATTTATCATGTTTGAAGAAAAGGACATTTTTCCTATGAGTTACGATTGCTAAGGAAGCCATAGGATCAAAATGTAAATATAGATGGTACAAAGACTGCAACAAATAATAATTACACATTTAATTTGTGATATAATATTTATTTATTAATTTAATTTAATTTAATTTAAGCACATATATAATAAGATTTCAAATAGCCAATACTCCAACTAACATGTAGCTAAGTTCAATAATTATATTAAGTATTACAAAGTATAATTAACTATTTAGTATACAAGATATGCTGATATGGCTTGCAATATAGAAATTAAAGAAAAAAATCAATTTTAATTATACAAGCATGCAAAGCAAGGACTAAAGATAGCTCTTCTATTTTTGACCATTTAGCATACAAAAGTCCCTTCTACAATTTTAAGATTGTTAATAAAAGTTAGAGTAAAGTATGCTAAATAATAGTATTAAAGGTGCACAAGATTGATTTCTATAAAAATAACAACAATTAAAATAATATAAGAAAGGAAGAAAAGCCTTGCTTGGGAGATATACAATAAGTGCACTACCTTTAGAACCGTGAATGATCCTCATGTAGGCTATCTCATTGTAGCTGTTCCCAAGTTACAACTTAAGGCTTGTTCTCTAACCTCCTTCGATAACACGAGTAGAAGAAGCCAAATGTAGATCATACTTCTTGAAACCCACAATGTCAAAACTGTAAAAAGGTAAGGATGAAAAAGAGATTTAAAATTGTAGAGCAAGAAAAAAAAAGGAGAAAGAAGATGCCATGAAAAATTTGTATGTTCGTTGCTCAACCTCTTTGTTCATTTTTGAAAGAAAGTGATGTAGAGTAATGGATATACGTCATGTACATGCGATGCACAAGCGAAGGAAGCATAATAGCACATGGTTTTAACTACATGATGGAGAGGGTGAAAATTAAAAAAAAAAAAAAAACAAGGCATGTGGGTTTTAGACTTTAAAACATTTTCAAACGATAACAATCACCTAGGTTATTAAATTGGATTCAGCTATTATACTTTTCTAATATTTTTTTCAAAACTTAGCTTCAATTTTACTATTTAAGGCCACCATTCTATGCCTTCAATCTTTACTTAATGACTTTATGCCTTTTGATTTTTCATTATTTATAGTACCATCCACATACAGTCGAAAGTATAGTAAAAAAAATATCTTAAGTTTCAAACCCTTCTTTTCAATATACATACATACATACATATATATATATATATAATGTATGTATGTATAAAGATAAAGAAAAAGATAAACTTAGCTACATTCGAATTTAGCCAAGTTCAAAATCTGGTTACCTTTTCTATCTTTGGATCCATATGAATTTCGAAATCATCGACTTTTTTTTTTTTTCTTTAGGATTCATAAACTGTATGGATCTAAGGATGGAAAAGATGATTATATCTAAGCTTGACTACATTCGAATGTAGCCAAGTCTACCTTTATACATACACAAATGGCAGAGATAGTTAAGTCTACTTCTATATTCGAATATAGATAAGAAATCAACTCTCTTATTGTTCGGATTGATTGAGCTGCCTCCTGTTACTTAGCTGCCAAATGGAACTCTCAGTCTGCTAGTTTGCCTCTCTTTTTGCTTATCGTGACCAGTAACTCCCCAAAAAACATGCTACAGTGCTATAATTGTTGAGTGCTTTGTAAATTCTATCATCACTGACTTCAATCTGCTGCTTCCAAGGATGTTTACTTTCTGAACTGAACTGTGTAATGATAAACAAAGAAGTATATGCTTCTCTCCCTGCTAATCTGCCTTGCATGTACATGTACCTATCACATGCTATCATCTGATGAGCATGTTCTTTTCGATTCTTAGACTTAATTTCTGCAAATGATCTTGTCATCTAGACGTTCCAGATTGAGTGCGACTGAGGCAACTGAAAGATCCACCGACCATCTTTCGTGGCTGCGTTGATTCCATGTCGTCATTGACAAGGGTGCAACAAATGAGCCAGATCCAGATAACCGCAACGCAAGCACATGGCCCCCTGGTTCTATGGCCACAAATTGCACCAACCAACGTGGAACTTTGTATTGTTGCCAGGTCTCATGTGCCCCATTGGTCCAGGTCAGAAATCTAAAAGTGAAGTACATCCAGGTTGGATTGGACCAGAATTCTTGTGGTACAGATTTCATGTCCCTGCCCATATGAAAATATATAGCTCCCTATCCTTCTCCATCCTTGGCCACACAAACTTGGATCCCAGAGTTCATTCCATAGCAGCAATGGAGGCATCCTGTTTCCTCACCTCTAAATCCTTCAACAAAACCCTAGACCTGGTTCCATCCCTCAAGCCCAAACTAACCATCTTCCACAAGAAAAGGTGCAGCCAACGGCTCCATGGAACTGGTGGGGGCCATTCTACTGTCATAACCTGTGAGTGCTCAAATCACCATCCTTATAGGAGGAAAAAAAAAAAAAATGATGGAATGTTAATCTATGATATCTTGTTCACCCATTCTGCCCTCATGAAAAAAAGCAGCTTGATAGTTTTAATACTTTTTATCATTATGTTTGTTTCCTGTATGTTTTTGTTACTAACAGGTTGCAACCCGAGACCGCCGTCGCCGGACGACGATGGCAAGCCGTTAATCAAATCAGACTGGCGATCTTTCCGAGCACGGCTAATTGCCGGCGAACAAGGGTCGCTGGATTCTGATGCTGTGAACCAAGGCCCATCACCTTTAACACTAGGCGATAAATGGGCTCACCCCCTCTATAAGCCGGAGAAGGGGTGCCTCCTCATGGCCACCGAGAAGCTCGACGGCGTTCACATCTTTGAACGGACCGTCGTACTTCTCCTCTCGACCGGCCCAATTGGGCCGACCGGCGTCATACTGAACCGGCCGTCCCTCATGTCCATCAAGGAGACCCAGTGGGCAAAGGTGGACGTCGAGGGGACGTTCTCGGACCGGCCCTTGTTCTTCGGCGGGCCATTGGAGGAGAGCCTTTTCTTGGTGGGCCCCCAAGGTGGGGATGATGGGGTGGGGAGCAGTGGGGTCTTTGGGGAAGCGATGAAGGGGTTGCACTATGGGACCAAGGAGAGCGTGGGATGTGCTGCTGAGATGGTCAAGAGGAATGTAGTTGGGGCGGGTGACTTTAGGTTCTTCGATGGGTACTGTGGATGGGAGAGGGAGCAGTTGGAGGAGGAAATAAGAGCTGGATTTTGGAGGGTGGTGGCTTGCAGCCCAAGTGTTATTGGGATGGCCAGTGTTGGAAGTGTTGGGCTGTGGGAGGATGTCTTGGGCCTTGTTGGGGAAAGGAAGGTGTGGTGACCCTAATGCAAGGAGGAAGAAGATCTTGCGAGTAATTGTGGGCTGTTGATTTGCTTAACCATCATGGGGTCAAGTGAGACTCTTGACCATCTCATTGAATGGCAGTTCATTTGTTCTTTACATTTGTTGTGGATCTCTTTTTTTTTCTCTCCCAAGAACCATGTCCAAATGGACTGTCCAATCCACTAATCCACCCATATTTTGGAATCCAAACCCAAGGAATTATTACTTGATTTCTACTTGATTTGGGCATGGATCCAGCATAATTTTGGAGAAATACGGTTAAGGAGAATTGATGTGATTCTTCTCAATAATTATGGATTTAGTTTTATTTGGATACGACCTAATCAAACATGATCAAACCCAAGCAAACGCATGGGATTTCTCCATTTCTGAGGCACGCATGGTAGGCTGTTTGTAGGTAAGAGCTTTCCTTTAAGCCATGCAAGGTTCCAAACTACCGCTTGGAATCTAAGGATTGCGTTGAAGTAGACGAAAGCAATGTGATATCCCGGTGGTGGACGAAAAGTATGATCCAACTTTTGAAATCTTCTTTCACTTGTGGCCAATTCTAAGAAAAGATTTGAGTTAGATCTGAAAATTTTGGAATTTTAAAAGTAGTGAAGATAATAATGAAAAGTATGCCACTTGGCTCCCGGGGGAAAAAAAGAAGAGTTACCAACAGAAGAATCACGATAACCAAGGGAAACCAATAAAGGCTTTCCAAGCCATCTAATCTTTAAACCTAAATTCCAAACATACAAGTGTGGAGTTTCCTTGAAGGGGGTATGCTTGGTTTAAATAGTCAGAATACAGTAACCCTTCAAAGGAATCCTGGGTGACTGTTATGAAGGGAACTTATTCCATTCCTTGGGACAAGGACCAATACACACATTGACTGGCCATCACATGTGTTCGATGGCTTATATATTGTTTAACTTGGTTCATACTCAATCTATATCATTGATGCACTAAACACTCCAAAACTCAAGCGTATAAATCACACAATTTATGTCTTCTAGGGAAAAGAAAAGCTTCCACCATGAACTTTGATGCTATGACAATATTTTAGATGCATTAAAATAGTCTAGGAGAGAATCAATGGTTGTTTTAAATGAAAAACATTATCTATTATGTGCAGGCTCCCTAATAAAAAGAAAGAAAAAGAGGTATCCAGCTAGATCATCCACTGCCTCCAAAATGTTGAGGAAGAACGAGACATATGGTCCAACGCTGACCACGGATCTAGAATGGCATCAAGTCAAGAATGGAACAAGGGAGAGAGCTTTCCTTCATGTTCTCACATCATTTCCATTTGAAAAAACATCCCATTGCTCCACTAGACCAATAAAATACGCTAGGAAAGAGCCGTTAACCATTTCCCTTTAAAATCTTGGTTCTTTGCCATGGCAAGACGGAGTGTTCCCATGAAGTCTCCCTTGAAGAGTCCAAGAAGCCTCCTCCAAGCTCTAGTAAAACATTATAGACCAACTCAATGCAATGCAACCAAGCAACCCTAGTGCCACTTTTTCCTAACATATTTATTTCTGTTATTCAGGTGGGCGAGGTTGGAGAGATCTCTGAGATAATACCATAGAAGGATGAGGCCGTGAAGGAGATCCCTGATTGGACTTCTTATGACAAGGAGAACCTCAAGGAGGAGCTGTCAGATGTGCCGTTCCACCTCATTCAACTAGCAGATGCCTCTGGACTAACTCCTGATTAGTACAACATAGTGGGTACCCTATACTCACCGTCCATTTTTTTCCTTTCAAGACTTCTGTCTAAAGTTTATTGGAGAGTGTTAACTATAAAAATATCTTTACATTTTTTTAAGACAAAAACTTTCCATATCATAGAATAAAAGGGGTATTTGATTTCTCTATTATTGATGAATTTATAAAAGAAATCTACAGTATAACTATCATTTCTATTCGATTTTCAAACTGGCTTATCCACCTTAAAAGAAGGTCGAATTGATGATAGAAGATACTAGAGTTATTGGAGTTGCGAGAATTCTAAATAATTGAGAAGGCCATGCAAACGAATTCTTCATCATTGTTTACTGTTGCTCCATACCGAAGCAATGGCTAAATGTTTTCTAATAGTTCCTCCACACAACTATATGAAAAGTTAAACCAGCTCGGTTGCTAATATCCAGCTATCCTTTTAAAATGTAATGTTCTCTCCATTACTCAAGTTGCATAATATGCAATTTCAGAAGGCTCCAAAATCTTTGTAGATATCTTTTTAGAGTGGAGAAGCTTTCCATATTCCCCTACATTACAAAGTAACATCTTGAGTAATAAGCTTTGGAGATGAGTTTTTTCTAAGAACAATTCTCTTTGACATGTCTATTTAAGAATTTCCATGTCCATTTGATCAATAGAGTAGTATTCATACTTTTAAGAATTTTAATGGTAAGCCATCCTTCTCTCTTGTCAATGCAGATTAATTCCCAATTAATAAGGCAGTTAAAATTACTTGTCAACTCTTTTCCTTTCTAAAGGAAGGCCCTCCTTAACTTATCAATCCTATCACTCACTCATTTCAATAATTTAAGCACTGATATAAAGTAGGATGGGAAAGCAGTAAGGATCGAGTTGATGAAGCAAAATCTATCCTAATAAAAAGAAGCCTACCTTTCGATGAAGCTAGTCTTTTCTTTATTTTTCTGATTAAAGGCTGCCAGCACTATTTACAGATTTTTCTATTACATAGAGGGAGTCCTAAGTATCTAAATGGAAGACATTCCATCTTACAGTTGAGAAGGGTGGTAAAGGATAAGGTTGCCGCTTTCTCAACATTCAAATAAATTACAGAACTTTTGTGAAAGTTAATCTTGAACCCTAAAACATTTTTGAAGGTGAGTGTAAAGCTTTAACCACAATAAGATTTCTTCTGAATAATATAAAAAAAAAGAAAATCTATAGCAAAATGTATTTTCCTTATGTTACAGAAGGATAGAGTATCACCAATTCCCTTAATCAATCCTATCGAACAAATGAACCTGCCTGCTTTAGAAGCCTAGTAAAAATATTTGTAACCAAAATAATTGCTCAACTTATAATAATTCTCGCTATCTAAGCCTCTATCTGCACCTGATCCATTTATCTGGTACCCATTAACCATCACTCTAACTTTAGCTAAGGTGAGAAAAGATAAAATTCAATATGTCCATTGGAGAAGAAACCATACCTTTCTAGCACTTCTATAAGAAGGCCCTAATAGATTTTGTTAAACACTTTTTCAGAATCTAATTTACACAACACCTCTAAAACCCTGGATCTTTTGCAATATAATATAATTTTTCTGCGCTATAAGATTATTCTCCACTATTGACATGCCCTTAATGAAAGTAAATTAAACTTCATCCACCAAAAAAAAGGTAAAACTCTGGATAATCTAGAGGCTAAAATTTTAGCAATGATTTTGTATAAACTATTAAGGGGACTTATGAGACAGAAATTATGCATTGTTAGTGTGCCTTCTTTCTTTAGAATTAGGATAATATAAGCAAAATTTAGATTATACACATCTAGAACTCTCCTTTGAAAATCTAAGGGAAATATCATGATATTGTCTTTAAGTAGGTCCTAGAATCTCTGTTAGAGGTAGAACGAAAAGCTATCCAGTCTGTGAGCTTTAAGCGCCCCTAAGGAAAAAAATAGTCTTCTTTGCTTCATCCATTGAAGCTCTTAAGTCCATAGAGAAGTGGCTGTAGAGAAGGTTCCAATTGATGATGGTTGAAGGGAAAGACGAAACATCAAATAGTCCCTTAAAGAAAGCATGTAGCTTAAAAAAAATCTCCTTTTGATTACTTAATCTGCTACCAATGTCTACCACCAGAGGCAATCCAATTTCTCCTCCTGTGTTTGTTGGCCACTATATAAAAATAGAATGTGTTTCTGTCTGCTTTTCTAAGCTATCTTAGTTCCTCCTTTTTAAAGATGTCAGCTAAGAACTTCTTCAGAATCTTCTTGATGATGAACTCTGACAGTGAGATATCGGCTGTCTCTTCCTAGTTCAATGTCATGTATCAATTTTTGTTTGATCTTTTTACTAACCTTCACTTCCTCCATGAAACAACATCTCAAGGCTGCTCTCAATCTTCCATGTTTATTGGTCCAAGCCATTGCACTATTCTGTTTACCCCTTAATACTCTGCCAAGCACCTTGAATAATTTCTTCCGGCCCCCTTTCCTTAAGCTATTAGACTTCAAATATGAACATTCTTGGTTGGTGCAGTGTCCCAAAACTTAAGTCGCAATCAAAAGTGATGAGTATGCCATCAGATGCTAATATGAATGCTCTGAAGTAGATAATCTATTTGGCAGAATATGGTGAAGTGTCACTATGTGACTACAGCACATAGTATTAGCAATATGTTTGATTGGAACTTCTCACGTGCAAGCCTAATGCTTTCAATCCAAGCTCTGCAAGCAAATTCGACTCACGTAGCATATCACTTCAAAGTTAAATGCATGAGACATGGAGATCTTGAAGGTAGTTGCTACTGGAAAAATGGCAGCATTTATGGCAACCTTGTGAGCCTGGATGATGCCTTAAAGAAAGGGACCACATATTTGAATGCATCCGCGTGATATTTGAGTCATATCATCATAATGTATTCCTTCAGCTTTTATTGTTATGGTTCAAACATTGGCTTGCACATGTTCATCGATGCAAGCGCATGAAATGCCAATTACTTTCAAACTGGATTGCAGAGGGATTTCATGCAACCAGTAGTGTTGTAAGCAACTACGACTAACCAGGATGTGAATGTTGAAGCTTGAGGAACAACAATTTAATGCAAGTGTGACTCAAGAAATGCAAACAATCCAACCTTAACACATGGCAAGAACTAAATTACTAAGTATCAATATGATAACGTCATGCAGAACCATTGTCACAAGCGATATAAATATTGAAGATGACTTTGAAGGATATAGCCTCCTGTATTTATTTATAACCATCACAACCTCAAAGATATAACAAAATTAAACTACAGAAACCTAGTGGGGGGAAACAAGAAGCAGCAGCTTGAGTCCAAAACCCAGATAGCTTTATACAAAAGCAAACTGTATAGATTTGAAGTTGTTTATAGGTGATATAAAATCTTCCTACCGGCGTGCTACAGGGGACTTGGAACTCGTCAAATCATAAATTTTGAATGCCTCTAGAACCCCCTTGGTTTGAAAGGAACCAAGGTCTTAGTAGAAAAAGGGGCAGCAATTTGGTGTCGTAGTCTTTTGTGTAAAATAATGAACCCTTTTTTTTTCCTTTATATTTCAGAAATGGCACCTAAAATAGTGTCATAGTAAACCTAGGCTTCATGCATCAATTTTTTTTTTTTTTTTTTCACCTCTAGAGAGAGATTCTAACCTTTAGACACACTTATCTGCATGACGACACTGTGCGCACGAAGCAGTGAACTATCGAAGATGTTAGAAGGCTGACCCTATAGAAGTATAATAATGTCAAATATGTAATAATGTGTTGGTGAACAGAGTATTCTTGTGATTCCAAAGTGGTGGATGGCATTATAAAGCAGAGCAGCAGGTGGATTAATTATCAATTAAAACAGCCTATCTGCCCATTTATTGAAAGCTAAGTACTACTTTGAAGAGAATTGGAGATGTTGTAAACCCTCTAAGTGCAGCTCCCTAATTTGGAAAGTTTTATGTCAAGCATCCTGTTGCATTATAGATGGGTTTATCTGGTCTATAAATAGAAATCAATTGATATTATAATCCAGTCTTGATTCTCCTCCACTCCTCTTTAGCAGGCTATCTATGGAGTATGGCACAGATCTTGTGGCAAAACTTTCCATAGTGATTAAGTATATTCTGTACCAAGGAGAATTGAATTTGGAGCTGCTTCACAGCTACTTTCCCTCTACTTTGGTTGTTGATATCGCCATAATTCCTATTGCTGGACTTAGCCATCAGGATCTACTCTGTTGGGGTCTAAGGTTTATTCATAAAGTAGATGTACCAGAAGATAATTGCTGCAATTGGTGATACATCTACTATAAATTTTGATAAATTATTGAAGCTTCTGGCTCATCAAAAAGTTTTTCATTTTTTTGGAAATTATTTAAAAGGAAACAGAATCCAAGCTTGGAGCCTAACCCTTGGTAGGTGTGGTGATAAACCTAAAAGTTCTAATTATCTATTCTTTTAATGTGTAAGATCTTGAGAGTTATGGATTGGGCTATCTATCTTACACCAGATCATATCTGTTTTTCAAGCTTACAATTTTCTTATAGAAAAGCCACTTCGCTCTTACCAGTTATTTTTGCAATTATTTCTGGTCTATTTACTATGGCTTATCTGGAAGGAAAGAAATGAAAAACTATTTTAGGATAAAAAATTTCATCTTGTGCATGCTTCCAGACAGTGATTCCACATGCTTATAAAGATTGCCAACTCTATCAAGCAGTGTTCTTTCATATTCTCTAAAGCCTAAGGCAGAGACAACCGCTAACTTTTGGGATCCTATCTTTAAAAAAGTACTTATTGGTAGCCTCCTCAACCAAGATATATTAAAAATAACTTTGATAGTTTAATTCATCCAAACTCTGCGAAACGAAGAATTCATATATCTCAAGAACCTTCTATTGAACTAATAGCAGCTCGATATAAATTAAAGATTGCTCTTTATTATATTGCTCTACTTGGATCATCAAAAAAGGCATTACTCTACAAGGAGATTCAGTCATAGTAGTCTCTTAGATCAATGGCAACCCTCGATACTTCCATTCATGGCTACAGAGTATTCAAGCCATGAGTATAATGCTGCCAATTGCTCTCATATATGTATTCGAGGAAGGGAATCAAGTAACATATTTTCTTGCTAATCCAACCATGACCACAAGACAAATTATACTATGGTATAGTCACTTTCCTACGTATTTTTGCTGCATCCTGAAAGCTAATACTAGAGGCACATATTTTGTAAGGTTATAGCTACCTTATTTTCTATAAAAAAATAATAATAATAACATCGAATTAATGAATAGAATTATAGAAGTATCATAATTCTTATGATCCTTCAGAGATTCCTCTTAGTTATAAACAGCAGATGTTAGAAATGTTAGAAGGTTGACCCCATTACCCAAAATTTCTCCTACGATGCTGGCATGCAACATGGTATGGGGATAGGTCATCAGCATAAAGACTCAATCCCTCATGCCATGTGGCTTTGCCGGCAACTAATGCAGGATTACTTTTTAGCATGAGGGTTGGGTACTCATAAAAACCAAATTATAGCAGCCAAATCACAACTCTAAATCCACATACAATTCCATAAAAATAAAACAAATAAAGTTACCACAGCTAGCTCCGATAAAGGATGCAGGCCAAGATTCATGAACAACTGATTTCCTAACACTAATTTGTTGTTCTTTTATCAAGTTTAATATTTCAAAAATTGTTCCAAAACAATTATTTTAAAATTTTGAGGAGTATAATTGCGCCTGTTAAGTCTGACCAACTTTGAAAGAGTCACATTTTACTTCTGAAAGAAGTGCTTAAATTATTATTTCTAATGGGCAAGGCATGTTCTCCACCTACAATGCTTAAAATGTGAGTACTTTTGAATTAATGTCAAACTGTTAGAACGCTCATAAACATTTAGCGCATGGAGGACGAAATACTTGGATTTATCTCTCAAAAAGATTTCTTTTTCTTGTGAAATATGTTTTAGATGAAGATAATTATTACCACATTGCTCTCATGGCAAGCAGCAATCATGATCAACTGCTCCTCCCCTCCTTGCGTTCCTTCTAGCAATGCCACTCATAACCCAGCGGCTTGGACCACGCCATGCCACTCTTTGTTGCTCTCAAAAGATGATCCTGGACGTAGGTGACTCAAACTGGTTGACTTGCTAGTCCCCTACCGTAGAAAAAGGAAACCAAGGCTATAGATTGGGCGTAACTCCGGAATCATTTATAAGCAGCTAAGTTTAGCTCAGGAAAAGTTTGCCAAAGCATGCTTTTTTTTAATTAAAAAGGAGTGAAATACCCATGATCAAATTGCATTTCAAAACATGGTTTACAAACATGCTGGCTTGCAGTGATAAGTATGTTTTGACAATTTTTCTACACTCTCTCTCATAATCTAAGTTTAAGCAACTATGATTCATCATGGCTCCAATGACGCCAAGAGATAGAACAGCCTTGTTTGATGATTAGGTTAGATAAATAATCGAACGCTAGCTTGGTTAGCTTATTAGCCGCCCTAATTTCGCAAGTAATTTGAGTTAGTGTTGTTGGTGGCATCCATATTGTATTTTTCAAAAGTATCACAAAGAGTTTATCTTTGTATCTATCTTAAAGACCTTTATTACTCTAATTCTTATCCATTTTTTAAAGAGGCATTTGATTGATGGTACTCTGTCTTAATAATTTGATATTATTTTATAAATTATTATATTTGATAATTAAATACGATAATATAAATGATAAGTTTATATTTTTAGTAATTTAAAATTATCATAAATTATGATAAAATCATATTAGGCTCTTAGACTATCCCTCACACTCTCTCGCATTGCCAACCCATACATAATATTATATAATATAATGTAATATATTATATAGTACATATTATATTATATAATCTTATAATAATATTGCTAAAAATGGTAATCTTGGATTTTATAATTTAATTACTAGTTGCAAGATTATTAGAATTATAAGATTTTTTGTAATATTATATTACTGCAAACTAAAGCTCACCTAAGGTGGCATATAGCAGCTTTTGATTTCTAATAAAAAATAAATTCATATTAGTTGAAACTTATTAAATTGATAACCATACAAATTTTATCTTTTATTATTCTATTTTTGTTCATTTTTTTTCAGCTCTAATGAGGTTAACTAGGCCTTAAAAATTCATTCCAGCTGAGCTCGTTTTCAGATAGAATATTTATTTCTAGCTGAATTCATTTCGAGATAGAACTAACTTTAAAAAGGTTTACGTCATTATTTAAAATTTAGATGTGATACTCCGAACCCATCTGCTAGCAAGACGAAAAATCATACGACCTAAAAACTTGAGTGAAAGATAATTAATAATAGGTGAACTTGATTTATAAGCTCTTTTTTATCCGATGTGAGACTATTTTGGGATATTACAATCTTTCTTTCTTATAATGCAACATCCTTTATCATCTACTGTTACATGAGTAGCCTTTTTTTATATCCACTAACTTTCATACATTCAAATCGGCTCTACGTCCTCTATCATCATCTCATAAGTAGTCATTTTTTCTTATCCATCAATTTTCATATACTCAAGTTAGCTTTAAACTATCGTATGGTTAGCTCTTTTCTCACTAATTTTGGTACATTCAAGTTCGTTTTGATATCATTTGTAATGTTTCAAGTCTATCTATCAGGAGATCGAAACTTTATGATCCTAAAATTTGAATGAAAATTAATTTATAGTAGATGAACTTAAATTTTTTATTTTTTTATGTGATATAAAATTATTTTAAGATATTATATTAGGCATTAAAAATAATTCTTTTTATGCAGGGCACCTTTGACGGAACGCGAGAAAACATGATTTTTGAGAGGGTGGAATGCCCACGGAGGAATGCCCGCGAGTAGAATGGAGGCATCTTGGTTACTCCTGAGCTCGTAATTTCCAACTCAGAAAGAGGGCTATTTGGGAAGGGGAAAATGTTTGGCCATCCCAGGACCCTTGCCGCAGATTTCGACCTCAGATGCGTGGAGAGAGAGAGAGAGAGAGAGAGAGAGAGAGAGGAGGAGGGAGAGGGAGGGGAATTTTCGCCGCTGAGAGTTCGATGCCCCATCGTACGGACAACAAAGATTGCGCTGGTTATCTCATGAAATTACAAAATTAGCCCTGCTGACAAAAGTCGTAATTTAGGAGCCTTTGTGGATGCTGTTTCCAAGCTACCTTCCCAATAACGAAACCTTTTATGAAGGTTTATTTGATTTGGTAGCCAAGCTTAGATGGTTAGCCGAGGAGTAATATTTATTTTAATTAGTTAATTAATTATTTATTTAATTATTTGAAATATGGAAGGGCTGAACGATCTTGGCTGATATGAGCTGCTGAAGTCTTCAGAGATCGTACTATTCCAAGATATTAATCCTGACCTCTCACTTGGAAGGATGAGAGCATACTATTGAATTAATATGCTTGGGATCAAAACCAGTAAAACTTCGATTATGTCAAATGTGACACCCAAATTTTAATTTATTTAAATATGAGCGTAGACTTAGACTTTGATTGCATATATCTTGGTCAATATGTTGATCAAGATGTAAGTATTTGTGACTCTTGACTTTGTAGGAATAAGTAGTTTCCCTATATTTGTAGCTATCTTGATGATAGAGATATAAGCATCTAAAACTGGGAATAAAGAGCTAAATGTTGGCCAATAAATGATTGTATGATTATTTTTAATTCTTTTATCATAATTTGTATTGTATTTGAATTAGCTATTGACCTAATTGTTACACAGCAGCTATCTCAACTGTCTGAGATAACTGTTGATGAATAGCTACCAACAACTACTTAAAAGTGCTCGAGTCATTAATCCAAACATAACCTAAGACATGTGATGCTATTAAACCAAATAAAAAGGGCATGTGATGCTATTTGTGCTCCTTTGGTTATGAAACTCAAAGTGCCTTTAAATCAGTTGAATCTTCGTAGGGTGTGCAAAATGTATCATCCTATATAGTTTTTTATTTTATGAGCTGATTGCAGAAGGATAAATTCCCAAAGTCTCAAGGTAAACCAATAAATAAAATTATTAACCAAATGAAAGACTAGCAAAAATATGTAAATCCACTCTTTGTTATAGGTTTTTTTTTTTTTTTAATTTCATGATGTCATAAAATGACAAGGATGCAGCCGCCTAGACCTACCGTACAGCTCGTCAATATTGATACAGAGTGAACTAGTAATTTTATATTTTTTTCATCTTTTTCATCAAATGAAAAACAGAACTAATATGATATGTTTTCTATAATAATAATTATATGCCATAAAAATAAATAAATAAATAAATCTGTCTACAAAGTAAATATTGACAAAAAATTAGATCAACGATATTTTCATTTATAGCTTCATATGGTTACATTATTGACAAAAAAAAATGCATAAATAATAATTTTGAAAACTCGGATGAAACTAGATAAGTTATTCTCAATATCTCAATTAGTATTTATAATTGATCGTTAAAAATAAGCACCATGAAACAATTGTTTCCATCTAAAGCTATATAGAATCTAAGCTATATATGTATGCATATATATATATATATATATATATATACATACATACATACATACATACATACATACATATAGATAATACACATATGTATGTTCACAACTTAGAGTACAAAATTCTAACAAAATCATCAATGCAAATTGTTAACCTAGAGGGATGGTGGAAGGTTGATATATAATTTACATCCACTTACAAAAAAAAAAAAAAAAAAGTCTAAATTATTAAATAATCATATTAAACCAAGGGTGATTTAATAGCAAGATGAATTGTTTCTTTAAGCAAGTCAACTAGATTCGAATCCCAAGGATATGGCACATCTTATAGATTTGAACGTATGGAATGAATCAAGAAATCAATAGTCAAATTATTTCAACCTATGCAATTTATATGCAAGTAGGTGAATTCAACTCTGCGCTTTAAAATGTGGGATGTATGAGATACATAAGAAATATATTAGTAATTATACTTGCATGGAGCATCAAATATGGTTAGATTTGCATCCTTAATTTCAATAACCATAAAGAAATCTGATGAGACAAGAGGCTTCTAATTAGACAGTAAACAAAAAAAAACTGGAGTTGCTCTATTGTCCTTCCATGAAGGCAAAAGATCTCCTTTCAAAATTCTAATGGTACCATGTGGCTATAGTGTGCTTTTGGACAAGAGAACAACTACCCAAAAAATCAGTTGTTAGACTTCCTGTGTAGTAGTATTTTGCCTGCACTAAGCTCATTTTGGGTTCCATAACATTGCAGTTTGGACCTAATTCAGATCCAAAATAGGAACCATCCATTCTTGAAAAGAGAGGTGCCATCAATTTTCCATAGAAAATTTGAAAGAATTATCCATGTCAAATACTTGGAAAAATAGGTCCCAATAGTTGAACGCACAACTTTTTACAACAACAGAAAAAGGGGGTAACTAAGAAGCTATAGTTTTGTCTATTGGACAATGCAACTTATTAAAACATGAGTTGGGCAACAGGTCAAGTAAGGTGGCAATCCAAACAAGGCATGTTGCTTTGGCTTCAAACTATTCCAACCATAGAGGGTTTGGTACATTGAAGGAAATGTTCATAAGATGATTAGCAAGACAGTCCAAATAGATGGGACAAATTTATAAATAATAGTATACTATGACCCCTTGTTTCATATGGTACAAGGTGTGAATATGGGCAAAGGACATGGTAGTTCTCAAATAACATCAAAGGTAAATCAAAATCGCCTTGAATGATAATGATGATCACTGAAGACATGATAGTTGGGTTATGAATTCTGAATCATGTGCTAGAAGTTAGAGAATGCGTGATGCATGGATAATAATTCTAGATGAGCAATGGCAACGAATGTATTTAATGACAAAATCGCCCTTAGATATGTTAAAATTGATAATGAATATCTTTATACATAAATATAACATATATTATACAAATTTCTCTAGTACTAATATATGGATTTTCAAGTTCCCAGTGCAATATATGCACCCATTAATAAAACTATTCTTCAATTACAGAAAATTCTAATTTGCTATCCTCATACTGCAATAATATCATACCAAAGACTCCTTTCATGCGTCTAAACTTTTCTTAGCATTTTTTGCAAGCTTTATGTTTCCTCTACAATTTTGATCTTGGATGAGAGCTAAAAGTTTCTCGTTGCCTAAAATTTCGCAAGGAGTGCCAGGCCGAAGCCTGGTTGCTTTCCCCGCTAGGGTGCCAGAGATATACCCCATGGTCTAGTAGCCCCTATCGTACGGAAAGGAATCATAAATAGAGCTTTTTATGCTGGCCCACGTAATCAATGCATGGCGATTCTTCTTTCTTTTGTGCGTCCATGGAGCCAAATTTACCAGACTTCTCCATCATTCTTACCGCTGAATTATGACAAACCCTTGCTCATACCATCCACAGCACAAACAAACGTCGACTACCAAACATGACATATTCCAGCCATTCCCAGCCTCATCGATAGAACTTTCTCACCTCACATTGCTCCCAGGCCTCATGCACTCTTTAAGATGTAAATTTAAGAGTGATAAACCGTGCCAATAAATCGTAAACTAATCATATAAACTTAAAACTATAATAATTTAAGGATGACAAATATGTTAATTCAAATTCGATCTATTTATTAATTATATAAAAAATATAAATTTAACATGTATATTACATGGAGTATATAATATGATTTATTTAACTTGTTCAATAAATAAATCATATTCAGATTGGCATGAATACTTAACCTATTTTTAATGTATATAATCTGAAATCATATTTTACTTCATTTAATCCATATAACTTGTATTTTAGATTTTATCTGATATAGTATCGAAATATCCAAAATATCTTTTTTTTTATTTAATTACTTTATATATTGAATAAAGATATGTATATAATTTTTTAATATTAGGTAGGCCTAATGAGTTGTGTTTAGGTCTGCGGGTTATGTTATATGAGTTAATCCACATATAAATTACATACTAATTTTGGGTTGATGGACCAATTCAAAATATAATTTATTTATTAATTATATTTAATGAGTCAACTTGAATATTGATTCAAATTCATTTCTGTTTAATTTAAATCCACTAACTTTATATTTAATTTGAACTATGTTTATAAATTATATTCAAAATTATCATTAGACCCAGCTACGGATGGATCATTTCAAGTCCTTGTCAGCTTTAACTAATTTGACTATTCTTTGTTTAATTCAACCTTTTCCTCTATCTGCGTACATATATTTGGAAAAATGACTCGATAGTTTGAATATGGGAGGAGTTGGATTTTATTTGCAGGTGACATTGACGCGTCGCTATCCACGGGGAGCCCACGGCAAATTCTTTCTCTTTCACGAAGCAATCTTCCCTTCCAACGACACCTAATCTTTCTCACCAATCTAAACTAATAATTGGGCGGCTCCCCTAAGCCCACATCAAGTACCTCCATTGCTAGTCTTGTCTGATATTTCTGGAATCTTGATCATTAATCCAAGGCCTCGGAGCACATGGCTCTCATACGAACCCTAATCTGGTAATAATGCACCAAATACAGTGGCATTCTCCACCAACTTCCCCTTGACATCTTAAATCCACCCGGTCCCCCCTCGGTAGACCCCACACCATCCTACTATTCCAATCCATCCAAACCCCACGCCCCCACTACTTTTAATGTATAAATGATACAAAATAAAGCTCGTTATTTATTTAATACAGTAAATAAAAAAGAAAAGCCTGCTGGCCTTGTAGATTTGGGGGTCTGATACCGTCCTTGCATCGCAGTTGCAGGAGGCAAGGCAGTTGTCTTTTTTTTTTTTTTTAATTTTTCTTTTTTTTTTTTTTTTTCCTCTTTTTTCTGTCCCAAAAGCAAGAAAGTTATGGTGACAGCCGTTAGAGAATCTCTCAAATCTCCAAATCCATTTATTAAAAGGTTAAGAATATATTGCAGGGGAGTAGAAAAATCAAAATGGAGTTAAGAAGGCACGGAGAAAGGGGGAGAGGAGAGAGAATAAAAAGACCAGATGTTGACAAGTTTCCTGTCACTGTTCTTGGAAGGTCGTTTGTTCTCGTGGAGATTTTCTTATCTGGGATCTCCCCCTCTCTCTCTCTCTCTCTCTCTATAGCAGATCGAAATCTCTTAATCTGACGACGATCTGTAGCCCTCTCTCCCTCCAATGGCCCCGGAGAGACTCCCACTCCTCCATTACTGACCCATAGTCTCCTTCTCCTCTTCCTCTATTCTGGACTCTCCCTTTCTCTCTCCTCTACAATCACTTCTACTTGTATGGGGTTGGCTTCTTGTGACGGCGATTGAGAATTTTCATAAAGGAGGGGACTTTGGTCTTCTGGGTCCTTCCGGGTTCCCGTCTTTTACGTAGGGTGGAGTCCTCTGTAGAATTTTTGGAAGAGGGATGGTCGAGAGGGGATGTGGGTTGAGGTAATTTGCGTTTCTCCGTGCTTTTTCCCCTCTTTTTCTGTGTCTAAATGGCTCGTTAATTTGGGTTTAGAGGGTTTCTTTGAATTTTTCTTGGTTTGATTATTGAACATGGGTGTTTCTCTTTCCATTTTTTTTTGTTGGAAAGGAGCGATTTTGGATGTTGGGTATGTGTTATGTTTTGGTTCTGTTGAAGTTTCCAAGTTTGGGACATGTTTAGTTTCTATTTTTCGATGTCGTGAGTGATGCCTGATGTTTCCTTTCTATGATCTTGTATGTTTGATAGTTATTTTATTATTGTTCTTTTAGGTTGAGATCGAGAGCTTTATGGTTCGTTTTCTCTGGAGATTCTGTTTGGGATTCTATTTGTTTATTTTCCCATCAAGGAATGGTTAGAATTGAGATTCGCATGATGTTTCCTTTTAGATGTGGCATTTATCTTTGTTGTATGATTAAATTTATTCTGGTCTGGGATTATGTTGCGTAACAAGAATTTAGTGTTGTGGAATGGTAATTCATCACATTAATGTGTGAATTCTTTCTCATGTGAAGTTCTTTAGATGTTATCTCACTATGCTGTAGTTTTTTTTTAATTTTCACCCCCATTGTTATATGCTCAAGACACATCAAGGTTGAATCCTGCCAAAATCTGACTCCTACATTGCTGCTTTATGTAGCTTGTAATGAATAAGGATGTCAACTGGGTGATTTGTGAAGCTTTGTAATTGGATTTATGTGAGTTAGCCTGTTCTAATTTTATAATAAATTTGTTAAATAATATCCTACAGCCAAGCATATAGAATTTGGTTGTTATAATGTTGTCTTCCATGTTCATTGGAGTGACATTGGGTAAATTTTGAGTTTTAATTTTTGTTAAAGCTTATTTTGTTTGTGTAATTATCTAGGACCTCACTTAAAAAGGCTCACTGGAATGTGATATTTGGGTTTCTTGATCCTACATCAGTACCCAAGATTTATCTCATATATAGCTGATGTGAGATTAAGCACATGCTAACATGGATTCTCATATACTCTTCTTTTTTAAACTCTGGCATTTTTATCGGAATAAGAGTTCAAATCCAAATCTAATCACGATCATCACAATCAACCCATGGCCAGCCCTAAAAGAGCCCGTTTTAATGTCCCTTGGTCCACATGAATCATGGGTTGGTTCTACTTTGATACTATTTGGAATACCTAGGACCTCATCTAAAAAGACTATTTAGAAGGTGATATTAGAATTCCTTTAGCTTTGTATAAGTATCCAAGATTTATTTCATACATAGTCGATGTAGGACTAAACACACATCAGCATGAGCTCTTACAGTTTGTTTATATTGATTTATATACTTTTCTAGTAACTTTCTTACCACTAAGATTTTAAACTACATTGCACATATAGCATACCTCCATCTCCTTATGAAGTGTGGGCCCCATAAATGTTTCATTTGAGACATTGATCATGCAATATCAACATCATGATGATGTTGTCTCATAGTTGACAATGTTATGAGACTTGTAGAAGATGCAGAGATTGGTGAAGCAATCTATTTTCATCACTTGTTATAGATGATACATATATTGGTATGGAATTTGGGCCTAGATACCAGGTGTTGGATAAGTTTTACTGGCAAAAATTATGCTTTAACTTGTCTACTACTATTAATTGATCCATGAAATCTGCTTTCTTTTCAGTAGCAGTTTGTATTTGGTCCACTAAAATGCATGCCATTTTTGAAAAATTAATGCTTGAAAATATATGAACTTGATAGAAATCTACTTGCTTAGGATTTACAAAAGAAGATAAACAGAGTGCTTGCAGATATCTCATTATCATTGTGACATTTGTTTTGGTCTGCATTTGATGATGCTGGCTATCTGCAAGATGAAGAACCCTCTTTTCATAGGTCAATATAGAAGTGCTTAGATTTTTTAATTAGACTCTTGGTCTTAAGCTTCTAATCTCAAATTTAATTTTACTTGAATTCCTTGCATTTGATAGTCTGATGTTACAAGCATGGGCCCTAAAGAAAGCTGGAAAAATATTATGCATATGGCCTTAGGTATTCAGATGATCAATTTTTATTTTGTGGATCAAGAAAAGGTTTGAGCTTGAAATGTCATATATCTCCTTATATTGAGGCTCACTCCTACCAGTGAAATCAATGATGAGCATTATGGATTGGTCATAGTCTTCAGTCTAAAATGCCCATCGTTGATTTTGCACCCTAGGATTGGAGCCTCAATTGTACCAAGGTTTCTAAATTGCATGGGAGTTTCTTTTTTTAATCAGACAGATTTGTCTGGTATACTCTTGGGTCTCTTGGTTGATTTGTCTTACATTTATCTGTTGTGCCAAGTCAAGGTCATTTCCTAGTTGATTGAAGCTTCTTTTGTTGTTGCATGATTAATGCTAGTTATGATCTAAGGATTCCTTTTGCATGCAGGGGTGGCAGGTAGGAAGCTGCATGACATGTTTGAAACCCTGTAGAGCACTTTGCTTTGAGTTATGACCTTAATCAATTCTTGATTTACTTTCTCTTGATCCATATTGTAAAATGTCTGTGGGTCATGCATAAAAAAACATTGCTTTCTTATGATTTTCAACAAATGGAGGTGGTTTAGGTGGAGGGAGATTGGTTGAGGAAGATGGGGCTGTTCTTTGGAAGATGGATACCTGTGCAATCACCAAAACAACAAACTTTAAGTTGTTCGGATAACCATTGTAACTTATGGTTGTCTTCATCATAATGATTTTCTAACTTTTAATCTGTATGGTTAAAGGGTAGCTATGGTTTTCTTGTATATGGCTTTCAAATTTTTCTGCAACTATAATTTGGAATGCCACCATGCTTGACAAAGAGTCAACGTTTTGAATTGCTATGAGGTTCGATAATAACCAACATTGAATTCTATGGAGGAGTATATGTAATGGTATGACTTGCTAAAGTTTTTCATAATGCTGAATTGAGAAGAGAAAAAGAAGGTTAAGAAATTTACAAGAATCTGGGAGAAAAATCAGTCAAATTTATAAATCTATAATCATATAGTAGAACTACAAAGATAATCCTTTATTACTTCTTGAAGCAGTAATATAATAACAACTAGTTCATATTTATTAATTTATAAAAAAGCTAAGACTATCGTAGAAACACCTAAGTTTCAAAGAAACCTTAAAAAATGTGACTATTAGCTTTTGTCTTGCTCAGTATTAATGTGTTGCAACTTAAAAGTTGTATGATTTTTGTACAACAATAATAAAACCTTAATTCCAAACTAGTTAGGATCGGCTACAAGAATTCTTTTTCTCCATTTAGCTCGGTCTTGAGTTATATTTTTTGTAAAATGCAACGATTCTAAGTCTTTCTTTATTACTTCCTTTCGTGCAATTTTTGGTCTATCTTTACCTTTTTTCCCTTTTATATGTTACTCCTTTGTATAGATACATCTTTAAGTCTACATTGCACATATTCAAACCATATAAGATATTCCTTTAATTTATCCTTGATTGAAGCTACCTCTATCTTTTTATGAATAGTTTCCATTCTTATTCTATCTTTTCTTATGCTATCACACATCCATCTCAACATTCTTATTTCTGACACATTCATTTTATATACATGTATTTTTCTAACTGCTCAATATTTTGTACCATAAAATATAATTGGTCTTATAGCTGTTTTATAAAATTTTTTCTTTAACTTGGCAAGTATTTTACGATCACATAATATTCTAGTTGCACTTTTTCATTTCATATAACCTGCTTTAATCCTATGGACATCATCCTTGATCTCTTCTTATAAATAATCAATTCTAAATATCGAAAATGATCATTTTTACGAACTCACGGTTCTTAATTTTTACTCTATATTTATCTTTATTTCTAATTGTACTAAAATTATATTCTATGTATTTTGTCTTTATCCTACTTAAACTAAATCATTTAGATTTTAATGCATTTTTTCATAGCTTTAACTTATGATTAATCTCAACCTTAGTTTTATCCACTAATACTATATCATTTACAAATAACATGCACCATGAAATATTATTTTGAATATGTCTAGTAAACTTATTTATAACTAAAGTAAAATAATAGGAGCTAAAAGCAGATCCCTAATGTAAACCTATTGTAATAAGAAATTCACTAGTATTACTATCAATTATTTTTACACTAATAACTACTCTATTATACATATCTTTTATTTTGTTAATATATCTAACAGGTATTCCTTTCTTTTTTAGCACCCATCATAAGAATTTTCTAGGGATTATCATATGCTTTCTCTAAATTAGTAAAAACCCTATGAAGATCTTATTTTTTTCTTTATACTTCTCCATTAACTTTTTAAGGAGAAAAATAGCTTGTATGATCGACCTTTCTGATATAAAAGCAAATTGATTCTCTGATATTTTTGTAATGCATCTCAACTTATATTCAATTATTCTATGTCAAAGTTTCATAGTATGACTTATGAGCTTGATACTAAAAGAGTTAGAACAGTTTTGAATGTTTCCTTTATTTTTATAAATTGATACTATAGTGCTCTTCCTTCATTCATGAAGCATCTTTTTAGTTTTTAAAATCTTATTAAATAAATTTGTAATCCAAGTTACCATAGCATCATCTAAATGTTTCCAAACTTTTATAGGAATTTTATTAAGTCTCACCGCTTTTCCTATTTTCTTTTTTTTCATCGCCTCTTTTACCTTAAATGCTCTAATTTTACGAGTATATACTATAACTTTATCCTTAATAGAGCTAGTAAGACATTCTAAATTATCTACATTATTTTTATTTAATAATTTATTAAAATAGCTTCTTCATCTTTCTTTGATTACTATCTTTAATGATTTAACCTGAAATATATCTTTAGTTTTTCTATTTTTTACTCTTGCAATTCTATATATTATCTTTTTCTCCATATTTAGTTTGTAACTTGTGATATAATTCCTTACATATCTTATATCTAACCTTTCGTACTGCCTTTGTAACTTTTTTTTTAATTATCTTATAGTTTTTATATGCTTTTTCATTTTTACATTTAAATAGTTTTCTATAATACTCTTTTTTAACCTTAACTGCTAATTGAACTTTCTCATTCCACTACCAGGTTTCCTTATCATATTACTCTTTTTCTTTTGATTCTCCTAACGCCTCTATAACTGCTTTTTTAATATTATTAGTCATCTCTTTCTATATGCTATTGATCTCTCTACCTACACTTCATTTTGCTTTCTTCATCACTCTATCTTTAAAAGATATTAGTTTCTCTCCTTTCAAATTTCACCATCTAATTCTTAAATTCTTATACTTTGTAGTTCTTCATTTTTGAATACATACATGCATAACCATTAATATGTGTTGTGTGGTTCGACTCTTAGTTGATATAACTTTACAATCTTTATATAACACTCGATCAATCTTTCTAGTAAGGAAGAAATCTATTTGACTAGCATTATATTCATCTTAAAAGTTATTAAATGAGAGCCCCTCTTTTTAAAATATGTGTTGGCTAATACTAAATCATATGTCATTGTAAACTCTAAAATAATATTTTCTTTTTCATTTCTATCTTCGAATTTATAACCTTGATGTGTAATCTTTGTGTAATTCATAAGCTTGACTAATGTTGTTAATTTTCAGGGTCTTCCTGTGAGACATTTCTATAGGGATTTCTTTGATCTTGTTGGACTAATGACTGAGTTACATTTTTATTTGTGCCTTTTGGCTGTTTTGCCATGCATCAATTGCATCTTTCCAACTTGTTATGATGGATTTTACTCTTGATCAAGCCAAATCTTTTATTACATACTAGAAATATAATTTAGAAGTTCAAACTAGGCTAGTCCCATAAAGAGACTGCTATGGCAACAGAGCTAAAGTGCTAATGCTAGTCTTAGTATTATGTAGTGTTTTGTCTAGGACTCTTCATAAATGTTGTCACCAAGGAAGGCAAAACCAAACCGAAATGATTGGAAACTGGTTCAAAAATTAGTTTTGGATTGGTTCTCCTCCGAAACCGATCCGAACCATACCGAACCCCGTAGTCTGGGCTAGTTTAGGTGTGGGTGGGGAGGGGAGGGGGGGCGGGGGGGTAAGCTTGAGCTTTGTGGCGTATGGAATCTTATGAGCTCGCATTCTCTCTTCCCTTTCTTATTTCTATGTATTTGTTAGGGGATCATTGGTCTAGTGTTACGTCATACTCTAAATCGTAAGAAATACGTTTTAACCTTAGGATTTTTTGATAAATTTAATTTTATTATTTTGATCAGCTATAGATTATGTCGGCATAAGTTAATATGAAGTTCACTATTATTGTGATCCTGTCGAATTCTAGAAATTCTATAAGTTTGATTAAGGGTTAACCAAAGCCTTACAAATTATGTGTTAAGATATTTTTTTTTCAGCATTTTGTTTTCTCATCATTTTTAAGTTAAATTAATTTTTTATAATTTTTATTCGGAGTCAAAGTATCCTAACTTGATATTTGTTAAACCTAATCCATTGACATCCAAAATTGGTTTTTGCTCGCCAATAGATGAGATTGGTCTTCACAAATATGGTAGAGTACTTTCTAAGCAAAGTACCCACCTTCCTACTTGAGAAAAGAAGATAGATTATTAGTGGCCTTAGAGTTTTCCTCTAGAGAAAACCTTTCAACCCTCGGGTCAGCAGAAAGTGGAGAAGGAGAGGGTCCCAAAGCTCTTGATCAAGCTACTCAGGACTTCTAGCGAAGAAAGAAATTCTGTCTTACATTGAGACTTGGGCTGCTTTTATAAATGTTTGGAGAAGCTATATTTTGAGCTAGAATCTTATATTGGATGGCTCTTATTAATCCTGATTCCGAAGGAATTGGCATCCACAAAGGAATATTCCTTGATTAGATGGGCTAATTCTTATTCAAAGTAGATTTATGGCAAATGGGGGGAGTCTTGATTGAATTAGGATTGATTGGTTATCACAAAAGAGAGTCCTCTAATTCGGATTCCTCTTTTCGCATGGGTATCTGATTTTACTATATATTGGCATAGGATTAGCTAGCCAAATCTAACCATATCATCAGAATTTTCTGAACTTCTCCAAATTTATTCTGAAAAAGGAAAGTTAACTTTTTATTCTTAAATAATTTGATTTTTTTGATATTTTTGTTAAATTCCAATGGGGGGTATTTTCTTTATTTTCATGAGAAATTTTAAATAAATATCGGAGAGAGGATGGTATTTACTTAAATGATTCTGAATGGAAATAAGAGAGGAGAGAGAGGATGAAAGCTCATAGAAGACTCACAGCCTAATATACCACATAAAAAAAATGAAAAACTATAAAAAATAAAAATTATAAAAAATGGCGAACTGGCCCAAACTGCCGGTATGTTGCCGGTTCGGTTTGGTACCGGTACCTATTGGTTCATGGTTTCAAAAATCTTGGTTGGCAGCAAAACACTAATGGGTAAATGCTAAAATTATTCATGGAATTTTAACTGTTTTAGTGAAATGTCGCTTTAATTTGATGCATTTCTTTAGTTAAAATCCCCCTGTTCTCTAACATGTATGTTTGTTTGAAGCAACACTTAATTAACAACATTAATCAACTGCTTTTTTTAACGCAATTCGGGAGAGGACCAAGTTTTTAACAGTATGTGTACAATAAAATAAGATGTCCTCGTTGTGATGCAAAATTATTGATCAGTATCTATTTGATATATTTATAGGAAGGCTAATTCTTAAACTTTATATTACTTTATATATAGTTGATATTTACTTTGCACTTCATTCACTATATCTGTATTTATATATAATATTCTCTTCTTTTAATGAAAATTCCCATATGTCAAGTCGTTGGGCAATAGCGGTGTCAAGAGCCAAGGTTGTCTTCTTGTTGAGTCTTTACTTTATACTATTTTTAGCTGAGCCTTGAACCAAGGAAAAAATGATATGCTAGGTTTGGGCCTAACCATTTATACCCTTATTTGCAAGCTGCTGTGCTGGACACTTGCCTATCAAATGTCACAATAACTGGTAGTTTCATCCTGTTCTTCTACGTGCTAATTGATATATGTGGTTGACGGTCATAAAATATGTTATGTTGGTAATATAATAAGCTTTTTTTATATTGATAATATAATATTTTCAGGCTTATTTATGCTGTTCTATAATTTTTTCTTAATAAAGGTTTTAACCTAATCTATATACTTTGTTTTTTTGACAATGATGCATGATCTTTGATACTTTAATACTAGATTAGAGTCATGCTCATTGCAATGTTGGCATAAGGTACTCGAAAAGCTCAAATTTTGAGAAATAGGATTTGTGGATGCAACTATTATGGTGTGTGCATATATCCGTATCTTTAAATTTTGTTTTAGCCAAGCAAAAGTAATTAATTTACAACTTCATCAATGATTATGATGATGAGGGTTAACCTGGAAATGACATGTGAAGTCATAAAAGAAGTGTATCATATAGATGAAGTAGATCCATCAATATATAATTCAATATGAATTTAATTTCAAGGCCTTCTATGTTATGTAAACTCATTCTGAATTTAGTATAATTTAGGGCCTGTTTGGATGCTGGAAGATGTTATCCATCCTATAAGAGCTTCTGGCTGCCGGCTTATGCTTTAATATAGTTACCAGAAAAGAAGCATTTTAATCTGTTGGGGAAGTCTCTAGAGTGTGCAAGCCCAAAAATATAGGATACGGGTTCCTCTCAAAAGGCAATTTATATCATCCTTGTACAATTTTTTATTTTGTTAAAACTCTCACTCCTCATTGCATATATCCTTCTCAAACTCTCAAATTTTTGGCCATGTCTGGTTTATTCCATGGACAAGTTGTTGGAGAATCCAAATAGGGCTTTAAGGGTTTAAAAGCATGTGTAGATAATTTCTATCTATGTGATATGAACCAAGGTTTTAAATATTGTAGAACAAAGGTGTTTCGGTTTTTTCACGGAATGAGACGTCCTACATCTCATCCTGTCTCAATTCCTGACCCAATTAGGTGTCCTAGCACTTGAAATTTTTTTCTTAAAAAAAAATTTATAAATCTTGAATATTTTATTCAATTTTTAAACATATTTGAACTTTAAAAGTTATATCTTTATAATAAATTAGATATATTTAAAATTGATACTATAATGTATTGTAGTTGAGACAGAATAGGACAGAATGGCCAAGATGAGTCCCAAAATTTCTTTGGGATGAGACATCTCGGCCGTCTCAGCCTCTGTCTCGCTGAGACTTGAATCACTGGCATGAACGACAAGCAGGCCGTCCATGTAAACTGCGCTAGCTACTCGAAGTGGAACTTTTGCAAAAATGGGGTGATTCGGACTGCTTGTAAGGTGAACTTCATTGACATATACTTAGATGCAACATCCCTAATGTATTTAAGAATCTAGTTGGTTGGTTTATGGAGCCCCAAAATACAGAAGCATGTAAGGATTTGTTCTGTAACAGGTGTCAATATATTTCCACCATTGGTCCTTCAACCAAGTAAAATAAATTAGGTGGCATAAGATTGGGAATTGCTGTATATTTACAAAAATGATTTAAATACTTTTTTTCAGTTTGTTTCTCAAGACTTGGATTTATCACTGTAAGAAATTGTCTGTAAACCTGCAGCTTCTTCAACATTGCTGATTCTGTTTCATCTGTTTCTTGAAAAGTATATTTTATCATTAGCATTACCATCATAGATTTTCAACTTCTTCCCTATCCTGCCTCTTGAAGTCCTTCTGAATTGAGCAGCCTGCTTTTTTATCGATGAGCATAATTGTTTTGTCAAAGTGTTATCCTATGTATAGGCATAATATTTCTGGTGGCTTTCAGTGTTTACAATTGCAGAGTAATAGATGATATTAGGGCTACAGTGATTGACACTAGAGAATCTTTTTTAGTATTCTTTCTTCTGACTTTTTTCAATAATTTCATGTTCCCCCTTTACTCTGGAGTTTTACAGGAATGGGAACAAAAGTGCAGTGTAAAAGCTACATTCCAGGATACTACTCAATGAGGGATTTAAACAATGACTCAAACAGTAGTTGGTCTCTTTATCATGAAGCTAAAACATTGAGTGGGCAGCTCTACAATGGCTTCAAGGTGAGGCCAGTGAATGAATATTCAGAATATGACAAAGAAATGTTGAAGAAAAAAATGCTTGAACATGAAGCAGTGTTTAGGAAGCAGGTAAATTTTTCATATTTCCACATATTTTTATCATAAAAATAACATGGCACTAACCTGGTCATGGGCATTTCTTTTCTCAGGTTTTTCATTGCTAACTTTTAGATGTGCAGCTTGTTAGCATATTTTTTGGATTTTAGTGATTTGGAACCTTATTAAATGTTGATGCGGTTGGTTGTTTTTGTTCAGGAACTTTTGAATCAGAAAATCTTGCTTTTCATTTTATGAAGCATATGAGAGAATAATGTACTAACTTGCTTATGTGTTTCAAATATCCTAAGGATGAAAACTCAACATCTTCCATTTGTCTTGCCAATGTTTTGGATTCTTTTCATGATTGTAATTCTATGTTTTAATCCAGGTTTATGAACTTCACCGTCTTTATAAAGTGCAAAAGTGCTTGATGGATGAGCTTAAGAGAGAGCAGTCATACAGATGTTCTGCATCAACTGGGGCATCAAATATTTTTTCATCTAAAATGCCACATGAAGTTTGTGGGAAGATATGGCAGATGCCTCATCATCCTTTAGTGAATGCCAGCTATAACAAGGCAACTGTGCCAGATGCTGATGATAGGAAACCCCCTCTGAATTTTCTGAAGGACAACGGTGTGCAGTGCAGTCCAATTTCACCTGAAAATGGGGGATCTCTGGATGAGAGACCATTGGACTCAAAACTCAAGAGGTTTCCAAAAAGAATGTTCGACCTTCATCTCCCTGCTGATGTGTATATTGACAGTGAAGATGCTGAAATAGCAGAAAAGGAAATTGTTGCTGATTCATGTGTTAGGGTTTCTGATCCTCTTAATAAGATTAATGATGTTGAGCCTGAGAATATCGTGAAGCTAGCTCTTGTCACTGGTGATGATGGTAGGTGCAGGGAAGGTAGCTGGAAGTCAGATTTGCATCCACGAGGTGATCTTTTTATTCACAGTGTGACTGATTTGAATGAACCCATCAAAGATTTAGATAGCAATGGAGCTGCAGGTTCAGTTTCTAGTGGTTTGATAATCCAATGTGAGGAAATTCAAGGGCATCAGTCACCAGTGGAATTGAGCACAAATTTTGCTTGCAGGGACTTTTCAACGGATGGATATAGAAATGAAGGAAGTTGCTCAAACTCTCTTAGCACAGATAAGCAGGAAATTAGACAAGAATGGAAACCTTTACATAATGATGCTGGTAAAACTTTTATGGCAACCTTAGCAATGCTTATGAGTTATTATCATGTCTATAAACAACAACAAAGCCTTAATCCCAAACTAGTTGGGGTCGGCTACGTAAATCTTTTTTCTCCATTCAGCTCTGTTTTGAGTTATATTTTTTGTAAGATGCAAAAATTCTAAGTCATTGTCAAGTCTATAAATAGTAATTTTTTAAGTTAAACTAATATTTAACATGGTCTACATTATCATTATTAATGCCAGTTGTTTTGATTCCATGCATTTACACATTCTCAAGAGAACAAACTTTCCATTTTTTTGGCCTCAAAGCATCAATGATGTTTTTGTCCTCTTAAGCACATATATGATGATCCCCTTTGTCCTAAGCATGTAGTTGATTCACTCTTTCCAAGTTATAGGTGACCTCAGGGTATACATTTGGAGAGCAACTGACCATGGTGATAACCACAAATGTTCGAACTTTTTTCAACTTCTTGGAGCCAGCTCTAAGGATCCTCATTCTGCAAGTCTTCTTACTTTGGAATCCTGTTCTCATTCTGCAAGTCTTCTTATTTTGGAATCCTGTTGTCATAGTTCGACATGCTTTTTACGACCGGCCATCAACCTAACTTCAACACTACCTGTAGTCTGCGCTTGGGACTAGCATTGTTGGTGTTACAGAGGAAAGCACAACTCTAAATCAAGATTTGGCTCGCAATCATCAAGTAGTTCTAGGACTGAGAGCAGAATTGTTGATCACTGGGAGTGGAGGATGATCAAGTTGCTTCTGATAAATAATCACCAATTGTCAACTCCACCCATGAAACTTAGCATCTAGTTGATTTGTCAACCCATAAGCACTTTGATGTGCATGAACAAAGTTGTTGCCTCAAACTTTCAATGTCTTTTTGATTAAGAATGATGGTCTCTGACTAATTAACTGTTTCTTTTTTTTTTTTGGGAATTGTTTGCACATTTGTGTTATTGCTAAAACCTGCTTATCTTGTGGATGCACTTCCTTAGCCACTCGTTTCCTTAGACAGCAAAGGCATAGAAATCATGGAAGATGAGCATCACTTTTGGACTGCCTTTTGTACTGTTTATGCTGCAAGTGTGAGATTGTTTCTTTGTTTGACATCTAATAGACCACTTGACAGAAGAAAGCAAGAATGATTAATTAAATAGTTGATAATAAAATTATCATGATCAAACATGAGCTTTACCCAATGGGTTCTGGGGACAACCAATTTGGTCATGCTTCCATTTGTTGCTTTCTGAGCGTACACTTTAAATTTGGTCATGCTTGAATTGGTATTGCTGAGTTTTAAATTAATACATTTTTCACCGTTTTTTGTCTCAACTGTCATTGCCTTGATCAAATGATGACCTACATTTCATATTATGCTTAATGACATAAGATAGTTTCTTTCTCAAGAATGCACCCCATTTTTGAAAAATCTACCAATTTGAAGAGATAAAAGAAGGATGGTTTGAGTTGAATGGAAAAGTCATGTTGGCTTTATGGAGTCCTAAAGTGGTTTAAAAATTTGAAAGATGTTGCTGTTTGGAGCTTCAAATTTATTGTAGAATCAGTTGTAAGTTTTATGCTTATTAGTTGCTTAATGTGGTGATCCTTTGAAGTTTTGTTTAAGAGTCCAGTTTCTTCTTGATGGTTCATAATTCATATAACAGTGGTTATTGCTTTTGCTGAAGGATATGGGATGTATGTTAAAGAACACTGTTATTGATGTCATGCTGCTGTGTTACTAATCTTGTGGCATTGAGTTATTTATAATTTATTATACCGTCAATGTGATCATAAAAGTTGCAAAAAAAAAAAAAAAAAAAAAAAAAAAAGGAGGAGAAAGAGATGATCAGCTGATGATCTGATTGCTTTTGTCCGTTACATTTAACCTATTCATTTTTGTTTTCTTTAGAATTCTCCAAGTTGTAGAATGATTGTGTCAGGTATCATGATTCTGTGTTCAGTTCAGCAACTTTATTGATTAAAAGGATCATTCCCATGCTGCAGTGAGGACTTTGCCACTCCACTTCCAAGATTAGGATTATATGCATTTTTTCTCCTTTCATTGCTATTATGATCTACTGCATGTTCTAAATTTTAGCCCTTTTCAGTCTTTTGTTAAGATTTTAGGTTCAGGTTGGTGGTACTGTGAGAATTGACGCGCTTTTTGGGCTATTACTTGCCACAGGCCAAAGCAGAAGCGATGTGAATTCTTTCAATTCTGGTTCAAGCAATGAGAAATATCCAATGTCATCTGAGTCGATTCAATTGAAGCTTAAGAAAGCTCATGAAACTCGGTTATCTGATCAAACTAAAACAGATATGCGGTTTGGGGAGAAAACAACACAGTCTATTGAAATCTCTCAAAGAATTCCACATCTTGTTCACTCAAACCATTCACTGGTGGCAAATCCTCAAATGACTAATCCACTCTCAGTTGTTTCACGATCTGCCTGTTCTAGTGCTGTATCTCCATCACCTTCGTCTTGGAGAAAGCCAGCTCATGGTATAAGCCACATTCCAATAGCAGTTCAAGCACTTCCATGCTTCAATGGACCCGTAATGATGAATGCACAAAACAAGAGTTCTCATTCTCGAAAGCCTAGTAATGCTTCTGACAAACTGCAATGCAATGGGGATTTGAAGTCACACTCGCAATTGGTAAGTAGATCTTCCTTTCCAAATGGCCTTTGCCATGGTTTGCAATTGGATTCTGAATCTTCAACATGTTTGTTCCTCCCATCAATCACCCTTCATCAGCCAAACCTCAGTAGTAGTGGCGATAATTCAGCATATAAGAACTCTGACAGTCATGGAGTCCAGAATTGCTCAGAGGTTTTGCAGTGCACAGATAATAAATCTGGAAGTGGTGCAAATTTGAATCAAATTATCTTGAATGGAATTCCACACGACCTCACTGCCAAACGAGATTTAGCTGGGAAGTATGATGGATCATCAATAGGTTTACCTTGGCTATGGACAAAGTCAGCCTGTAATGAATCTTCTGACACAGGAGTGTGTGCCCCTCAAATGGAGGTAGGCTTTACAAAAGATTATTCTCAGCTTATGTCTAGATGTGAAATAGTGACTCCAGAATTTGCAAGTAAAGTAGACAAGGAGAAAGATTCTTCTGTGTGTGTTCCACAGCATTCTCTATTGCCCTTGCAGAGCAAGGAAAGCAAAATTCATAGGCATGAGGCTTCTGATGGCCTGAATAGCAAAAGGATTCCTGTCTTTCCTCTTCTTGATAAGATCCAATGGAGTGCTAACTACTCGCCTGTCTCATGTCACAAACGATCTTTAGCTGATGATTTAAAGTCCAGTGAAAATAGAAAGGGCACTAGAAATCATAGTCTATGTATTGGAAACAACATTAATTTGAACTCTGCTATAGATGAGGCAGAGGCTGCATCATCACTTTCCATTCCAGGCATGGCTGCAAAAATTGCTTGCAACATTGACTTGGAAGCACCAGCTGATGAATGGGAAGAAGGTAGCATATGTTCTCAGGGTGAAGTCATAGGGATGAATCACCTTAAGAAGCCTGCTGAAATGTCCTTGAGCAAATATGATTCACAGGAAAGAGAATTTTCTCATGATATACCTCTTAGAATGGCAGCAGAAATTATCATTTCCATGTCATTAGATGTTTGCAGCAATTCAGGTGGCATCAAATTTTGCTTGACAGCCCCAGCATCATTCGATTCCTTGCAATGGTTTGCAGAAGTAGTTTTATTCAGTGCAGATTGTGGAGTGTCAAAGGGAAAAGGAGATGGTAGCTCTGAACCTTCAGATGATGATGGGATGGATTCGTTCGAGTCCTTGACATTGAAGCTTGAGGCAATGAAGGAAGATGAATACATGTGCAGATCATGGGAGCAAGAGAAAGGAAAGGATGAGGAAGCAGGCACTGCTTCACTGCTTCTAACAAGGCCTCGGAGGGGCCAGGCAAGAAAGAGAAGGCAAAGGAGGGATTTCCAGAAAGATATTCTGCCATGCCTTGCATCATTGTCAAGGCATGAAGTAGCAGAAGATCTACAGATTCTTGGTGAACTGATGAGAGCATCAGGCATGCCTTGGCAGACTGGTTCAGCTAGACGGAGCACAGGTCGAAATGGGAAAGCAAGGGGGAGGCAGCCAAGAAGTTTGGCTGTTCCTGTGGAAGAGGTTTCTGTCAGTCCCCTGCCAACACAGCTTACTCATACTGAACTAGAGATTGGTGGGACAGGCATGATGGGGTGGGGAAGGACCACAAGACGATGTCGTAGGCAGCGATTTCCCTCTGGAAATGCCTCTTCTCCTCAGAAGTAAAGCTTAGAGGGTTACATATGTAACCATAATTTTAGAGGGTCGTCAGAATAGCAATTTTCTTCGTGTTTGATATAGCCATGGGGTATCTTGTACATGTTGGCCCTAATTTGGGCCCTTATAAAGTGCTTTGGAGTTAATCACTTTGTACATTTCATAGTAATAAACACAGAATTATTTCATTTGAATTAGATTATAGGCTGCTATGAATTTTATGCTCTGAAAATAATTTGAGTTTTGGAAATTCCATGAAAGCTGAAGGCTAGGGCCTCTGAATAGAGATTATAATAAACTTTAGTGCATGTTTCCAGTACCTAAGTTACCTTGCAGTCAATATAACCTTCCTTTCCATTTCTTTATAATTGTGATCCTGAATGTTTGATTGAAATTTCATAAAGGAAGAAAGTCAGATCCATGGAAGAATGGATTGAGTGCCACGTAAAATATATGCAGTGTTGCTCAGGGAGGCCAACCAACTTGTTGTTAATATCTTTGTGAAGGCTGGTTGAAGGATCTATCCATCAGGAAGTGGATAAGAAACTTAGTACTGCAAAAGATTAATACAGACTTGCCAATGATGTATTTATTACCATTAGCTGGCTTATGTAGATGCTAAGCATCACTGATTTTGTTGAGCTTGTTTTAGTGAGAATACTCTATGGACCATACTTGAAGACCTTTCTCAGTGAAGTCATTCTGCCTACTAACAAACTGATCTTATTCATTGGTTACCATAAACAAAGGGCTCTAATCATGTGACTTGTGTGTGATCCCTGACTTCTGTTGCTTCTTGTCATTGTTATTGTCGCCTGGTTTCTTGTTCGATCCCTCATCTCTCTTCAGTTCAGATGCATCATATGTGAATAGCTTGCTGGTTAAAAGTGATCTCAAATTTGATGTTGTAGTTAAGACTCAAAACTACTGTTTGATGTTACCGAACACCTTATAGAAGGTCCTATTCTCACTAATATAAACTGTGTAATGAGATGTGAAATTTCGAACGCTAGAAATGTAAAAATATCATGAGTTAAGCAATCATACAAAAACTGTAAGTTTGGAAATAAATAGTGGAAGTTGGTTAGGCTGGAGTATTGAGGAGGTACCTCTTTTCCATGGCAGGGCAATGCTTTTAGATGCTCTTTGGCTCATATTGCTTTATAATAAATTGCAAACCACCGCAAGATGACGATACCTTTTATCGCATGAACAAGGGACAGGGATTCTATTCTAAGACTCAAAAGTTGGATAAGTACAGGATAGAAAAATTAAGGATTAGTCTCTCCTTTTTTTTTTTTTTTTTTTTTAATTGCAAACTATCATAGTATAGTTATAACGCACATTCAACGCAAGAAAACTGCAGCATGTAGACCAGTGAGGCCTACATGTGCCAAGGCAGCAACAAGTGTTTTCCCTTATATGATTTAATCATAACTTCTCTTTTGTATGGTAACCTTTTGAAAGTTTGCTGGGCATTGATTCATCTTTTGATAAATCGCTCATAACCTCTTCATCTAATTATTTTAGACGATTTAAGATGTAATAAAAAGTTAACTATAAAATAGATTTATATAATATTCTTAATTATTTTAATGCTTTATTTTTGATTGATGTATATTGTATTACCTTTTTTTTTTTTTTTTTTGTTGCTATTGGGGATAAACTTTAAAGTTTAAGCTTATTTGATATGTATGAGTTAATTACCTTCTTAATTTTTTCTTTAAAGAAGTACTTATTAATTCATTGATCTTTTAGAATATGTTTCATTCCATAATATTAGTTTAATATGAATCTCAAGGGATTATTCTTGAAGCTCATTCAAATATGGCTTTCAATGTAAACATCCATATATATATATATATATAATTAACTTCCAAGATCTTCTATTGCATGAGTTTTCTTAATGAGTCTTTTCTCTAAATATTAGTAACTTTAGTTTAGTTTAGACAACTATCATATATGGAGACCTTTGAACACATTAGGTGGCTATGTCTTGCATGAAAAAAATTTGTTTGAAATTGAAAAGATTAAAGATAATAAAACTAGCTATATTTTTCATGCAAAATTATTTAACTAAATCCTAGTAAAATGTGTGTCATTTACATAAGGATATAAAAGATACAATTTTTTTATTTATAATAGTACTATTGGATTATTATAATTAAATAAACCATTGATATATAAATCTATGATTTCTTGACTTCAAATTATATAATATAATGCTTTCAAATATTTATTGCTTTCACAATCCCAAGGTTGTCATGGATTTTCTTTATGTCAATCATATACCTTTAGATAAAATTCACATATGATTATGAGAAAGAGAAAATGGAAACATTCAAGTCACCAACCTTAATTCCCGATCTGATTAGTGTAAAAAATCTCAAAATACTCTAAATTTCATTACTTTTTTTGGTTATTACACAAATGCAGCAATAGATTAGTAGCTTTCACAAAATTAATAAAAAAACTAAAAGAATAAAAAGAAAATCAGCCACCATAGTTTATTTTTATTTTAAATTATTTAACCATCTACTTGGACAAATATCTATCAAATAAACCACCATCAATCTGAAATTATTCTTGTCACAAAGAAATCAAGAACAAAGAATATAATTCCACCTCTCATGAAGGATCCGATATTTAGAGACAATGTCCCATATATCTTTGATGTCAACGGTGATGGTCACTAAACCATCTCTGCATCGATGAATGAGGTCACCAATAAGATGGTATTCAAGAAAGTTGTAAAAGAAAATAAGAAAATCGCCAAGAGGTATAGTAGGATATTGGCATCATCATCGTAGCATAGAAGAGGAACTCGGCAATGAAGAACTCCTTTCTAGCGTTCAAGCATGCCTTAGTTTTGAGTGATCATGACTTTGAATTTCTAATCTATTGGAGCTAGCGGGATCATAAATGAGGCAAGAAAAGAGAGATTTTTATTGAGCGTTGAGCATTACCCTCAAGTCTTGCTTTTGCTTTTGCCTTTCTTTTTGAAATATCAAAGGTTATAATTAGATATACGTCTTGCATTGCCATTTGGATCTAGTTTGAAACTAGAGTTAAAAGCAATTCAGATACATGGTATGTGTATTAGTGTATCCATATCCATATCCATTTTTGTTTACTGAATATCAAAGTGAATACATATATTAGTTGAATATATAAACTAATATCTATTTTATTTTAAATGGATATGGATATAAATTAGATATTAAAGGTATAAATATAAATAAGGATATAAGCCAAGTAATTAAACTTTATGAATACCAAATTAAAGATACCACTAAGGTGGTGTTTAGTTATGATAATTTAATATTATCAGAAATCTTATATTTCTTGTAATCTTACACTTAATAATCAGATTCTTAGGAATAAAAGATTACTGTAGATTTATAATAACAAAATATGGAAATCAAATTATCCTATTTTTGAATTTTATTATAAATCTTTTTTATCTTTTAAATGGTCTTTTCTTCCTTTTGCTAGAATATGAAATGTTTTAATAGAAATTAAGATTCTTTGCAAGCTAATTTTAGAAATATTATTTATTATAATATTATATATTATATATGACTTTAAATGTCATATAGAAATATTATATATAAATATTATATATTATATATATTATACAATATATAATATTATATATTATAGAAATATTATATATATAACTATATATTCAATTCTATATGACATTCATGAAACTTTATGGAAATTCAGTGATCATATTAGCATGGTATTGACTTAATTTATATTTTAATTAGGATTTTTTTGGGAGTTTGGAGGGGAAGGAAAAGAAGAGTAATTAAAGTTAGGGAAAGGGAGAAGAAGGAAAATAAAAGTAGGATTATTATTCTTCAAGATGTTTTAATAAAAAGATGAAGAGTAAAGGAGGATAATTAACATCTAATAAAGGGGAGGATAATAAAAGTAATTATTCTATGGATAAGAGGAGAGCTCTTACACCTCTTTTCCTCTCTATTATCCCTAATGGGTAACAATTTTTTGCTAATTATTTCCCTCCACTCCCCTTCTTTCTCTCAATAAAAACTTTTACTCCCCTTATCCTTCCTCAATAAAAACTTTCAAATAGGAGGGTTACGTTTCTTCCCTTCTCCCTCATTTCCTCTCATTTGATGTCATGCCCTACATTTATTCCATTCTTCTTCATTTGCCCTCATTCATTATCACGTTCTAATTCCAAGGGTGGATCCAGGATGTGATAATCCACCATACATATGTAAAATTAAATCTGACGATATGCAAGGCAATGTATCCAAAATAAAATGAATAAATATTATAATTTATCTAATAATAATCCAATCATTGATCTAATGTAACTAGTAATCTATTTCACAACAAAAAATAATGTCACAATCCACAATCATAAAATAATCCTCAAAAGAATCTTATAACACAATTAAATAATTTGTGAAGTAGAACTGTTGAACCTTAGGGTTCAATAATACATGCTTTGATGATAATAAGATATTGATTAAGGGACTAATAATATACTTAAGTTTGCAATGACTTAGATAGGTGCACATGGCTGATTAAATCAAAATGATGAATTTCATTTAGAACATACTTGATTCGAGAAAAGCTTAAGTTTCATTTAAGGACAGAAGTTGAAGAAGAAGAATTGGTGAATTCAAAGAGCATACATTATGCTAAAGTCTAAAAGAAGAAATCTCTCATGTAAATTTTATTTTTTTCTTAGGATTCCACAAAACTTGGTAGAAAAGTAAGTGTATGAGGCTCAAAATACTTTAAAAATGATTTAGATTAGGTTTTGAATTATAATCAATGAAAAATAATTATGAAAATCTAAAATCAAAAGTGTGCAGTTGATTGAACTGCAGAACGATCGATCGAAATAGACCATAATAGAAACTACCCAAAATCAAGCTTTTTGCCTTGCTGCAAGCTAGGGCAATTGACCAAACGAGGCTTAGCAATCAACCAGCCCTAGCTTGAGCAGTCGACTGCAAGGTTCTGATAGCTTTAATATTCATATTTTTATTTGATTGTTAGAGCTATCCTTAAGCCCTAACGGTCACATTTTCTCATGCCTATAAGATGGGAGGTTTTTGGCTTATTTGGGTATAAAATTTTGGGTTGATTTTCATCAAAAAGTACTTAGAAAATAGCTTCTTGAGCTTTTAGTGCACATACTCTCCAATCCAAAGTTTATTACTTCATTGGTAAATCCATATTCTTTAGGGTGCTGTTTTGACTAATTTCTTTAAGAGAAAAGCCTTCCAAGCTTTGAAAAAAATTGTGAGGGTTACTTCTTAGCCTGAAAAGAAGAGAAGTGTAAAAAGAAAGAAAATTGAATAATGCATTACCCAAAAAGGAGCCATGAGGAATGGATATGAGCAAGAAGTGCTAAACGACTATCAAAATTTCGTGCCTCATTTAATTTTTTGCTCTTTATTTACTTTTTTGCTCTTTATTTACTTATTATTTTCATATTACTTTAATTTTCCTATATAGCTTATTTTTTTATTGTATTATCCTTTGAGCTAATATTTAAATTTTTTAAAACCCAAATCACCTGCCCCCTTTGGTTTGCCCCTTGAGCCTTCAAGAACTAAATCAACTCTCTATCTAAAATATCTTTGACTAGAATATGGGCTAGCTTCTTCCCGAATCCCTTCTATGACTCGTTGTTTGAAATATAAAGATTTAAAAATATTTATGAGCCAATGTTCTATAAGTAATCATAACCATAACTAGAAGGATCAAGTAAGTGCAATAAATTAATTTAAAATATAATCATTTGAAAATTAAAGTGTAACATGATAATACTTCAAATAATATTTTCATAAATAATTTCAAAATATTCAACATATACTTATAATTCATACAATTCAATTTTTTTTAAAAATCAATATTTTATAGATTTTCAAAGAAAACATGTCTTATTTTCTTACAACAAATAAGGGATCACTTAGCTTTGATAAAACTTTGAATTAAATTTCAAAACATCTGATAGTGATCCCTATGGCAAGGCTCAACAAATAAGTCACTGCATATAACCCTGCAGAGTAGGTTAGAAAATAGATCGCTTGATATGTCCTGTATGGAGTGGATCTCAATATCGGACAACTTGTACAAGCCTCAAAAAGTAGGGTTCATAGAACATAGATCATAGCTTGATTGAGAGTTCATAGCATATATATGTATACATCATTCCTTTTCTTTCATATATAAATAACTTATAGTTCAATTATTCAAATATTTCTAAATCATAAACTCAGAATAATTAGTAGCATAATTCGTTGATTATATCAGAAATCCATATACATATGTGATAGCATTAAAATCTAGTTAAGGGACATTGACTGTCAACAAAGATGATGAAATAAATGGTGAGTTGAAATTAAATTTACAAAGACAAAAAAAAGAGTATGAGGGGTGCCAAGAGTTGTTCGGCTAAAAACCTCTAATGCTTATGTTAGTGAGGGAGAAGGATAGAGGAGGCCAAGGGCAGACCTTATAGCCCTTTTACTCTAAGAAAATGGAGGATGATGAGAGAGCTTGGGGCTTACAACCAAATGAGGTATTAATAAGAGAGGTGGATAAGAAGACTGGAAAGTCGAAACTCTTCACCTGTAGGTGATGTTTCTTCTTATAGACAAGCTTTGGTCCCCATGCTGAAAGCTATCCCCATGGTGGTGGTGTGTGTTATTGTGGTGGTAGGGTTAGTTAGTGATGGGACTTCTCTACTCACTATAAGCCATTCTTTAGTGTAATAAAGACATGCATAGGAGTGATCATTGTTCAATCCCGTTTGTAGTTCCACAGGATGTACTAGATGAGATGGCTAGAGGCTTTGCTGGTCAAGCCTTTTTCACATCATTTAGTTCCTACGCATGATGATAACATGGCTCAAAGGTCATGTGCCAGTGCCAATTTGGCACCAATCTAATTTGATTCTATCAATATAAATTTTTAAAATTAATAAAAACATATATTGTAACATAACATCAGTAACTTACTTGATCTTGATTTTTCAAATAAACAAAATATGCAAATAAATTTATAAGATTTTTAGATTTTTCCTTTTTTAATATGATAAAACATTTAATTAAAAATATTTAGCAACTATCACATATATATATAATTTTCAAATTTAATGTTAAGCACTTTCAAATTAATTTGACATAGGTAACAAATCCAGACAAATAAATTTTCAAATATAATAGTATTTCAATAAATTTATTTAATCCAAATTTCCATGTAAATGAACATATAAAATATTTTACATAATAGTAAAATCTTTTATGAGCCATAAACCAATTTAAAAATACCTTAATTAGAGTAAAGTTATTAATATCTTTCAAATGAAATAGTTAGTTGTTACAGACACTCGACTAATTCTTTAATTTTAATACTCAAGAGTTCCATAAACTTTCATCCTTTAACCTTCATTCTTTGGACGATTGGTTTGATATCAAAAGATCTCAATTGAGCTAATTAGAGAGATTTTACAAGGCCAATAGACTTCATACTTTTTATAGGATATTAATATCTTAAAACTAATAGTTTCTCTACTCTCATTAAGTTGGTTTTCTGAAGAGACCTAAATTAATTAATATTAATAAATACATAAAAATAGATTTCAAACTGTAGTCATACTTCTAAATAATCTAATATCTATTTTTGCATGACAAAATTATAAAAATTTAGATAAAAATATCAAAAAAATTATCCTTAAATTATCATGCATAATAACATTTTTGTAGTTTCCTAGAAGTTCGTCAGCATTGATATATGTTTATAAAATGCTTATAACTTCTGCAATTGAACTCCAATTTGGATAATTTAAAATATTATGAATATAGATACACTCAAAAATATTAATTATATTATTTTTGATAAACTTTTTTTAGTTGATGGGTACTACACTGGGATATTATATTCAAATCATTCTTAGGAGTCGTTTAATTCATGGTAATCCATCTTGATAATCTTAAATTATCATACAGATTATCATACTTGGCAGTCAGATATGGTAGTCGGAGTGGTAATATTTGATTCTTAATTTAATATTATCACAGATCATGGTAATCTGGTTCCTACTTAAAAGGTGAGTATATGAGATTAACAAAGTCTCATAATCTTAAATTACACTCTTAACTTTCATATAAATATTTAATAATACTTAATCTAATTATATATTTAATTTACAATAAATAATATTTAAATATTTAATATTATATTTATATTTTATATTTTATATTATTATAATATTTAATATTTTAAACACTATTATATATCTATATAATAATATGTAGATATTAAAATTTAAATTATTAATATTTATGACCTTCTTGCATTTATATAATGAATTTCTAAATATTTATATATTATAATATTTATTATATAATATTTATTAAATATATATAATATAGATAGGATATATCTATCTACATTTGTATTTATTTATTTATTTATTTATTTGATGAATATGAATATGGACATCAATAGAATACTTAAATTTGTATCTATATTTAAATAGATTTAAATATAAAAATAAATTCAAATGAATAGTATCCAATTTACTTTCATCCCTATTTGAAAATTATTAATATAGCTTTTAATGATTGTAATAGTTATAATTGGAAATTGATATAAAATAAGGTCTTCAAAGTCTAACAATGGATTAATATATGCTATATGATTAATATTCTTTTTCTAAAAAAAATAAATTTATAATTGAATAAACATCTCAAATTGTCTATTGAAACTGATTTGAAATTTATCAGGATATAATTTTAATAATAATAATAATAATAATAATAATAATAATAATAATAGTAATAATAATATTAATAATATCGTTGCCTAAAAAGCTATTAAAAATTGATGTGAAACAGTCTGTAAAGCCTTACGTCAGTTTTTCGATATACACGATATAATTAATAATATCTATAATTATTGCTCTCTAACATTTAGGTCGAATATTTTAATTAAATTGTTTAGGATCATCTTAAATAATTCATTAAAGACAATTAAAACTCGAGGTGCCAAATATAGAGAGGCATCCTGTGGACCGCGTGAAAGGGTAAATGAATATTTCTGAATCGTGGGACTCTTCGTTATCTTTTGATAAATTATAAATAATATCTAATATTTAAATTTTTATTATATTTTCTAATGCCTCTGGAATTTCACCACCTCATCGAACCATGAACTACGGCAACCGCTACTCCGACTCTCCTTCCCCTCCACGGCCTCTGAGGCCGAAGCACAGCCAACCCTCGTTCTGCCTCTCCGCCTGCTTCGGCGCCGGCTCTCCCGCCTGTGTCGGCAAGCGGCCGGTGGCGCCGCTGCTCTGCTCCTCCAATGGGTTCCGCTCCAAGGCCCGCGAGCGGCCGGAGCTCGGCGGGAAGTGCCTTGACCTCATCTCCTCCCACGCCGGCAGAAGGCACTACCGCCGCTACCACGCGCTGGACTTTAGGTACGACCCCCTCAGCTACGCCCTCAACTTCGACGACGGGTCGAAGAGCGACTCCCACGTCACCGCTGAGGACCACCGGAACCGGTTCTTCTCGTCCCGGCTCCCGGCGTCTCCCCCGCGGACCTTCGGAGTTCCCTTCGATAAGGCCAGGGAGGGGAATGGGATGTAGGAGATCAAGGCGAGGGAGGCTCCCCTGTAACCGTCGCTACCGTGGTTTTCCCGATTTCTTCGGGTTTTTCGACCTAATTTGATCGAAAAGCTTAGATTTCCGATAAAATCAGGTTTCAACGGTTGAAAGGATTCCAATTTTCTCTCTTTCAATAAATTCCAATTTCATTTGGTGCAATTAATATTAGATGCTTTCTTCTTGCATGTGGGTTCTAGTAGTCTTCCAAGATGATCCATGTATGATAACCTTGTTAAGAAAACAAGATTCCAGTTACAAAAGCTAGAATTCTTTGTGATTGTTGAGAAATACAGTTCATTAGGATATAATTCGATCAAACAAGTCCATTTTCATCGGTAACGAAATGAAAGAATTTTCCTCCCGTCTCTCCTGGATCCTCTGTGTTAGCTGCGAGATGCCAGGTCATGCGTCCACCTTTGGCCTCCGTGGCCACCGCCTATCCGTGAGGCGGTGAGGCGGTGAAGCCTCTGTTCTTACGGACAGAGGAAAACAGAGAGATGCGAGGAGCTCTCTTCTCTCTCCGGTATGGCCACCGACGATTCCGTCGCTTCCACCACCGCCGGAAAAGAGATCAGTCTTCCGTTCCCGGCCATCACTCTGGATCGCCGTTGGTGCCTAGCAGATTTTTGGGATGTCATGGAGAGGAGTCAGCATTCGACACAGAGCTCCGAAGAGCTCTGCAGAGGGTTCATGGTGCATGGATCTGGAAATAAATCTATGTCGCGTGCAGGATCTTTCCCGGAGAACGTTAGGCTCGCGTGTCGAATTATTACAGGATCGCCAAATTTATTATAGAATCTTTAGAAGTAAAATTTTTGAAAATTTTAGTAGTTTAAACACAGATATCAAATAATGACGAAGGATTTTAAATTTTAATATTAAATATAAACAGTAGGTATTATATAAAATTTTTATTTATATAAAAAATAATTATTCATCTCATATTATGAGTATTTTAAAAATTTCAATCTTCAGAACATTCAAGACTTTCCATCTTACATCAATCATTTTACCTAATTGTCGCTGCACCATGATAAAGCATTGATATTGAAAGAATATAAATAGAAGCTCTATATATGAGATGTCTTAAAATTAATAGTCCTTCCCACTTCATTTTAGCATGCAATTTCTTAAAAAATAAAATATTAAATATTAAATAAATAGTCAAAACTAGAAACTTAAATCCTATTAGAATTTTAACTCATCTAACGTTTATTTCTAATAAAAAAAAGTGTAAAAATTTGGATAAAAAAAAAAAAATCATCCTTTAAATCGAATAATACTTTCGTAAATTTTTATAAGTTTACCAATACTTATACATATTTAATAAATTACTCATAACTTTCTTATCCTACCATTACTTTAGGTTGATTCAAGATATGTTGAAAAGCTAATTCAACACTAAACATTATTAAAGAAATTTATTTAAAAAATTTTAATGTGACTAGAGTAAACTTTAAAATATAAATATTTTTTAAGGTTTAATAACCGTCTTTTACATGGATCTCTTTGATAGGCATTTTGAACCTTGGTTTAAATAATACTTAACTGCATAATCTAGCGCCCAACCTGTTTAATTTGTGTGCTAATTTGATGATTTACCTAAATATAGATGGGTGTTTTGTAAGATCATTAACATAGGTCATGTTTGGGATGAGAACATTTGAAGAAGGAAACTCATAGAGCTCGTTTGGTTCATACGAAGTGACTTCCAAATAAGAATAGGATGCCTAAAAATTAGATTCTCAGGCATAGAATGTTTGAACTATCGCGTTTGGTTGAACATGGAAAACAGGAGCTGTCACTTTTGGTTGAACAGTTTCTTTCCTAAGAAAATAGTGCAGAATACCAATTATACCTTTTAGTTCTTAAAACTTTCTTTTTGCCATCTAATTTTTTTAACTTTTATATGGGGTTATAAAAAATGGTCAAGAAATCAAGATACCAAAATTCTAAATCAAGACAAAAGTTTTAGATCAAGATACAAGTTAAAAAGCTAAGATGAACTATGGATGGAATTCACTTGTAACTATTATCTGCTGGATCATTTGGACGAAACAAAAGAGATGAACAACTAATGTCTCATATCTTCATCTACTCAAGCAAGGAATGGAGCTCAATCTATATACTGATCTTCATAAATTTCAGATAAAAGTTCGAGACTTCCAAACACGAAGGTCCTTTTGAGCACCATATTTCTTGGTTTTCAATAGATATCATATAAAAATTCCATTATCCCAACTTTTTTGATTGAAAACGTGATATCTGTACAGATTAAAGACAAAGAGTCAGTTGAATATGCTGCTATGTTATACTGAAAAGATCTTTTCCAAGAATATTTTGCTATCCAAATAAACCAGAAAAGAAAGGGGTAAATAAGAGAAAATGACAGGTTGTCAATCCAATTAACAATCAACTTATGATCTGAAATAGATCTGTCATTAAGCTAATCCTTAGTTTTCTATATTTATATGTCCCTTACTTTGCAAAACTCCTCACCACGTGAAAGCGAAATGGATCTGGGCTAAATGTTTTAGATGCGTTTAATGAAAGATAATGGGTTCAAGAAAAAACATTCAAGAAAAAAGAAGCAAAAAAAAACAGAAATAGAATCTTTATTCAAGTCCCTAAAATTGGATCGAATAATCACAATGCTATCCTTTGGCAAATAAAAAATATATATAGAAAAATCTTCAAGCCATTTTAGAAATAGAAAAAAAGTAGCGAAATCACGGCAGGATGCAATCCTAAGATTTCTACAACTCTCTAAAGAAACATGTTCCAAAAAAAATACAATAGCAAAAAAAAAAAAAAAAAATCTAGGATCAAAAATCAAATTGACATAACAATAAGCATCCATCCCTAGAAAAGATTTCAACCAATTCTTATCTCTCTTTCAGTTGACACCCGTGGATCTGAAGCGAAGAAAAGCAAACATGTTTCTTCTCTCCTTCTCTCGCTCGCTTGCTTCTCTCCTTCTCTCGCTCGCTGATTTGGTAAAAATGGTATACGATGAGAAAGAAGGGTATGTTGGAAAGAAAAAGGAAGCGCGCTACGATGGGAAAGTAAATCCCATGGTACCAATGGAATTTTATTTCCATAAAATGCAGGAATTCAAATCATATAGGAATAAAGTATTCCCACGGATGGGCTGAAAGGGCGAACCAAACATTCTAATTCGCGGGAAACAAAATTTCGTGCTCTCTTTTACCATAAACCAAACGAGCCTATAGATTCTTAGGATTTTATCAAATTCCACCATTTGGTATTATCAGTTAAAGGAGAGAGGACATATAATCATTTTCTAGAGCATTGAAATCCCTCAAAAATAATAGTTTTGAAAATTGAGAGGTAGGTTTTAGTGAAAACCCATGTTGAAATCCCTAATCAAACCTATTTTATTTCAAAATTATTCTCTAACCTAATTAAAAATTTAACCATATCACAATATAAAAATCACCTTTTCCATTCTCTCTTTCTCTCTCTCTTATACTTACATCTTGAGGTTAGAGTTTAACGTTTTTATGTCTTCTCTTGCCTAAAACTCCTTTTCTCAAGTCACCTTTTTTTTCCATTTCTTAACTTGTTGATTTTTTTTATTATATAGTAATTGCTTGTTTTTGAATGTCACTTTTTAATTGGATCAAATTTATAGTTATAAGCTTTGGTTATTTGGGATAAATTTAGAATTTTATTAAGAAATCCAAGGAATTTAAGTTTTGCAACCAACTATGACTTGGATTTGATAGGGATCTAAGAATTTGGATTATATACCAAATAAACGAATCTTTCAAATTAATGATTTTCAGATTCCTATGTTTTTGATTCCCTATATTTAGACAATTTCATAGATTTTAAGAAACCTCATCCCAAACATGGTCATAAATATTTCTTTTTGAAATTTAGCCATTGTTAGGCATTTTAACTTAGAGATAGGAGATTTTAAGAGCAATAATGTGGAGTAAGAAAATTTGATAATAATAACCGCTTACTGTATAACTTTTATGATATGTTGTATTTATATATACACATGGTTATATATGGACACAAATGGAAAGTTTGACCCAATTGATTTGGGTTTGATTACAAAGTTTGAAATTTAAATTTAAAATATAACATAAATGGTAGCATCATTAATATATAATCTACTTGCATATCTCATGATTGGGGATGGAATATTAGGAATGTATACAAATAGAAACTTTAACCTGATTGATTTGTGTTTAAATCATATAGTTTAGAATTCAAATTAAAATAAAATATAAATGGTATCATGACTAATGTATAGCTTATAATCATGTTTTCATTTCCCATGATTGAGGTTAGGATGTTGGGCATAAATCAAGTTTGCTATCATGCCCACTCAAGCTCAATGGGTGAGTCTAAATATTAAGCTTGACTTGCAAATAACATAGATGGATAGGATGAAGACCCTTAGTGAAGATGTTAGCTACTTGATCAATGATGGAAATAAATCAAATGTCCAACTCTTTGTGAGCCACCCTTTCATAGACAAAGTGATGATCAAGCACATATGAAAAATTAGACTAAATATGATGAAGATGGAAGAGACATTATCACCACAAATGAGAGAAGTCATCCAAAGTGGTAGACAAAATTCATGGAACAAAGAGCAAGTCTACATGATTTTTGTAGTAGTGTAGGCCAAGCTCCTACATTCAACCTTAGTAGATAATCAAGTGATAGTGGGTTACTTCTTTGTAGACTAAGAGACTAAAGTAAGGCTAAGATAAACACAATATTCATTTGTAGAACGATGATTAAAAGGGCAATTAGCTCAATTAGTATCACTATATACTTCAAATTTAATTGAACTAAATCTTAGAAGAAGCCCATGAGTGATAGTAGCTTCTAAGTAATGCAATATGCATTTGATAACTATGTAATGATTTTGAGTTGGAGACTACATGAATTATGCTACTTGGTTTACAGCAAAAGAAAGATCTAACCTGGTAAGAGCATGTCATTATTCTGCACCCATAATACTATGATAGAAAGTCAGCCAGATAGTAGAAGACTGATGGTATGGCTTAATTTGATTAGAGAGCAGCTGGAGAGTCAATAGGTTTACATCTAAGTATTCCAATCCATTTAAGGAGATCAAGAGCATATAGGTAGAGACCATGAAGAACAAGATGGAATTCAATACTAGGAAATAAATGAGGGACCCAAGGCTTTTCATTTTAAAATGGTCCTAACTCAATGATAAGAGTGAAAAGTTTAGTGGGGTGATTGCCAATGATAATAATATCATCGACATAAAGGAGGAGAAAAATTGTGTAGAAGAGCCCTTATGTTGAATGTAAAATAATGGATCACATCAAGATGTGAAGAAATCCAACTCAAAAAGTTCTGAAGCAAATTTTTCATACCATGCTCTAAGAGTCTATCAAAGACTATAAATAGACTTACGCATGCAGCAAATATGTGTGGGCCTTTTCAGGTCCATATAGAGGTTTATGCCTTTTACACCTCTTTTTGAAGATCCTCATGGAGACAATGCTGTCAACATCAAGTTATCGAAGAGGCCAATTGAAGGTGAGAGTCTAAGTTAAAATAATGCGAATAATATTATGCTTCACTATAGAGCTGAAAGTTTTAATAAAATCTACTCCTAGTTGTTGATGAAAGCCTTTTTAGCAACAAGATGCACCTTATACTTATTGATGGAGCCATCAAGATTTTGCTTGAGATGATACACTACTTATAGCTCAAGACATTAATGTGAGGATAAGAGATCATGTGCTGGTGTATTGGAGAATGGTGAATTTAGTGCCCATGACTACAAAGTACTTAGGAACTTTAGATGCTTGAATATAGCATGATGACTCAAATAGATGTGCAGCCAATAAAGCAATAGAAATAAGATGCTTGGTGTTTAAGAAAATCTTCTTTTTAATAATTCCATATTGGGATCTTGTCACCATTGAATGAGTGTAGCCTAGGTTTGGATTGGAGTAGGTAGTGGTGTTGTTAGCACAGTTTGAAATATTGATAGTTAAATTAGAAAGAGATTGCAATTGGGAAGTAATAGAAGTTGGTTGAGGTGGGGCAGATAGGAACAAGTTAAGGTATAAGATCATGTAACAGGACTGAGTGGACTTCAGACTATTCTAGGTGAGTTGAATGGCATGGTTGGGACTATTGAATGGGCTAGGTCATGTATGATGTGGGCTGAGTGTGATGCTGTTGTGGTATGGGTGGGTTTGAAGAGGACCCTAGTAGGGCATGAGATAGATATTGAGTTGCTGATGAAATGCTCAAAATTGGCTAGAGATTTGAAGTAGAGCTTGAATGTTAGGCAATATTTTTGTGTGACATTGCTAGTTGAGGCAATTGAGGACTAAACATAACTTATCACAATTGCAAATCTAAGAGTAATGAGGATGAGGTAAAGGGAAAGAGATGAAGAAGAAAGATGACACTATGATATAGAAAGAACGACTCATCAAAGACAACATATCGGGACATGACAACACGACCAATTTTAATGTCAAAACATCGGTATCCCTTTTGATTGGTACTGTAGCCAAGAAAAATGCAATAGATAGACTTAAATTCCAGCCTTGAGATCAGTAAGGGTGTAGATAAGGTAACATGCACATCTAAAGGCTTTAAGATGTGTGGTCTGATGATTTTTAAAATAAAATTTTATAAGGTGATATGTGAGGTGTTGGAGAAATGTGCAGTCTATTAATGAGATATGCAGCAGTTAAAAAGGCTCCAAGCCAATATTTTAAGAATAAATGAGAGTGAGCTAACATGCTTAAAGCAATTTCAATAATATGGTAGTGTTCTCATTTAGAAACACCATTTTGCTTAGGTGTGTGGATAAGTTAAATGGTATGTGATACCATTAGACTTAAAAAAAATTAATAAATGCACATTCTGTGAATTTGCCCCCACCATTTGAGTGTAGAATTTGGTTTTTGTTTAAAAAAATATTTCAACTTGATATCTGAAGTAAACAAAAGTAGAAAATAGTGCATCTAAATAGAAATAACTGTGTAATGACTATAATCATCGATAGAAATAAGATCGTACTTAAAATTTGAAATTAAAGCAGTGAGAGCAAGGCCCTATGCATCACAATATGTGAGCCTCAAAGGTTTAAGTGACAGAGAAATAGAAGAAGAAAAAAAAAAATCTATGACTTTTTTCAAGTTGATAAGATGGATAAATACTTTTAGAAGACTTTACTGAAGGATAAACTTTAGACAAGTTTGAATATTATAGATATAAAGATATATAGATGCTCCAACTGATGATGCTATATTGTTAAAAAATAATGTTGGAGAGATCTCTATATTGGGTGATTGAAGTGGGCAAAAAGTATAAAGTCCATTTTCAAGTGACTCACAATAAAGCATTCTCCTATAACCTTATCCTGTACTACAAAGGTATTAGCATCAAATTTGAAAATGCAATTATTATCATGAACAAATTTTTAGACTAAAAGAAGATTAGCTATTGCATTCAGATATTGAAGGATATCATTTAATATAAATGATTGGGATGAAATAATGAGTTGAGGGGAAAAAATATGTTCGATGGCCAGACCTTCACCATTTTTGACTTGTACATTGTCTAGGCCTTGATATAAAGAGTTGACAGTTAGATTTCCAAGATCAATAGTGATGTGGTAGGTGGCTTCAATATCCATGTACTTACGATGTGGTCATCATTATTGTTAGGCGCTGAGAAGAAAGTCGACCTTAGAAAGCTAGAATAAGACCGTGATAACAATCCAAAGTTGTATGTAGCTTTGAGAATATGGAGAATTCACAACAAGCATTTGAAGAGTTCCTGGATAAGAATGTTGTTGCCCATACAAGGTATGCACAAATGCTTGATTCCCATGTATTGAAGGTATTTGGAACAGCTATTGACAAGCAGAGAGGAGGACTGGATACTACATGGGTGACACTGCTAAGCTTGCTGCATGCAACAGGGAATTTAGAAGCACTCAGAGAGTGGGCGAGTCCATTGTCAGGTCCTCAAGAGAGAAATAGGTCTTTGGGATGAAGTTCTTCATTTGAGTCTTAACAAATATGCATGCTAGAAGTGGTACTAGGGCTGCTGTAGTTTTTGTACTTAGGCAAATAGAGAGAAAAAAAACTTTGCTTCATGGAATGCTAGGACTGCTGGACTCATTCATTCCCAGAAGAGTTCTGAGGGTCTAAATTTTTTCTCACTTACGCAATAGGAAGGGAACATATCCCTCGATTCAATAACGTTATCAAATGTGCTGTCAGCTTGTTCTGATTTAAATTATGCCCACATGTCTCAACCATCCATTATTACTTTACTACCAGATATATTCCTCATGATATAGTTTTGATTACTACAAAATGTATGCAAATTGTAATAAAAATACCAGAGCTAGATAATATTTGATTAGCTAATTATAAGAGATGTAATCTTATATAATGTAATGATTTCTAGTTATCTGCTTATTTGATCGGGGAGAGGGAAAAAATTCCTCTAACTTGCTTAATTTAAGTCTCTTAAAGGAAAATCTAGAAAATTGACGAAAGTAAGGTCTAAGTTTCCCTTCTTTCATTCATGAATTATAAAACCTAGTTATAATGCCTCTATTTATATTGGTGAGATATGCTCTTACATAATTTAAGATGGATTCTTTTTTTAATTAAAAAAGTGTAACTTTTTTGAAATAGATATAACTAGAAGAAAAACTCATGAAAAGTTAAAATGCAACAAGAGGTAGATCTAAATCTTGTCTTCTACAATGACTTTGTCTTCAGCCACTTCATCTATTTTTTTCTAGATTAGAAGATATGCCCAATCAAAGGATTTCTTTAAAAAGAGAAATTTATAGTTGGATCAGTTGGTTTTGAGACTTAAATGATATGATTTGGCCTTAACTGCTTCATATATCACACTCTTGAGGGATGACCCTATATGGTAAAGTTTGAGAAGACATCCAATTTTAAATTAGTATAGCATCTTAATCAGATATTGTGTGGGCAATTTATGGCCTTCAGAAGTTTGATGTAGGATTCAACTTTCTAATGTATCAAGATCTAGCTCTTGAATCCAGTTCAAAATAGTTCGCATCAAGTTTGATGATCCTTGTAGTTCATCTATAAAATAAATGATATGGCAAAGGAGGTGCCTTTATGTTCTGTGCAATGGTCAGAGCAAGTGTTTGACCAAACCCCAATTGTGATGAGTCTGCTGTCAGCATTTGCTGATCTAACAGACAAAAAAGGCAGCTGGATCCATGGTTTTGTGGCCTGATATGGTCTCCAATCAGATTTTGATGTTCTCCAGATTCTACACTTGCATGCAAAGCATGGATTCATTGGCATTGCAAGGGCAACTTTTGTAATACTTCAAAAATAGTCTTACATCATGCTTATAATTCAAGTTCGCCTACTACCAATTAACTTTCACTCGAGTTTTTAGGATGGTTTCGGCCTGCTAACGAATTAATTAGACCATATGGGCTTGAGGCATTACAAATGGTATTAGAGCCAATCCGAGAGTGCGAAAGTTAGTCGGCATAAGAAAAGGGTTACCAATAAGACAGTGGTAAAGTTTCGTCATTATGTAAAGCCATCCTTGTAGCATCAATAATCGGGCTCGGAGTGGTAGAGTTTTGCCATGGCGTGGAGCCACTCTTGCATCACTAATGACTCAGCTCGGAGTAGATTCTGACTACCTTATGGTGTGCGACGAGGACGTCGCATTATAAGGGAAAAGATTGTAATATTCAAAAATAGTCTCATATCGGATGAAAAAAAAAAATATTATGTATTTATAACTTAAGTTTACCTGCTACTAATTAATTTTCACTCGAACTTTTAAGGTCACGTAATTTTGATCTGCTAATAAATTAATTAGATGAGCACATAGGCTTGAAGCATTACAACCTGGCAAATAAAGACTGGTTGCTGTGGACAGCTATGATGATGGGCTTTGTAAATTTTGGTCATGCAGAAGAAGCTCTAGCACTGTTTCAGCTAATGCAACAAAGAGGTGAGAAGCCTGATAGACTGACTCTTGACTGTTACAACCTTACTTCGATAATTTTCTTAGCTTGGACGTTTAGAACCAGTGAGAGAAACTCATAGGTACATGTACAGAACTTGCTCGAAGAAAGATACTGCCATCCATATGCTAAGTGTAGTAGGCTAGATACTTCAGAAGCTTCTTTCACTGGCATGAGAGAACAAGGACTGGCCTCATGGAACACGCTGATCACAGCATATAGGGTGCAAGGTACTGCAGAGAGGTGCTTAAGCTCTTTAATCGAATGCAAAAGGAAAATATGAAGCCGGATGAGTTTTCACTTCCCGTGCTGTCAGCTTGCAACCATGGTTGGGTTGTTGAAGAGGGTTGGCGTGTCTTCAGTTCCATGAATGTTGAGTATTCCATTACCATGATCGCATGGTTGATTTATTGGGTTGAGCAGGTCAAATTGAAGAAGCATACAGCTTTGTAATTACTCTTCTTTTATGATACCCCAAATTTAGTCCCATATTGGATGGAAGAAAAATGTACTATATGCTTATAACGCCCCAAGCCCACCTATTAGTCCAACTAACTCCGTTAACGGACCAAAACCACGTGATCCAAAAACTCGTTGAAGTTAATGTGTAGCAAGTGGACTTGAGTTATAAGCACATAGCAGATTACATTTCTTACATCTCCAATGTGAGACTAAATTTGGGATATCACAATCTTCTCACCTTCTCACTTTATAAGCATAAGCTAACCAGAATCTATCCCGAGTCGGGTTATTCCGACGTCTCAATCTATCCCGAGTCGGGTTATTCCGAGCATGAGACGTCGAGGACGTCACGAATCTACCCTGAGTCGGGTTATTCCGACGTCACGAATCTACCCTGAGTCGGGTTATTCCGACGTCTCAATCTATCCCGAGTCGGGTTATTCTGAGCCTGAGACGTCGAGGACGTCACGAATCTACCCTGAGTCGGGTTATTCCGACTAACCAGAATCTATCCCGAGTCGGGTTATTCCGAGCGTGAGACGTCCGAGGATGTCACGACGCCACTACTGAGGGCCGGTTATCCGGGTCGGTGGTGGGCCACGTTCGGAATGCACTCGAGTCGAGTTGGGTTATTCCGAGTCGGTGGCGGGACTCCACCACCCCTCCATAGGTAACCATTTCCTCATGCCCACCAACTTTCATTCGAGTTTTTGGGTCATGTGGTTTCAGCCCGCTAATGGAGTCAATCTATCCCGAGTCGGGTTATTCCGAGCGTGAGACGTCGAGGACGTCACGAATCTACCCTGAGTCGGGTTATTCCGACGTCTCAATCTATCCCGAGTCGGGTTATTCTGAGCGTGAGACGTCGAGGACGTCACGAATCTACCCTGAGTCGGGTTATTCCGACTAACCAGAATCTATCCCGAGTCGGGTTATTCCGAGCGTGAGACGTCGAGGATGTCACGAATCTACCCTGAGTCGGGTTATTCCGAGTCGGTGGTGGACGTCAGAATCTACTCTGAGTTGGGTTATTCCGAGTCGGTGGCGGGACTCCACCACCCCTCCATAGGTAACCATTTCCTCATGCCCACCAACTTCCATTCGAATTTTTGGGTCATGTGGTTTCAGCCCGCTAATGGAGTTAGTTGGACTAGCAGATGGGCTTGGGGTGTTACAAATGGTATCAGAGCCGATCCGAGTGTGCCGAAGTTGGTGGGCATGAGGAAAGAACTGCCCATGGGACGGTGGTGGAGTCCCACCATGGCGTGGAGTCACCCTTGCAGCACCAATAACCCGACTCGGGATAGATTTTGGCTAGCTTATGGCATGCGATAAGGACATCGTATTATAAGGTGGGGAGATTGTGATACCCCAAATTTAGTCCCACGTTGGATGGGAGAGAAATATGCTATGTGCTTATAACTCAAGTCTACTTGCTATTCATTAACTTTCACTCAAATTTTTGAGCCACGTGGTTTCGTTCCGCTAACGGAGTTAGTTGGACTAGCAGGTGGGCTTAGGATGTTACACCTTCAAAAGATGAGATGAGTGCATTTTGTTCTTGGTGCTTGCAGAATTCATAGAAACACAAAACTTGGGGAGATCATTGGAAGAGCATAGCTAAAGAAAGAGGGTTGAGAAAAATTCCTGGTTATAGCCTATTAGGCTAATAGAATCAGTATGCCTGTTGGATACGAAGCGCTTGAAAAAACAACAGCTGTTAGATTAGAACTGACCAACCATGCTTGAATTTCCATCAAATGCGAATCATACGTCAATTGGATTTTTTGGTGAAAGAATAAGCTAAGGTGGGATAGAATACTGTTATTATTGTCTTAAGTGTTACATCTATCGGTTCATTGAAAACGTAAGGTATAAATGAGGTCTTCTTGGCACTTTCAGTGCATCAATGCATATAGTTCAGATTGTTTTTTTGTTAGAACACAGGCCGATCCTGCAATGAATTTCCTTGCTTGAGATATATAACCAAGTAGAGATTGTTGGTATTCTTATCAATTGCTTAATTGATAAGGGAAACCCACAGGCAATTGGTGCTTTATCTCTCATCTTAGTTCTCCGTTTCTCTTATGCATGCCGAGGGATTGCAAAATTGAATATGATACGGGAATACAACTTGAACCCAATACAAAATAAGTGAATTCGTATGGATCTTAAGTGGATTCGTATCGTAAATACGCCAATACTATTATAACACAAAATAATCATATTGTGTCATGGGTTAATCTACCAATCCAAAATTGATTTGTTTAGGATCCATGATGACATATTAAGTGGATTATACTAAGTGGATCGGATCGTATTTATTCATGTTAAGCAGATTGTGTTCATTCGTGTTGAGCGAGTCATATCATGTCAATTAAATACTTATGTATTTATTAAACGGTTTATGTTTATCGTATCGTGTTACCCATATAATAATCATGTCATGTTCATGTTTAGATTTTTGATATAATTAACTAGTTGTATCGTATTTGTACCGACTCATATACTGTTATACCTTAACTTCGATATGATACGAACACAATACAAAAACATTTTTATCACCCTTATGCATATGCATTGAAAATTTTAAGAATTATTTTAATTTCTGATAATTACACTCAATTTCTGTTATTTTAATTTTTATGTACACAACAAAATGTGATGAAGGTCACATGGACACTTTAGGGGGCAAAGATCATTTATACAGTGTTCAAGCCATTTATCCTGATCCTAATGGAATATTGTTCTGACTGGGAGATGTGATCTTAGTTGGCTGCAATGTTGTGGTGATTGTACTTTTCTTCACCCACTTTGAGCATTTTGGTTTTCAAAACTCTTATCCGCGCAATCCAAGTAGGAAGCAGCTTCACGAGCGTTCTTAGATGAGTCTTTAGGGTTTCGCATCTCATCCATGAGAAGCACTTAAGAGAAAACTAAATGATTGTTATTTGGGAGGGGCTTACTACAGTTCTCTTTCGTCGTTTTCAAAATAATCAGAATGTTCATTTATTTGTAGCATTTTATCATATAATTTAGTGCTCTTTGAAAGCCCAAGCCTTAATCCCGACCTCTTCCTTTTTCATCTTAAAAAACTTTCATCTTAAAAAACTTTTTTTCTTCTTTAGCAGCAATGGCTAACTTGTCTCCCTTTTCCTTAGCCATCCTCGCCCAATCTTCCCTATCGCAAATATCACCGACATTGATGTAGGATGAAGTATATGGCAACTCTTTGCTTTACATTGGTGATGTTGATCTATTTTTCATGAAGGCATATTTTACTTGGATGAGCTCTTCATTTTTTTTTTTTTCTAAAAGCAAAGCCATCTCGCCAGTTTCTGTAGGCTAAATCTATCGATTGAATCAACCATAAGTTCCTCCTCTCTCTTTTCTTTCTATATTTTCTTCTATAACAAAATTTATTTTATTTTATATTAATTATGTGCACCAAACATGCACACCACCAATCAAATCAATTATTCATTCACTTAATCTATCCCATTAAAAATAATTCAAAAAATATATATAAATAAATTATATAAAATATATATATATATATATGTTGAATACCCTAGCAAAAGCCTATTCCATGTGATACAGGATTCTTTAATATTTTAAAGGTAACAAATTATGTCCTCTTACGCATCAAAAGCCTTTTCCATTAAATCTAGATAACATAAAATCTTCATATCACGTTAGTGTGAGTCATGAATTTATGATCAAAGCTAACAATCTTCCACTTGGTCCACCTAGCATGTTCGCATTTATTTTAATAGTTTAACATCTTACGAGAGGAAACTTTAAGAAAATTTGTCAAGATCTACACTTTTCCAACCCTAGATTTATATTTAAAAATTAGTTTCTTCATGAGTTATAAGATTTATTATATACTTGTTTATAAAGTATGAATTATGGCAACAAATGTACCTCTGCATTATTACTCAGACCTCTTAGTTGGACGGATGCCTTTGGTTCTTTATCCCCTCTTCCTTGATTGCCACCCATGGTTCCCAAAAAAAAAAGTTTATTACCATTTGAGCCCGTGGTTTAAAACATCCAAACCTTGGCTGGTTTGTCTGCGGCGATATGGGCAGTAGGGCCACATCCCAGTGAGAGAGTCTAAATCAGGGTTCTCCAAGCTATGGGTGCACCTAAACGCTACCAAATTTTATTTGGCAGTTAGCTCATCAAAACCCCACCTCCCACCGATCAACATCCCATCCGCACACGTCTCAACGTCTGTTCAACACCTATATCCAAAGCACCACGCGTCACATTCCTTAACAAGAAGCCCACCCCCGGCCTGCTCCGAAACCCATTCGCCGAGCTCTCGCGACTCTATCCATGGCGAACGACGGCCCCCAAACCCTAGACTTCGATCTCGTCATCCTCGGCGCGTCCGGCTTCACCGGAAAATACGTCATCAGAGAAGCCCTCAAGTTCCTCGGCACCCCCAATTGCCCTCTTAAAACCCTCGCCCTTGCCGGCCGCAATCCCTCTAAGCTCGCCCAATCCCTTGCTTGGGCCGCCGCCCCCTCCCCTTCTCCCCCCATCTCCCTCCTCTCCGCCGACGTCTCCGACCCCTCCTCCCTCCTCGCCCTCTGCCGCCGCACCAAGCTCGTCCTCAATTGCGTCGGCCCCTTCCGCCTCTATGGCGACACCGTCGTCGCCGCCTGCGTCGAGGCCGGCGCCGACTACCTCGACATTTCCGGCGAGCCCGAGTTCATGGAGAGGATGGAGGCTACATACCACGAGAAGGCGGTAAAGGTGGGATCCTTGATGGTTTCGGCCTGTGGGTTCGACTCGGTACCAGCGGAGATGGGGCTGATGTTCAATTCGAGGCAGTGGATCTCGCCGGCGGTGCCGAATAGGGTGGAGGCGTACCTGAGCTTGGAGTCGGACACGAGGATTGTTGGGAATGTGGGGACTTACGAGTCGGCGGTGCTTGGGGTGGCCAATGTTGGGCAATTGCAGGAGCTCAGAAGGTCTAGGCCTAAAAGAGCGAGGCCTGCGGTAAGACGATTCTTGTTCATCATCATCTTCCTCCTTATTTCCTTGATTTTTTTTTTTTTTTTTGTGATATATTCGTCTGGAGATTGAGTGGGTTAGTACTTTCTCATATTTTTGCACGAATTGTTGATTGCTTTCGCACTATATTCTTTATTTAGAATCGCCACTGCACTGATAAGTATTCTTTTTGTATAAAAGACCATCGATTGCATCTTTCCTTTCATCACATACTAGAAAATTTAATTCATTATAAGGAGCTTTTGTTGCTGGGTCTTTAACCATTGTTGTAGCTCACCATATGTATTCCATGCCCCCCTATCCATACCTAGCTATTGATTATGGTACACAACTTTCGTTGTTCACACATCACATGTGGATCGGTGGATTTCTCATAGTTGGTGCTGCTGCACATGCAGCCATTTTTATGGTAAGAGACTATGATCCAACTACTCGATACAACGATCTATTAGATCGTGTCCTTAGGCACCACGATGCAATCATATCACATCTTAACTGGGCATGTATATTTCTAGGTTTTCACAGTTTTGGCTTGTATATTCATAATGATACCATGAGCGCTTTAGGGCGGCCCCAAGATATGTTTTCAGATACCGCTATACAATTACAACCCATCTTTTCTCAATGGGTACAAAACATCCATGCTTTAGCACCTGGGGTAACAGCTCCTGGTGCAACAACAAGTACCAGCTTAACTTGGGGGGGGGGGTGAGTTAGTAGCAGTAGGCGGCAAACTAGCTTTGTTACCTATTCCATTAGGAACCGCAGATTTTTTGGTTCATCACATTCATGCATTTACGATCCATGTGACTGTATTGATACTACTGAAAGGTGTTCTATTTGCTCGCAGTTCCCATTTGATACCTGATAAAGCAAATCTTGGTTTTCGTTTCCCTTCTCCTATGGTCTTTGTGCTTTTTGTTGTATGGGGTGGGCTTTTGGGGTGTGTACAGGCTGTCCTGTCCTGTCCCTAAGGAGATCTTGTTTTCTTTTGCTCTGGCTAGAGGCTGGGAATTAGGACTCTGATGGTTGTATTAGAGTTGATGTCACGCCACAGATCTTAGGATGGATCTGAGATGTAACAACCCACCACACGCTGGACGTGCAAGGCATCTAATAACAGAAGTCATCATTCATCTAAGAGATTATAAACTATCATTTATAGAGAATAAAATAAATTTTTTATTACAACTTGAATAATATAAAGAAAATAACTGTTCTATGAAGTCTAAATAACTCTCATTATAACTAGGACAAGCCGGTAGTTACTGCTTTCTACTTAGGTTCCACTTTGTTTTTTGGACTTCGAAAAATAATAAAGATAATTTAAAGAGTTTACACTCAATAAATAAAATTAATTATAAACTTACCATTTAAGAAATTAATATTTTTAAAACTTTCAAAAGCAAGCATATCTTAACTGTAAACTTAGAAAACTTATGACTCCTAAAGTATATATAAGCTAGCATTTATAACATACTATCTTTATTTCAGACTCTCATGTTATTAAGGTGTACATGTCTTCACTTGTTAAAATTTACATATCATCATGGTTATCATATCATCATCTTTAATTATTATTTGAAGCTTGCATATCATCTTGTCACGAATACGCCTCGGTTATAAACTACGGTCACATATATCCTTATGACAGGGCTAAAGCATCATATTTAACCTTGTGGATGGGAGTGCATCCTTCACATATATTTCCTGTAGAGGTAGATTCTGATATCAGTCATCAAGTTATATTATAGTAGACGGCGGATGCGATATTTTATCATACTATTTTCAGTTCCACCTAATTTATCTACTATTTAATTATTTAGGAAATTTCTTAGATAACAATATATATATATTAGTTTTATTATCATTATTTTATTATTTTTGTTTTCATAATAATACATATTTTTAACTTTTATATTATATTATTTATTTATTATCATTATTTTATTATTTTAATAAATAATTATGCACAAATTAATCAATAAATAGTAGGCATTATAATTCAATATTTTCCTGCACATAAATAAGCAAGAAAATCTAAATATGCAAAATGATAACAAAGGTAATAATGATTCATGTTTTAACTGATAATGCATATTTAAACATTAATAATTAATTAGAAATTATATAAGAATTTAGAATTAAGTAATAAAATTACTAATTTATAATTAACCTTCTTACCTCCTTTGCCAACCCAAAGTGTCAACTCAATTCGAACTGCTGATTACCTACATAACATTTAATTAAAAATTCCATCACCCCAGTCATGACAGTTAATATATATAATTCTCAAAATACCCATCCTAACTTATACTTAGGCCCAATTCTTTTCTACACTTGGACTTGCTTAGACCAAAATCTTGAGCCAAGGTCTAATTAAGCCTGTGACTCAACCTAGCCCAAGATCTACACCTACTTCATCACTTGTTTTAAGTCATTGGTTAGGTAGTTTGAACCAAGCTCCAAATAGGTTGATCCGGATTCTAAGGAAAATTATTCAGATTAAATTAGTGCTTAGGCCAAGGTGGTCTAGGTTTAAATGCTAATAGTTAAATATCAACCCAACTCAAACCCACTCATAACTGGTTTAGATTTAAAACAGTCCCATTAATTAGATTCTAATCTAACTTGATTTCTAATAGGATATTACTCAGACTCACAATAGGCTGAACCCAAATAGGTGAGAGTCTAAATTATCCTGGTTCACCAACCAGGTGAACCAGAACCATAGAAGAAGAAACTCCTCCCTAGAGCCCGACCTTTAGCTCACGAATTCAAGGAAGGTCCGGTGGCTTTGGGCCACCCCAACCCCGATCCTCGTTGGACTATCCTCCAATGAGGATCTAATGGAACCTAGGCATAGATTCATAATACTGCAACAACATTCTTCCTTCCCAAGAATAGATTAGCCAGCCCATCATCCCATCATCCCAAGGCGAGACCATGAATCAAGGAAAGGATGGGGTTTACCTTGCTAGAGCTACCGCCAGAGTAGAGGAGGAAGCCGCTGAAGACACGGCCACAAATCCTCTGCGTTATTTTGAAACAAAGGCAACCCAATCAAGATAAAGTCTTCAATCTATTGCTAAATCATCACCAATTTCATCCTAATTAATTCATGAATTGAAGGAGAGGAAGAAAGAATTAACTTTCTAAGATTACCTAAGTGGGGAGGATCAAATCTATAAAAGAAGGCCGTCTTCTTCTTTCCTCCTCTTCTCTGCTCTTCTTGATCTTCACGGCCGGCTCTTTCCAAGGATCCTAGTCCTCAACAATGGCAGGAAAGAAAGAGGATGCATGGTGATTTAAAATCACCTTGCTCCATGGGAATTGTGGTATCTCAAGAGCTCATGGAGAAAGTGGCGTAACAACCTCTTCCTCCCTGGCTTGCTGCGGGTGTTACGCTACGCCTATGGGCACTACAGTTGATGGCTGAGTGCTTGGCTTGAAAAGAGAAAATTTAATTCACCTCTATCGGTGTGAAACCCACACTGAAATTTTGTTTGGTATTATAACTAATAGATGTTATGTAGGCAAAAGTAGAGAAATCGGACCTTCTTTCTAAGCTTTACTTTTCATGTTTGCATCTTTGTGTCATCCGGGGAATGGTCTCTTTGCAGATCAAGGGAGAATGTGTCTGTAGCAGCTGTTTTGTCATCATGCCTTCATTGCTCTATACAAATTCTCTACTTCTTATCCACTGTAATCTAGACTGAGTTACATCGCACTGATTACCATACCCAGATCTTTTCCTCATCTCATGTTTCTTAATATTTTGAACAAAATACATCTTTGCAATCGCTCAGTAATCTCTATATTTATTCATCCTGTGCAATATAGCTGGTACAGCCATGACTCTCTTCTATTGATAGAACCAATTAAAAAAAATCATGCCCCTCTTATCGTGCCCTGCAATAGGAGCCCAACTTTTATAATATCCATTTTTAGTTCTTCTGAACAAGGCACATTCAGAAGCAGTTGAGCACGATGTTAACTCCTGTTGCTATTAATTTTCTGAACAAGACATTTAAAGACCTACGTGATTCCAATTTGAAAATTCTGCTGGACATTGAAGACCTTGAAAAGAAGAGGCTTCAGATCTCTCCAGCAAGGACTTAAATCTCAGAAGCAATCCTAGTCATTCCTTAATGATATTTTAGCCAAGGAGGAACTTTACTGGAAACAAATATCTTGGTTCTAGTGGCTTAAGGAAGGCAACCAGAACACTTTGTATTTCTATAAGGTTGCCTTGGCTAGGAATAGGAGGAACCAAATCTTGTCATTGTTTTGAATATTCCACTCAAAAGCAGATCTGTCAGGATCTTGAATCCTACTTCAAATGCTCGTTCCCAGGCCAGAACAAATTGCTAGTTACTCTGACCTAGGAGCAGCTTTTTGGACCTTAGCGACATGACCTTGATCCTTTCATCTTTGAAGAAAATAAAAGGACTGCATTTGGGCTTGGCAGCATGAAGGCGCAGGGTCCTGGGGGTTACCCTCTGTTATTCTTCCAGCATTATTCAGGTTTGGTTAAGGATGATCTATTGGTCTTGTTGGAGCATTTTCATAATGCAGCTTGAACAATTCTTGTTTCAACTTTGCATACCTGTTCCTCAAACCCAGGAAGGAAGGCCTTCTCTCTTCTAGGGATATTTAACCCATTAGTTTGCTTAATGGGTTATATTAGATCATCACAAAAGGGCAGGTGGCTCATCTAAATCCACACCTTCATTCTTTTGTTGATGAAGCTAAGTACGCCTTCGTTGAAGGGAGGCTTATCCTTGAGAACTTCCCTTTTACACATGAAGACATCTCACACTGCAAAAAATCAGGTAGCAAGGGTGCTCTTTGAAAGCATGATTTTGACAAAGCATTTGATAACCTCAATTGGAACTTTCTCTTTGCCCTTCTCCAAGCTTGCAACTTCCTTGATACTTGGATCTAGTAGATTAAATCGTTTCTTATCTTGTTCTTCATTGATGTCTTGGTTAACAGATGCTTAACTAATCAATTCACTTGTCATAGAGGTTTGAGGCAAAGAATTTTGTTGTCTATAGGGCTTTTCATCCTTATTGTCAATGTCCTCACCAAACTCTTCAAACAAGCTGGCCATTCAAGAATCACTCTAGGGTTGGTCATTGATGGGATCTTCGATGACTTCTTAAGCTTGCAATTAGCTGATGATTCTCTCCCTTTTTTTTACATTTCCACACCTTGCATGTCGCTTATAAAAGCCTCATTGTTGAGTTTTGAGATTATTTCCAACCTAATGGTTAACATTTCTAAGAGCTTTCTTGTGTGTATTAACATGGAACCATCTAAAGCTGATTATTTGGCTAGGCTCATGAACTGCAAGACTAGCTCGTTCTCTTTTCTCCTACCTGGGCTTGCCTCTTAGTGACAAAAGACCCAAAAAACAATATTGGTTGCATCTCTTAGAAAAGATAGATAGAAGGCTTGTGGCATTGGAAGGGATATTTCTATCAGTTGGCAGGCACATAACCCTCTTGTATTCATTCATTAACACCCTGCCTCCACACTATATGGCAATTTTCAGGTTGCCTAGATGGATCACAGATTGTATTGACTCATAGAGGAGGGCCGTTCTTTGGAAAGGAAAAGATGAAATGAGTGGATTCAATTGCCTACTCAATTGCCTTTTGGTCTGTTAAGGAGAAATTGGAAGGTGGATGCAGGGTTAGAAATCTTAATGATTTAAATGTGTCCTTGCTATCCAAATCGATCCAGAAATACTTTGATAAAGATGATGGTTTCTAGAGATATAATTCATGCTTCATATTACTCTAGAAGGATGTTGTTCCCAAGAGTCAGGAGTTCTATTATTTTGCTACAAGGTGTCTTGATGCCTTTTGGTCTAGACTCAGCAATAGTGGGGCAGGGTGCCTTTGTAGCTGGATGTTGCATCTGTGATAACATATTGGCCACCCAAGTAGCTCTGCATTCTATTCATACTGCTCCAGCTTCTCATGCACTCATGGCCATTAAATTGGACACGAAGCATGTGTACAGCCATGTGAGGTGGGATTTTATAGAGGCCACTCTTCAAAATCTTGGGTTTGTGAAGCAATTTATTTCTCAGATTAAAGCTTGTATGTAGGATCCATCCTCTACAATATTGGTTAATGGGTCTCCTATGCAATGATTTACCGCCATGATCAGCTTGCGACAGGGATGTCCCTTATACTTGTTTATTTTATGCACTGATAATCTGTTACATGAACTGCATCTTGCACCAGTCAATTGGGTTATGTGTTTGGCCTCGGTTGATGGTTCTCACTCATGTGTTATATGCAAATGATTGTATATTGCTTGAAAGAGCTTAAAGAATGGAATGTCACAAGTAGTTTGTCAACCAGACCTACTTGAGTGTTCCAATAGCAGGGGCTCAGCTTCATCATTTAGATTTCTATCCTTGAGTGAATAGGCTCATAGTGGAGCTGATTATGGGCCAGGTGGCCCACCCAAGCTGCCTTGCCTAAGCCAAAATTTTGCAGGCTTGGGCATCAAAAATAAGCCTATGGGACAGACCTTGAAAAATAAAATAATAAAAAAAAAACCCAACTGAGTACATATTAGAGATGAACAAGTTCAGGTGGCCAACCTAGTCCAACTCGATATTTTGCAAGCTTAAGCACTAAAAAAATCCTAATTATATCTTAAATGAGGGAAGAAAAGAGAATTTGGGTCTGGAAGTGGTTATTTGAGATTAGGCCAGGCCTAGTTAAAAATATAGGTCTGATGGCCAAGCCAAGCCTAGGCACGAGTGTTAGGCTTACCAACATGGGAAAAGGTTGTGGATTTCCTTGTATTAGATAAAGATTGGAATGGCACCACTTTGGGGTTGCCTTTTCCACCCACCTTTGTGCAGTAGATATTGGCACTAAAGGGTGCACAAGCAGTTAGGATGCGAAGGGCTGGAATAATTCAAGCCGAAGTCAAGGTAGATCATCTTTATTCTCACATGTCAAGTACTTCGCCATCATCTATGTTTACTTCAGGCTGCATGGGTTTGGAAAGTGAGGCTATAGCGATCTTCATTTTGTTTTAGTGGAAAGTATGCTTGGGTATGCTCCCATCTCTGGTGTTTTGGGCATCACAGGGATTACATTTTATTCCCAGTGCCCATGATGTGGTCATCATGATGAGGACTTATAACTTATGGTAGTTGCCCATTTGCTTGGGAGACTTGGAGTATGTTATTTGCTGCTATTTTGGTTGACACTCAATGGGAGTTAATTTGATCAACTACTTCAGGGTGTCTGGCATTTGATTTCTTGACCATACGCTCAAATGAGTGGTTTGTGTATTGCATATACAGGTTGTTGGCTGTGGAAACCTTGAAATGAGGCTGTCAGAGAAGCCCTGCTTATATCATTTCTAGTTTTTCCTCCAACTTACGGCATCAGCTGTCAACCAATGGGCCTACTGTGATGACCCAACAAGTTGATTCATGCATTGACAGGCCCTGGTATCATCTTCATCTACTCTAGTTTCCTGGATGCCCCCTTCCTGTGGTGTACTTAGAATGAACTTTGGTGGGGGTGCTTTGAAATGATTGCTAGCTAGCAGGTGGTGGCTTCATTATCCACAGTAAGCAGGTCATCTACCTGTGGCTCTAGCGTTAGCTTTCAACAAACTAATCATGTCCCAATGTTTTCTGTACAGTCTCTTCAACTATTAAACTCCATTATTTGATGCCATCCTAAAGATAAAATACAAAGCCTAAAGGTCATGAATATTTTGAATTTGATAGTGTTCAGTAGATTCATGCTAAAGGTTATAAACTTAAAGTGGCTTGGAATCAGGATTCCACATGGAGATTGCAATTGTAGAATGAAATTATTTATTAATCTGTTAGGATCAATTATTTTGGCAGAGGATTGTTTATCTCATGTGATGCAGAAGGTTGCATTCATGACAGTCAAGGTTTTACTTATTGTTCTTCAAGGACTGTTCGCAAGTGCTTGCGAAGTAATAATGAGCTGGTAGATAGACTGAGGGGATTGGGAGGGCTTGTGTACACAGTTATACTCTTTCATGCATTATTCACATGATCTGCATATATTTTCAGACCTTTATGAAGTTTCTTTTTTTCTTTCAATTACATAACATTGATAAGTTAAGAGGCATTATAGACATTATGCTCAAAATAGCTCCTTTTGGTAATATCCATATATTGATTTAAATTACCAAAAGCTTTATGCAGTGTCTGCAAAATTATGTTTGTTTTGCATCATGTATCAGAAAGAAAATTCAAGTCATAAGAACCACAATTTGCTGATGGAATATCGATACGTACTGCAACCAGATTTAGCTGTCAAAGTTCTTGATGCTATAATATTTTATTTCTTTTATTCTACATGCAATGGATGCTAATTTAAAAAACGCAGAGCAGGGAAAAGATAGATAAAATGAGAAATTTTGCAGTATCCATTGCTGAGACTCTACACTTATTGCAGATTCCGGGTCCCCCACCTCCCAAAGGACCATTAATAGAGCACCAGAAGACGGTTGGACTTTGGGCTATTAAGCTACCCTCTGCTGATGCCATTGTTGTTCGCAGAACACTTGCAATGCTAACGGAGAACCCACAGGGTCTTCAGGGTGTCGATGAAAGCGAAGAGCACATGGAGAAGAGGAGGAATTTCTGGTCAACAGTGAAGCCTGCCCATTTTGGCGTGAAGATGGGCACAAAATCTCTGTTAGGCATCATGCGGGTCATTGTAACTGGATTGTTCATTGGCCTCTTCGGCACATTTGCTTTTGGAAGATCACTGCTTCTAAAGTTCCCTGAAATATTCTCCCTTGGGTGGTTTAGAAAGACAGGACCGACAGAGGAAGAGGTGAGAAGTGCTTGTTTCAAGATGTGGTTCATTGGAAGTGGCTACAGCGATGGCAGCCTTGCGTCACAACGTGGTGGAAAACCAGATACTGAAATAATCACCAGAGTATCAGGTCCCGAGATCGGATACTTGACCACTCCAATCATCCTAGTTCAATGTGCTCTTATTGTGCTGGGCCAACGTTCGAACTTGCCAAAAGGAGGTGTCTTCACACCAGGGATTGTTTTTGGTCCGACTGATCTCCAAGAACGGCTCCAAGAAAACGGAATATCTTTTGAAATCATCTCAAAGAAGACTCTCTCACGCTGACCTCGTGTTTCAAAATTGAAGATAAGCCTTTGCAATGTTTGTGTTTGTCGAGTGTCTTGTTAAGAGTTATCTGGAGCACTCTTGTTTCTGTTGGTAATGTTGGTAGTTCGTTATGCATGTGAATATGCGTGCTGATCTTGGTAGGTGAAGATGCTGTAACAGAATTTAATCCAACAATAAATGAGGAGTCTGATGTTATATTGTGCTCTTCCGCATGCTATGGAATGTTACGCATTGATGCTAGTAACTTGCGTGATCTGCTGCAGGGCCATGAGTTCCATAGTGCTGTTAAATCTCGTGTTATTTAATGAATGAGGAGGTAAGCTGTTTCATGGCCGTTATGGTGACCCTGTAGAGGTATGGTGTAGCTGCTAAGGATGGAGCTGTGGAGAGGCGAGAAAATCGTGTCAGCTGGGAATGAGAACTGAGGACCCTGGATAAGTGGGCCTTGCTGACCATAGCAAGCACATACAAGCAAGCGGAGGAACACGGATAAGTAGGCCTTGGATGCGACAACCAGCACATTACAAGCAGGATCTCTAAGCTTTCAAATTTCATCAGAATGAATGGCGTGGTACCATTCTGGTAAGTTTGTGGTAGTGATGTATAGTGTGGTAGTGTCCAGCACTATATCATTTTAATAAAAAATAGGTATAAAATCTGGTATAAATATTTGAAATCTAGTTATGCTAGCTTGCTTCTTGCTTTTCTCCTCTTTTTGATCTAATTCCATCACCTTTCTTTGAACCCTTCATGCATTCCTTTCTTCGATTCTCCTTAATTGTCATGGTGGAATGCTCTCATGGAGACTTCTAATGTAGGTGACATGAACGTATTCTGCTGAATTCCATGGGTGCAAGCAATCCAAATTTGGCTTTATACCATTTCAGATAAGAGTAATGAGTATCAATTTATAAGGCATATGATTAAGAATGTAGTCAGAAGTAAGTAATACATTCCCTCATAAACTTATTTGGAGGTTTGCTTGTGCAATCATCAATCTAATCATGTCTGGTAAAGTTTTATTTCTATGTTCGGTAACTCCATTTTATTGTGTCATTTTAGTAATTGTAAATTACTTGCTTAGCTTCCTTTTCTCATAGAACATCTTTAATTACTCGAGCAAATATTCGCACTTTATCAGTATAGAAAGTTTTTGAATTCCTTCTTTTTTTTCTAAAACTCTACTTCCACTGCAAATTACTTGAAATAGTCTAACACTTCATCATATTAAGAGATTAGGCATATATACCTGAATCATCAATAGTTATATATAAATATTAGAAAATAAGAGGTATCATGGTATATCCTCACATTCATAGGTCCATGGATGTCAATATTAGACTAGTTCCAAAGAAGCCTTTGAGACCTTACTAAAAGGCTTCCTTGATGTCTTTCCTTTTAAACAAAGCTTACACATAGGGATACTACTTTGTTAAGAGGGCCTAATGGCTCTTTTCTAGCCTATCTTGTCATTCTCTCTCGACTAAGTCTGGCATGCCATTTTAAATTATCATTATTAATAAGAAAATAAACATAAGTAAATAAGGAATAATTATAATTATAATATATATTAAGGTTAAAGAAACTATCAGATAAATGTCCATAGAAGAAAAAATCCATCATCCACATATACATTCAAAATGTTCATAGAGAAATTAAAAGAGTAGGCCAATAAAGAAAGCACTGAATATATATTACATTAGAAATCTAGAACATACAAAACATCATATAAAAGTGGCACACGTTCATTGCACATCCTTATTTAATGGGACCAAACATCCAACACTTATTCATTTGAGCCATTCTTAAGTGTAATGTATTACACACCTGCTGATATATAGTAAAAATTTATATAGCAAACTCGATCTCACATTATATATTTGTTCGCTCTTATATCTATGATTCAATTAAAAAGTGTGTTAGCAACTAATACATATGAATAAACATAGAGAGAATTAAGTGTAGTAGGTTCCTTTCTAGGCTCAATGCAATCATGAGCTATGTCACAATCTAAACTAGGGATCCATGATTAAGATAAGAACTAAGATGAGTGGAACCTATCGTGGCCCATGTAAGCATCAAATAACTTAATAATTATAAGTAATTAATATCAAATTAAGATACTAGCATTTATAACACATGCATTTATTAAAAGGATATCTGCACAAATATATACACATATCCACAACAATTGCAAAGCCTGATTAGAAGTACTTATAAAAATCGTTTTACATGGTAACCATGGAGCTCTACATGTATAACCTAAAAGATATATTAAAAGAGCATCCTTAATGTAGCATAGGAAGGAAGAATAAGAAAAATTTTATTAATAAATTTGGTCAAAATAAGAAACATTATTGTTTCTTTAGTAGTCTTATATTTTGTTAATAAGAGTCTTATTCTTGTTAGGAGTCTCATCTTTATTTTATTTTTATTAATGTTGAACAAGTTTATGATTAGTAGTCTCTTATTTTTAAAAATGTTCTAATTTTAGTTTGATTTCTTTTAAACTAATTTTGCTCCATAAATAGGTTTCTAGTGTACTCTATTAAATCAATGAATTGAGCAATAAAATTATGTAAATTCTCTCTTTTCTGAATTGAAGTGATTCTTTACTTAAGTTAAGCGATAACACAAATTTTACTAGTATGATCAGATATGTTGAGTCGAAGATCATAAAGAAGCTGATGCGAGACTAGTAGTTATTCCATCCTATAACGTATTTATCTCATATTCAATATCAAAGTGACTTATCTGCATCAGATTTAATATCAAAGTCAAACCTAATAACCATCTCACCTAATAACCATCTCTCCTTCTTCTGTACCTTTTTTTTTTATTATTCTTTTTGTATCTTCAAAATCTTAGTTGGAAAAAAAAAAGTGAAAAAAGTGCAAAAAAAAAAAAGAGTGAAAAAAAAATCAAAAAAAAAAAAAAAAAAGAGCAGCCACCCGGGCGCCAAAAGGTGGCGCCCAGAACCCATAATGCCACAAGTCCCCTTCCTCTTCCCAGTACTGGTGAGCCGTCCGACTGGAACCCTCCCACCGAAGTCAGCCCAGGCCATCCTCGAGAAGCCCTGACAGTCGTCGCCTCTGGCCGCAGGCCGTCTAGTGCCAACGACCCAAACAAAGGAGTCTTCCCCTCTACCCCTGCTTCCTTGCTCACGGTCGATTTCTCCTCCTGGGATTTCTTCATCCAAACCTTCTCTCTTCGACTGCTCCATTGCCACTGCCATCCTGTTCTTCCGGCAACCATGAAGACTCCAGTTCATTGATCTAGCTAGACTGAACTAGGTCTCGTGAAGTTGCAGACCCCTTGAAGGGCCCATGAAGCCTCCGTTGGGCCGAGCCGCTGCTACCGGTAGCACCATCTTCCTCGACCAGCAGTCACTGGCCATTGCCAGGATTGGTAAAACAAACCACGGCCACTGCCCACGATCCAGGCTAGAGTCAAAGCCACCGACCAAGGTCCCATGGGCCAGAGCAAATATGGAGGCGACAAAGAGGGATTCACTCAAATCAGGAGAATTCCTCCTCAATTAATTGCAATTTCTTCCCTGAAGAGAAATTTGGCAAACACTAGGCCAAAATTTTCATCCGAATGCTGTGAGATTTGGTGGGAAGACATCCAAAATAAGACTAGAATTAGTCAAGGATAAGTTTGCAATAAGTGGGGTAACTATTCTACTACTATTCCAAATTGTCAATTTTCAACCTTCTGGCGATTTGATTGATTAATAGGGTGTGTTGCACTCAGAGTCAATGAATGATAATCTATACATCTGGTGTTTTATATGCAACTGAACAACAATTATAAACTATCATCTCTATCAACATAGAAATTTATATTATTCAGGTAGAATAGCGATTTTGCAATCTTACCATTCAATTAGAGCAGTAGCTTAATGATTAATTTGCTTAATTGGAACAATAGATAGATGAGATACTGACCAACATTCAAAAAAGGATGGTTCAACCTAGTGGCTACTAACAAAGTCAACCTCATTTCACCACTTAATATGGAAGAATTCTCAAATTCCCCTGTAAGTTCATGGCGCATGCTCCTTAACATAGTATAGTGCATAGAACAATCATTTTTTACCAATTTTCATATGTTTGTCGATTATAATTGTGTTGGATAGTATTGCCCTCCTCAAGAGCAAACATGATTGGAGTGAGGGCTTTAAAGACTTTTAGCTCATTTAATAGATACTGAATCTTCTTGCACCATAATTATACTTTTGTCTAACTTTTTATCTTTTTTAAGATCAAAAATAATAATCTTAGAGGTCATCACTATATTCATTTGAGCAAAATTTAGGTATTTGGCAGATATCAAAATATCTTTTATCATCTAAATGTTAAATTTGAATATCTTTTCTTCAAAAATGGGATAAAAAATATTGTCAAACTCATAATTATCGTTTATTTAATAAGATAAAGTATGTAATCTAATTATTTTTCACTTTAGAGAACTTATCTCTAAATCCATAACCAACTTTGGTTAAAACAAATCCACATAAACACAAAACTTGAGGGCATTCAAACCCTATTGGCATTGTACATCGATGCTGGCTATATCGTTCCTTAGACCTTCCATCTATACCATACTTTCGGTTTTGAGTTAATAAATTAGCCTCATTTACCTTCTAAGGAGTGAGTCATAAGGTCAAATCGTAAGATACAATTGGCTTGCATGTAATTCAATTTGCATATATGAATGTCCACTTCTCTATTTGACTGATAAAAATAGGAAACATGATGGCATAAATAAAGTGTAATCGAAACAACATAGGCATATCATATGATTCAAGAATTGTTACCATAAAATAAATTAATTATAATAAAAAATAATTAATTCTAGCACTAATACTAAATTAAAACAAATATCATGCCAACTTCAAAAAATATTTACGCAAATATGCTCTATTTATAATCATTCATCATGTTATTATTTATATGCACAATTTCTGAATTTTATAGGTTATCTATATAATTTTTTTATCAAAATTAGCAAATAATGGTACAAATTAACTCAAAATATTATTAATACACTGAGCATAATGATTATGCCACCAACAAATTTTTTTTATGAATTTCTGAAGAGATTTAGGAAGGAAATGTCCTCTTTTGTAACAATAGAACGTTTCTAGGCTTATAGTTAATTTCACAAACAAAATTAATATAAGGTCCCTATTATCACACATAATTATTTAATAATCTTTACCACTGGAAAAATTAACAATAGGTCCTTGAAACATCATAAAATTGCACATAAGTTCCTAACACGTGAGCTGCTACTGAGTGCCATGTGGCTGCCACTTCATCAACACACATCAGTAAAACCATCTACGTTCTCTGCCACACAAGCAACCTAGCAAACCACCGATGCCATTTCAACTACCACCTTAGCAGCCATGTCCTCGCTAATCTGGGGTGATAGCCATGTCAGTAACTAATCTGATGGCAGCAAGATGGCTTGGACGTCAAAAGGGCATGGATGTTAACTAATTTGCAATTGCATGCCCTTTGTTTCCATGACCTAACAGCCAGCAGCCATAGGGAACCAACCATCCCTGGCCTCTCCGGTGTCTAAACCCGGCATCAATTTCCAGTGAGGAAGCCCTATGGCTGGGAATTTGGAGGCCCTAAATTGCCCTTAGGATGGCCATTGAGGAGGGCAGTCAGCAACTACAGCGCCTGTTCCAATATCATCTCCGAGGCATGATTTTGTTGACTTTCTAAAAATAATAACAATAATAATAATTTTGAACGCTCAAGCAGAACTTCTGAGTGCTCACTCAGCGTGTGCACAACCTGATTGATCATAAACACCATGATTGCTTATGAATGTTTACGTTCGATCGTATTAAAAATTTATCCTTAAATTGAATATATAAATAGAATCAAAGATTCGAGATTGAATAAATTTTAATATAAAAATCTCTTTTTAAAGATTTTTTTTTTTTTACTATCCTGTTATTTCTGATTTTTCTTTGAGCATTTGAATGAGTCGTTGGGTTGCACATCCACGCAATCGTACTCATGGTATAAAGTTCATTAGGTTGCACTTCCATGCTATCGTGCTTGTGGTATAAGGTTCGAATCGAACTACATTATTGTACTTTCTAATAAATCGCTTATAACCTATATAAAAAAAAAAAACCTAGTTCTTAAAGCAAAGTCTAACATGCTTCAATTCAAGCATGATTCTTAATTTTTTTTATTTAATTTTTTATATTTAAATTTTTAATAATTTTTAAGCAGTTCAAACTTTAAAAACATAATTATTTTTCAGGTTCAGCCCTCAATCAAAGCGAATATACGGTCAATTGTGGGGTCGCGGTACGAGCAAAATGCGGCATGCACGGTTGGGGCAACAAGGCCCCCTGCTTGGGGGTCGGCGGCTGGTGGACGCAAGCGAGGAGGCCAAGGTCTCCTGCGGTGGCTCCCACTTGTTGGTTCCGTCCACGGTCTTGGTTGGAGGCGCTAACAAGACCTTATCTCTTCCTGGCCTGGGCACATCCGTGACCTCAAGAGCATCCATCACCTCCCACACAACCGGTAAGGCACGGATGGAATGAAGATGGGAAACAAAGCATTCGAAGCTCTGATACCATTGAAGAGGAAGGTAGGGTAGATAGATTACCTCTATGCTTAATATGATGGATAAAAGACTTCGCTTCGACAGTAATGACTTTTTCGTACCCCATGCACAACTTCCACAAGAACTCTGATCATTAATCACATCAGGGGGAGGAAAGCTATCATACTCTCCTTCTTGATCAATGCTCACACCGTTGTTCTTCTCTCTAACAGTGAGATACAAAGGCTTTACGCGAGGGAGAAATCTCTTTCTTCTCCATTCGGAAGAATGCATCCCTTGAACTTTCTCTGGCTTCAGAACGATTCCGTAAGGTGATATCATAGTGTAAGTCGGTTTCAGAAACCAAATCAACTGCTGCAGCTAATGTGGATGTTCATCCGATCAAAACCACGGTAGCATCGGTTAGACTTTTGGCTGCACGTGGGTAATACTATAATTTATATAAGTAAGGAAATAAAAAAATTAAATAAAAAGCTAAAGTCTCTGAATAAAGCTTTGAATAGAATTGAAAGCTAATGTTATAAAAATAATGTAGCTGAACACCTTTAGTGACATTCATGAAGAATTAGGTATAGTCTAGCTGAAGTTTATGCAAGATTAATCCTGCTTTAAAGAATTACTTATTAACTAATTGATCACAATTAAATGCAACCCAAAAGTTGTTCGCGAGGCTTTTCAAAGGTAATTAATAGAAAATGAGAAAATAATATTACTGAAAATCATGTTTAAAATCCTAGAAATGTAGAGGTTAAAAATATTTTAAAATCAATATGGCGATTATAAATCTTTTAAAATCAATAGCTAATTTTTTTTGATAATATAATCTAATTTAGTAGAAAATTTGCTATTTGAGTCTACGAAGGTGAATCATCTTCAATCTACGGTTGTATTCTAAATGTCTAATGCTGATTTGATACAACCACAAAAGCACATCAAGTCGATGGCAGAGGCTATCCGCAAGCATCCTCTCGTTACGGTAGTAGAAATATTAAAGAAAGGATGAGGTGGCGTCATATTCCCTCATTCATGGGATAGAACTGCCCCATAATATAATATTGATTAACGAAAACGTTCTTGCGGACACCTTATCTCCCCACTACCTTTCAAATCCACAATAAAAATATTAGTCAAAATACTCGTGCTTGTACCTGCGACCTACCCATTACCTCTTAAATCTCAATCTCTCTCTATAAATGTTGATACGCCTTTTCATGCCCGTCCATCTCCACCTCCTCGAAGAATTGAACCAGGCAGTAAAGCAAGAAGGGATCTCCATCGGCCTAGCTGATAGCTAGACTACTACTGCTTGTGCTACAGAACAAGCCTTCCTAGATGGCGACTAACATCATGCCGGAAACCGAAACCACCACCCTGGTGGGGGATGGAGCCCCGTCGAAGCTGATTCTCAGGACCATCCCCGGGAGCTACGGCATCCCCTTCATCTCACCGATAAGGGACCGCCTCGACTTCTATTACTTCCAGGGCCAGGACGCTTACTTCCAGTCCCGTGTCGACAAGTACGGCTCCACCGTCGTCCGCATCAACGTGCCCCCGGGCCCCTTCATGGCCTCCGACCCCAAGGTCGTGGCAGTCCTCGACGCCAAGAGCTTTCAGGTCCTCTTCGACGTGTCCAAGGTCGAGAAGAAGAACGTCTTCACGGGGACCTACATGCCCTCCACAGCCCTCACTGGCGGCTTCCGCGTCTGCTCCTACCTCGACCCCTCCGAGCCCACCCACGCCAAGGTCAAGCAGCTCCTCTTCAACCTCCTCGCCTCCCGCAAGTCCAATGTCATCCCGGCCTTCCGCACCAACTTCACCGAGCTCTTCCAAACCTTGGAGGCCCAGATCGCCGCCGACGGCAAGGCCGACTTCAACAAGCTCAACGACGACACCTCCTTCGAGTTCATCTGCGAAGCCTACTTCGGCGTCCGGCCCTCCTCCTCTAGCCTCAGCTCCACGGGCCCCACCAAGGCCACCAAGTGGCTTTTCCTCCAGCTCGCCCCCCTGCTGTCTGTCGGTCTTCCCAAGATCGTCGAGGAAGTCTTCCTCCACACCTTCCCCCTGCCCCCCTGCGTCGCCAAGTCCGACTACAAGGCCCTCTACGAGTACTTCAGCGCCGCCGCCAAGCCGGTTCTCGACGCCGCCGTGATGCTCGGGCTGTCTAAGGAGGAAACCTGCCACAACCTCCTCTTCGCCACCGTGTTCAACAGCTACGGCGGCCTGAAGGTGTTGTTCCCGGGGATCCTCCGCTGGCTGGCCACGGCCGGCACCAAGCTCCACGCTCGGCTGGCCGAGGAGATCCGGTCGACGGTGGCGGCCGAGGGAGGGAAGGTGACGCTGGCGGCGGTGGAGAAGATGGAACTGACGAAGTCGGCGGTCTACGAGGCCCTGAGGATGGACCCGCCCGTGAAGTTCCAGTACGGCAAGGCCAAGAAGGACCTCATCATCGAGAGCCACGACGCGGCGTACGAGGTGAAGGAGGGGGAGATGCTCTTCGGGTACCAGCCTCTAGCGACGAGAGACGAGAGGGTGTTCACCAACGCCGGGCAGTTCGTGGCGGACCGGTTCGTCGGCGACGAGGGGAAGCAGCTTTTGAAGTACGTGGTGTGGTCTAACGGACCGGAGACGGAGAGTCCGTCGGTGGGCAACAAGCAATGCCCGGCTAAGGAGCTGGTGGTGCTGCTGGGGCGGCTGCTGGTCGTGGAGTTCTTCCTCCGCTACGATACCTTCACAGCGGAGGTCGGGACGCAGTTGCTCGGGGTTCAGGTTACCTTCACCTCGTTGACCAAACCCAGTCCTTCTTCTTAGTTTCCGTGCCGATGGGAAGGACGTTCGTTCTATGCGACTCCCTCTGCCCCCGTCTGTTTTTTTTTTTTTTTTTTTTTTTGTTTTTCCCTCTGCGTCTCCTTTTTCTCTAATTTGTATTGTTAAATAAAGTAACGATCCGATTAATAAGGCCTTCCTTGTGTTTTCTTTTGCAAGAATGCCTGCGATTAATTGAAACGAGCTCGCCTTGGGACCGTATTGTCATGCATCAGCCGTTTGGAATCATCTAAGTCACTTTTAAAAGAAATAATAATTAAGAGATGATGCATCGTGCACGCGGTGTGATGCTGTCTACCTGCACAAATAGTTTATGAGCAAATTATCTGATCGAGAGGTTGCATGTAAATAAAAAAACAAATAAAAAAATAAAAGATAAGTGCACTAAGAGTATATTATCTTATTTAAAATTTTTTATTAAGTTTTTTTTTTAAAAAAAAATTCCAACCAGATACATTTTGAATTGCTCTGGCGGATCAAGCATGGACACGCGACTATGGACGAGAAAACGGTGGTCCAAGCGTCCGGGTCGATGCCAATCTAATTTAACCACTCCGCCAACGCCATCCACCAACTCATGCCCGCCATTTCCGCTGGCAGATAACGTGGACATCCAAACCACCGTTGGACCACATAACTCGCCCTAACGCACCATTAAATGTTAATGGACGTGAACGTGCATTACAATTTCCGAGTTTCGGTGAATCATAATCATAATTATCTCATTGGACTCAGCCTTGTGATATCATGTTCCATTAATTATGCTTACTTGTTACCGCTTTATGGATGTAATATACTTATGGCCTGGTGAAAGGTTTTCTGCAAAATCCTGCGATCCATTTTTCTATGAAAAATTTGGCATAAAAAACAAAAGTTATCATGCCTAGTTGGCAAATTGTATAAAAAAATAGTTCTTACAATATTTTTCTATATTTGATTGAAAATAAATTTACATAAAAATATTAATTTAATTATAATGCCTTTAGAATAAAGATTACATGCGAGTTAAGTGGATATGGATTATTAGGTAGATATACAAGGAAAATAAAAAATATTGAGAAATAGTTTTAGTTTTATATTCAAATTTTTTGTAGTGAAAGAAGAGAAGAGCATGAAAAAATAAATATCATCCTTTATATTTGTAATTTCAAAGACACTCTTATATTTTAATATTTGAAATTCATTATCTTCAAAATAGTTTCTTAATTTTGATCAAAATATAAAGTTAATTATATGATAATTATGATGATATGGTATAATTTTATTTCACTTAAGCCTACCTTCTCCATTAGGCATGCGAAATGCATCATAGATGTTTTTTATATTTATTATGGAATATAATTTTAAATATTTATAAATAAAAATTTAATGTAATGTGATAAGGGCATTTAGATAACTTATGTAGACAACATTTATTATTGTTTGAAATAATAATTAGTAATTTAAATTTTAATAATATATTTAATGATGCCTATCTCTTATTTTTTATAACTTAAAAAGTGCCCTCAGAACCCTTCTTTAAGAATACCTCACTGTATTAGGATCTTTGCTTTAAATAATGTTTATTAATGAACTATTTTTGAGGATGATGTAGGAAAGAAACTATTTCTGAATATAATGTTAGAAATGCTAGTTAGACATCTTAGATTTTTTTTAAAACCATATCATGAAGTTGGATCGTTTGTTAGATGGATGATTTAAAAATCATATGTCGAACAATCAATTTATAGCTATACAAGAATAGGGCTTTGGAAGATTTAGCAAGGGATGGAAACGGACTCTTATGGTTAGCTGAGTTATGAAATCATTTATTGAAAAGATAATTTAAAAATTATTTTTTCAATAGACAAGTTTTATGTAGAAAAATTTTACCGTCCAAAGTCGACTATTCAAGAAAAAATTTTAGGGCATTAAGAAAAACTAGGAAGAGTTGAACAAGAAACAATTTTATTGTGAAATCATTTTCCAAAGAGAACCATATGACCAAGTTTTTTCATAGATGATTTTCTCCTATGCAGCCATAAATTGTCTATCTAAAATCGTCTATCCCACATACGATTTCACCCAAGGACATGATTTAAAAGAAAAAATCCTAGGATGCCTGCATTGCATCTTATATAGCATTCCAACATTATTCCTAAAAATAATTTTTTCCTTTTATTCCTAGAAATAGTTAATAAATGAGCATTATTTAGAGCAAAGACCCGTTGTATTATACCTTATGCTTTGTTGGCTTTTTATTGCGTTCATTGGAATAATATTTTGGTCATTTTGATGCCGTGCACTTGCGTATAATTTATATTTGTGAGGCAATGCAAACTAGTTTCCGTTGTGCAAATCCATTCTATATATTTATTTAATAAAATTTAGGTATGATGCTTTAAATTCTTTTATTTTTTCTTAGTTTCTTAACTTTCACCTTAAATGGTCGAAAAAATGATGAGGGAATCACAGTATCCACACCTAATTTTCGTGTTTTTTTTTTTTTTTTTTGTTTTTTTTCCTCCCTTCCAAAGAATCTTTTACATTCCTAATTTCTTTCATCAGATATTTATTGATTTATAAATGGATCCAATTACCAAAACCCGAAAACTATTAAATGATACGGCTGAAATAAGGCGCATCCATTTCACGTTGAAATTTTAATTCCATCCAAAGCTGCGTCCGGGTTAGCGTGTCAGCACTCCTTGCCGTACGAGCTTTGCAATCTTAAGGGCAAAGTTTGGCGGCTAACCGGGCGTGCTGGTAAATCACGACTCTAACCGTTCCATATGTAATACCTCCGTAGAATTCAGAGTTTTGTGGGAATACGGTACGGAATTCAGAGTTGAGACGATCAAATTAACCCCTCGACTTGCCAAACTTGAGGACTATCAGCCAGGCCAGATGATAACCATAAATTTTGTTTACCGTGTACTTTGCTCCATGCTTTTAAGCCCACGTTTGTTGATGAGTATTGCAACCCGTCACGAAACTCTGCTTTCCAGACTGATGGGACAGTTAGGGATGTCGGGCCCCGTGCATTGCTTTGCCGACCACTGATTTCTTTATCGAACCGGTGTGCTGAGTGAGTCCTGCTGAAGGTTGCCCTCCAAGCCATTTGGGTCACCTCAGAGCTTGAAAATTTTGGTTTTTTCAAATAATTCACAATTAAAGTTACCGCACATGTGATTTTGGCTTCACGTTTCGTGGTAGACTAATCAACGCCTAATTCTTTATGTATGGCATGTGGTGCAGTAAAATCTGTACTACACGCAATAATTTGTTCAAGACGAAATGTCATGTTTGAAGAAAAACGAAAGAAGAAGATATAACTGACTTTTTTGTTTCTTTCGCTTCGTGTGAATGAATCATTGCATAGGATGTAAATTTTTTGGCTTCAGCGAAACTTTCCCTCAATGTTGGTCAAGAAAGGAAAAGGCTAAAAGTTGGTGAAAGGATAAGGCTAGCGAACTTCTAGCAACGAAAGCTTTTTCTCCCTGCAGTAGTTATGGACTTAATAGCATGTGGAATCTCGTGGGGCGGACCATCATTTTCTCAAAAGCATCCATGTGGAAACTCTGCACAATACCAGCCACCAGACGAGGAAGCTCCGTCCAAACTTTGTTACCCAAGGTGGTGATGGGCCTTCTATAAGTGGTGGCATCATAAAAGCTCATGAATGGACGGAATGATGTCGCAAGTATGCTAGCGCTCTATATTTATGGCGTCATAAAAGCCACAGATGTTTATGTGCAATAAATCAAATAAATTGTTATGATATAATTTAATATAGAGAGGGAGGATATATCTTATTTACCATTCCTACAAGAGTTCGTATTTATGTGTGTTTAGCTCTATCATGTTTATACATCAAATAGATCTTGGTACTTATAAAGAATCAAAGAATTCAAACAATATTTGTTGATCGATCATTTTAGAAAAGTCCTAGTTTATTTCTAATGGTATCAAGGCAAACTCGCCTCATGGCTCACTTAACTAAGAATATTATAAGAGAGCACATTTAGGACCGATCATGAACCAATCATGGTGTTTGTAATTAGATTTAGATTTGAACTATTAGCTTGGTAAGGATGTTAAGTCCTGAATAGAAAGAATATGTGAGAGCTCACGCTAGCATGTGCTTAGTCCCACATCGGTTATGCATCATGTAGATCTTAGATATTTATACAAAGTCGAAAATCAAAATAATGTAAATAATACTTTCTAGTTAGTCTTTTTAGATGAGGTCCAAACTCTTTTGAGATTGACAATAGGTTAATCATAACATTTGTCATTGGATTTAAATCTTTAACTTGGTGAGAATGCTAGGACTTAAAAGGAAGGAATACGTGAGAGTTTATATCAGTGTATATTTAGTCTCATATAGATTATATATCGGATCGATCTTGAATTTTTATATAGGGCTAAGAAATTTAAATAATACCTTTGATAAGCTTTTTTAGAAGGTGATAAGTCCTAAATCTGGTGATGTCTCTGAACAATAGCAAGAAGCCAATAGTATAATAAAAAAGTAAAGGAACTAGTAAGACCGACAATGAGCACCACCACAAATAGACAAATCAGTGAATCCAGCAATGAAACCTGTAGAATAAAAGGAGAGTGCAAGGGGAAGGTCTCCAAGATCCATCCTAAGAGGGGATACTCCAACGCTCATGTTAATAAGGAGATTCTATTGATGGTGGCTCAGAGAGGATGTTCTAGAACCTTAGGGTTTCTTAAAGAGAGATAGAGTTATCTTTTCTTCTTACTATTGAGAACTTATTTCTTCTTGAATAACCTATACAAGCTATGCAAGTAGTAATAGAGAAGTACGATTGTATCTTTAATGAGTTCTATGGACAACCAGTCTCACAAAAGATATGAAGAAGAATATGTAGGTTACCTACTTCGAGACTGAGAAAGTTAAGGCATTCTTTGAGCATGAAGTGGAGAGGTTAAGGTGGGAGCTCTCTGAGATGAAGGTGAAGCTCGAGGCTAAGGCAAGTCTAGTGGTGGAGGCTGAGTCTAGGACTAATCTAAGGAGCAAGTAGCATGGGTTCGAGGTAAAGGAGAAGCTCAAGGCTAAGTTGGGGCTCATAGTGGAGGCTAAGTGTAGGGCTAACCTAGCTTAGGAGAAGGCAGCATGGGACGAACACAGGCAACCAAGGTAGTGAAAAACTTCAAGGCATCAACGAATACAAGGATGCCTTGGCAATATGCTATTGTAGCATTCTTCGAGGATCGGAACAAAGCGAAGAAGAAGATCCTCACTCGCTATTCTAATATCGATCTCTCTTTTACTAGCAATGATGAGGAAGGAGAGGAAGGGGAAGGTGCACCACTTAGCAATTGACAAAGAATGTGCAGTCAACGAAGGCTTGGGCAAGGATGCCATGGTCACCAACATAGTGCTCGATGTTATAGATAACGACACCCTTAGGAATAGAGTGGAGTGGCAGGATGCTAGAGTTGCTAAGGCTATTATTACTACTGAAGTCACTGCTCCGTGGATGATTGAGGTAGCTAGAGAGTAAGAGTGTGCTAAGGTTGCCCCCCAGTGTTACTCTTCCTTAGGACTATTTTTTCCCTTGCCTCATTTTAGTTGCATGAGCTTCTTTGCATTATGATTATGTAAATCTTTTAACAATAATGAATGATCTTTTTCCTCTAATTGTGTTGAGCTCATATCTTTTGTTTAGCCAATTAACACTACTTTGACCAAGGATTGACTGTTAGCAAGTCAATTCTTCTAAGTATAGATCAATGATCAGTAGACTTCTAACGAAGTAAGCTCTTTAGAAATTATCAATCAACTCAGTTCTATTCAAGCTGACCTAGCTCTAACTCATCTGAGGTCATAACTAATCAATATAGAAGAAAAGAAAAAAATTTAAGTTATAGGCCGTGACCTTTCTACCTCAGCGAGTTATAAGGTCTTGACTCTCCCATCCTCGATAGTTTTTATAGTTGTACTCTTTCCACCTTAGGCGAGTTTTGAGCCTAGTAGGATCCCATCTTAAGTATCATTTGGGCTAAGTAACCTTATTTACATTGATAAGTTGTGAGCTCTGGATGTTCCCATTATTGATAGTTTACAGGACTATGCTCTTCATATATTAAGTGAGCTATGAGCTTCAAGAGCCCCTCATCCTAAGAAAGTAATAAGCTTCATTTATCTCTTCCCATCCAAAGCAAGTTATGAGCCTTGAAGCTCTTCCCATCTTTAGTAAGTTATGAAGATTGTGCTCTTCCCATCTTAGGAGAATTTTGAGCCTTGTGGGCTCTCCCAACCTAAGTGAGCTATGAGCTATGTTTAGCTCCTCCAATCTGAAGTGAGTTATGAGCCTTATGGTCTTTTTTGTTTTTTTGGTGAGTTATAATCATGCCGAACTCTTCCCATTCTTGACATATTCTATTCTTGATGAATTATGAACTGTATTTAGCACTTCTCATCTAAGACAAATTATGAGTTACATTGGGTTATCTCATACGAGGTAAGTTATTAGCTTACTAGCCTTCTATCCTTAATGAGTTACCTTGCTCTTCCATTTGAGGAAGATCATGAGCATGTTAGCCCTCCCATTCTCAATGATTTTTAAACATTCGTTGAGATGAACAACTCTCCTAGCCTATGAGTTTTCAGTTGGTACTTAGGAAGAATTTGCATTTAGGCTTTTGACTTTTTTACCATGTGAGTTATAAGTCTATACACCAGTTTTTAGGGAACATATTATTCATTAATTGAAAGAAATGGACTAATTATATTAAAGTGAATACGAGTTTACTTAGAATTTAATCAGAAAACTTATCACAAGAGTTCAGAAGAAGTATATCTTTAGGTTTTCTAAATTGTAGGTCATTAATATTAGTGTATCATTGAGCCTTTTTAGCTTGTAGGTGCCTGACCAACATCTTGTTGATAGCTTCCATCTAAGCATATACTTTAGCTTTTCTTAGGAGTAGATCTCCTACCTTGAAGAGTCTCTTCTTGGCTTTAAAGTTGTAGTACCTTACCATTTTTTGCTGATAGGTTGTTGCTCAAATCTGCACCTATTCTCTAAGTTCAGCCATAGTATTTAGGTTAGTGCTGAATTTTATGGGATGGCATTTTTATCTCTATCGGAATAACTATCTCTATCTCAAATGTTAAGTTGAACAGTATCTCACATATTAGAGTTCTAAACATAGTTCTATATACCCATAGTACATTTGGCACTTATCATTCCTTTACACTAAATTCTATGCATCCTTCTTTATGATGGGTTAATAGTAGCCTTATTGAGGACTTTATAGCAAGTAGTCTTTCCCTAAAATATCTTCTACATATCCTTTGATGGACTTCATGTAGCATGTAGTTAGCTTTCGATGGCCTAAGGCATTTGAGGTAGGGTAAGGTGTAAGACCTCTTGTCCAAATTTTCTTCATCCTAGTAGGTGTTGGTTGCGAGATATTAGATCCTCCAAGCTTATTTCTTATCGTTAAGAAGCTTCTCATCTTGTAGCTATTCAATGATAGAGTTAATCTAGCTAGTTTTGAGGTCGACCTCCATTGTTATTTCTTTCTCTTCTATAATTCATCATTCCATGATTTCAACATACAACGACCTCACTAGCTTAGGACAGTTTGAGGCTGTGAAGTTTAACAAGGCATTAGCTTGGGTGTTTTACTCTTAGGAAACCTATACAATTTTATGTTTCTCAAAGTTTCTGAGAAGCTCCTTCATCTTTTATGGGTATTTGCCATCTTTTGCCTTTTCATTTCATTCTCTCCTCAAGCTTGGTTTATCATGAGTTGAAAGTCTTTATAAATTTTGATCTTGGAGAACTCTAGTTCTTTGGCTAAGTCCAAACTAGAAAGGAGTGCTTCATACTCCACTTCATTATTGGAGGTAAAGTTAAACTTAAGGGTGCACTTAACTTTAACTCCTATTCTATGAGAATAAGACTAACTCTACATTTTCTCTTAGCTAAAACTCCATTCACATAGAGGACCTAATTTATCGGTTCTACTTCCGTTTCTTGGTGGGCTTCTTACTTAGCTAGAGTTGTGCATTCCACTGCAAAATATGCTAAGACTAGAGCTTTCATGGTAGGTTAGGGGTGATGCTAGATATCAAATTCTCTAAGCTTTACCAACTACTTTACCAACCATCTCAAAGTTTTTAGCTTTTATAGCACTCATTTAGGGGTTTATCAGTCAACACGATGATGGTGTGAGCTTAGAAGTATGGCCTTAACTTCCAAGTTGCAATCACCAGTGCATAAGTCACTTTCTTCATAATCTAGTAGCTAATCTTGGCTTCATGGAGAACTTTGTTGACATAGTAAATGGGTCTCTGGACTCCATAGTCTTCCTTGACTAGTATTGTACTTAGAGCTATGTAAAGATAGCCATATATAAATAAAAGACTTCTTTAGGGGTAAGCTTCGTTATTAGAGGCAGAGAGGCTAAGTGTTGTTTCAAGCGGTTGAAGGTTGCCTCGCACTCATTAGTCTATTGAAATTTCTTAATGTTCCTAAGGGCTTTGAAGAATGGAAGGTACTTCTTAGTGGCCTTTGAGATAAAGTAGCTAAGTGCAACTATTTGACAAGTTAGCCTCTTCACTTATTTTGGTTTTCTTAGAGGGGCCATGCCCAAGATGGCTTGAATTTTCTCTAGATTGGCTCCGATCCTTTTGTTAGTAATCATGAAGCCCAAAAACTTCCATGAGAAGATGCTAAAGGCACACTTGTTAGGATTAAATTTCATATTATAGTGCCTCAGTATTCGAAAGATTTCTTTGAGGTCATCAACATATTGCTAGTAGTTCTTAGTCTTTGCCATTAAATAATCTATATATGCCTCTATATTTCAGTTGATCTAATCTTTGAATATTTTATCGACTAGATGTTGGTACGCAACTCCTATATTTTTCGGCCTGAAGAGTATCATCTTAAAACAATATGTGCCTAGGTCAGTGATGAACATAATCTTCTCTTCATCTTCAGTATATATTTTGTCCTAGTTATACATCAAGAATGCATCCATGAAATTCAGCTATTTGTATCCCAAGGTGTCATAGATGAGCTGATCTATATGATATAGAGGGAAGCTACATTTAGGACAAGCTTTATTGAGTTCCATGAAGTCAACACATTCTCTATTTACTATTGACCTTCTTCACTATGATAACATTGGCCAGCCAATTCGACTAGTTCTCCTTTTATGAACCCAACCTTGGAGAGCTTATTTATTTCTTTTCAAATTACATTTTGTCTCTTTAAGATAAAGCTCCTCTTCTTCTGATGTATGGGCTTATAAGTCGTATCTATGCTTAGCTTATGTACTAAAATTTTGCAGTCAATCCTAACATGTCTATATGGGTCTAAGCAAAGACATTGATACTTGCCTGCAAAAAGATTAGAAACTTATCTTTGACCTTTTCTAATACGGCGGATCCGATATGGATCACTTTTTCTGGATTTTCCTCAGTTAGTAGTACTAATACTGAATCCTTCATTAGCTTTCCTTTTTGCATCTCATATTTAACCCTCTAGTTGAATCCTTCTACCATAAGAGTTTTTCTAATCTTTGCTTTCCCTTTCAGTATGATAATATGACAATGCCTTGCCATTGCTTGAACTTCTTGGGCTCTTCAATGGGAAACTTCAACGAGAGATAGTAACTCGATATAACAACTTTTATAGCATTAAGGTTAGGATGCCTGAGGATGACTTTATAAGCAGAGGGAGCCTTGATCATTAGGAAGTTTAGCATTATTGTGGTACAGTAAGGTTCCTATCCGATCGTTTCTAGGAAAGTAACAGTTCTGTCTATTAGCCATTAAGAGGCAGCTGGCGGCCATAGTGCCCACTCTAATCTCATCTCTGATGGATGCAAAGCATGGTCTAGTCCTCAATGAAAGCTATTATATGACCAAGTATGGTGTTGGGGTGACAAGGCCCTTTGCTTGGGGTTCGATGGCCTATGGATGTAGGCAAGGAGCGTGGGGCCTCCTGCTTGCCTAAGGCCTCCTGCGGTGGCTTTCATTTGCTGGTTCGATATACGGCATCAATCAGAACATATCGGAAAGGCCCTTCGATCTTTTTTCAATCTGGGTACAAAGGCATGTACTACGAATATCATTCTAAAGCCCATGATATGATTTCTACATTTGGGTGCATTCGCAACCTCAAGCCTGCATGTCCATAGCCTCAAGGGCATCCATCACCTCCCACATGGTTGGTGAGGCACACGTGGATTCAAGACGGGAAAAAAAGCATGCTAAGCTCGAATATTATGAAGAGGATGGGAGGGTAGATGGATTACCTATATGCGATATATCTCAGATTGAAGACTTCACTTCTGCAGTCATGGCTTCTCATACCCCTTGCACCTCTCGCACAAAGAACCTGATTACTAATAATATTAGGTAGAGAAAAGCTACTATAGTCTCTCTTTTGATCTATGCTCACACTACCATTCTCTTCTCTGATAGTAAGATGCAGAGATTTTATATCTTTCTTCTCCATTCGAAAGAATGAATCATTAGAACTTTATCTCCAATCCCAGTACAATTCCGTAAGGTGATACCATAGTGAAAGCTAATTTTAGAAACAAACTCAACTAGTACATCCATGCAGGTGTTAATCTAGTCACAACCAGATCATCTACAATCGATTCGGTTGAGATGGAAACATGATGGACCTCTGATACATTCTCTTGCTAGTGCTTCCAATACTTATCTTAATTAATGCAGACATTCCTAAAGAGCTAGATCTAGCATGGCTGAAACTTATGTAAGGCAAACCTTGCTTTAAAGGATTGCTTATTAACTAGCTGCTCCTAATTAAATTCTCCAACATGGCTGAAAAGTTGTTTGTGAGGCCTTTCAACTGTAATTAATAGAAAATCAAAAAACAATATATCATGTTTAAAATTCTACAAAAATAGAGATTAAAAATCTTTTAAAATCAATATAGAGATAAAAAATCTTTTGTAATCAATTTATGGCTCAGCCTGGCTAGATGGACTCAATCTAATTTATCAGTTGCCTAGAAATAAAGAACCCAAATCAACAAATGGTTCAACCTTGACTCCTATGGCCACAAAAAAATAAAAAAAAAGAAAGGATAAAGGCTATTTCTTTTGTATAAAGAGTGCTTAACTTGTATTCTATGTGTAGAATTTAGTCCCCATAACTCTAACAAGGGGACAAGTCATGCACAATCAACTTGGCATAAATGTGGTACAGCCAATTGAACCAAAATATGCGTATATGTGTAAATAAAAGGCCATAGTTGCATGAATCCAACTAAAAAATTTATTAATTAAAGAAGTTATAAATGAAATTTCATTTGCATTAATAATTTAAGTTTAACGATAAAGCTTCTAAGATCGTGTTATTTTATAAATATTTTAAAAGCTAATTTTTAATCAAAATATCAAAAAAAATATTTTATTTCTATTTTAATTTTAAATAATTTATAAATAACAACAACAACAAAGTATTAATCATTTTTCATTAAAAAAAATAATTTTAATTTTACATAGCTTACAAGAGGGCTATAACCTAATGAATATTGCACTAAATATAATATCTTCTTTCTTTTTCTTTTCTTTTTAAGATATATCCCCCTCTCTTTCTCTTACTTGCTCAATCAAAAGAAACAAGAAAATTCATCACCAAAAATGCTTATCTCCTGATTTTTTTTTAAAAAAAAAGATCTATCTTTTCACATAAAATTATGAGTCTAAGTATATTGGAATAATTGGATCATGAAAATTCATTAGATGTGGAGCTTCAAATGGGTTGACTTGACTTGGCCCTAATCTATCAAACCTAACTTGATCCAATTTGTTAGACCATGGATTCAAGTGGAGTTAGAAAATTTATTATATTTAGAAAATTGAACCAGATTAAGATCATATAATTTTTTTTTAAAAAAATCATGTATAATTCTTGTTACTCATTTTAGCACATAAGGTAATCATTTTGATATTTATATGTTTAATAAATTTAAATATATCAATTATGCATGATATATATTACATGTATGGACTTATTGTTATATTTTCTTCTTGATATAATAAACTTTATTTATTATAAGACCAAGAGGTCAACTTATACAAAGAATATTAACCACACAACTCACAACATCAGGTGCTACACTACCTCATGCAACGGCTTCTTGAAGACTATCATTACTAAAACATCTAGTAGTATTGGTAGGAGTACAAATTTAATTATTAATTAACTTTTATACATAAAAATTATATTATTTAAATCCATATCAAAATTAAAAATATTATTTAAATGTGTTACATTTTTATTTTATAAATGCAGCTTCTACTTCAAATAAGAAAGAATTGGTTTCGAAAAAATGAATTGGTTCGGAAAAAAATGAAGGAGGCAAACAAGAGTAAGTTGTCTATAGATATTCCTGGAGGAAAGAGGAGAATTGTTAATTCCATGCAATCAGCCAAGGGATTTTCTCAACTTGAAATCATTGTCAGAAGCTTTATTCTAATACCTAAGAAGTGGAAAAATGTCAACAAAGATGTTTTACAAGTTGTATTTAATAGAATTGAGATGAGAAAGAAGTTATTTAAGACTTTAATTATGCTATCATTTTTATACTCCATTAGTTAATTGTGTTATATCTTCTTTAATATATTTTTCAATCGAGATTTGAGATTGATTTAGATGAAAAGCATGTAAGGGATGGTTATGAGGAGAAATTAAAGTCTAGGAGTAATGAGAGGCATAAACTTGGTAAAAAAATTCAAGAAGTGGAGTCTTGTGTAGAGGAAGCACATGCAAATAAGCCAGACAATATGAGTAACAAATAGTGGAATAGTCTTTATAACATGTGGACATACCTGCATTATTAGGTAAAGTATAATACTTATTGTTTGATAATTAGATAAATATAATAGTTTAGCTATATTTATTATGATCTTATGAACTTAATTCATTATGAGCAAGATGTGCAACAAATCAACAAAATAAATCTAAATTAAAGAATAATTATGATAACAGATTGAAGGCTTCTATACATATTGACCATGAAATGGTATAAAATTATTATTTTATGAAAAAATATTATTTTCTAGTTAAAGTTTTATTTATTATTGTATATTGTACAATGTGATGATGAGACTTAAGAGGAGCCTGGCAAGATTGAATTATTTCGGCACAACCATAATAATAATAAAAAAAAAGTGATGGATGTCAAAGAGACTAAGTAGAAATATGTAAGAATTTATCTTATATCATAATATTATCACAAATTTTTATTTGTAATTTTTATTTATTATTTTATTAATTTTAGAATCAAAGGATAGAATTACAATTACAACTCATACCGTAGGGTGAGGCCTCAATGACTCCATAAAATTATTGATCATACACTTGTTATGAAATTAGGATATGATACAAGACTTGGATGCGGTTTAAAGCCAAGAACTTTAAAGTTCACTTACTAATTACTATTATAGTCTCGGCAGTTATAGATAGAAGCTCAAAATTTAAAGATATTGTCTCAATAATCAAAGTTAGAATATTAACAATTACAAACAAAGGCTTAGAATTTGAATATACAATTTCAACAATTAGAGATAGATGATTTAAAGTTATAATTACCCTCAATATTAGTTAATAGAGCTAAGATACTTCAGATTTTGCATAACTATCAATATATCTCATGGTTAGTCATAAACAATGTACTTATATTTTTTTTATAATAAATTATATTTTTAAAATATTTTTCCCTATTTACTATTTTAATAAATGAATGACATAGCACATATGACTGATACCCTATTAACTAATTAAACTTTATTTTTATTTTTTATCTAGATTAATTTAGATTATGGTTCTCATTAAACTTTATATATATATATATATATATATATTAAACCAATTAAACTTTACATTTACTTTTTATATAGATTAATGTAGATCATAGTTCTCACTCTAAGAGAGCATGAAGTATTTTCTTATAAAATTTTAGAGTGGTTGTGCTTGTGGTTACCATTAGTATATTGTTATTTAGCGAACTTTAGTTTTATTGTGAAGTTAATATGTTAATGAACATTGATAGTTAATGGATGTTGATGTTCTTGATTTGTTTTGAAACTAGATTATTATTCAATAGACTCTACAATTTTAGTTTCAAATGTGTTGATGGTAGATAATATTTACAAAATATATTAACATGGTTGGCAATCATATATTGCAGCAAAAATTGAAAACAGGAGCAATTATTTTTAAAAAATGTGTTACTTTCGGTGATGAAATACATGCCATCAATAAAAGTATTTCAACATAGGATCACAATATGAATTTGATTTTGTAAAAAAGATTACAAAACATTTCTAGAGGAAATTAAGCATTGATAAAAATTTTTTGTCACTAAAGAGTACATATCAGTGATGAATAAATTATCATCACTAATTTAGTATTTAATAACAAAAATCATTTTATTGCCAATAGTAAGCTATTAGCAATGAAGAAATATTCATTAATAATATCACATCATTTATAATAGAAATATTTTATCAATAATACTTGACTTTAAGCTATGAAATAGCATCACCACCAATATTTATTTTTTTATTGTAAAGAAAATTTAGTCACCAAAATATTGAACGATGAAATTGCTTTCATCATAAAAAAATTATTTTTGTAGCAAAAAATGACTCATGTGATTCCTAGAGTTTAGCTTTTGCGAAATAAATGTTTCTATAAAGAAATTTATATATTTTTAGGAACAAAATATTTCATCACATATTATAGATATGTTAATGGCATAGTATTTCCTTTTTCATCACAAAGAACTTTTAGCGATGGGGCATTGGCTATGAGGATGGTGACAAAATTTTTTTACACTAAATACTTTAGGCAATGAGTTTTTCTTTAGCTAAATGCCTAAATAATTGTAGTCTTAATGTGCAAAATTATATTTAACTAACTATATATAAAGTGGAGGAACATTAAATGGTAATCAAAATAAAAGAGCATGCATGCGCATGAGAGAGATAGAGAGAGAGAGAGCTGGGAGAGGAGGGGTGGGGGGCGCTGGGTGCTAAGTTCCTTATTGAAAAGGCCTCTTCTTACCATAGGTTCTACCAATTGGAATTGATTGATTTGGGCCAAACTGGCCTGGCATGCACACATAGCCAAAATTGGCTTGATAAACTGACTGGATCACCATGCATAACGGATAGCAAAGACTAGATGTGATGCAAATGACTTTCCACTTTGGATGACTTATCTTTTTATCTTGAGAAAGGCATCAATCTATTCGAAACCTTGATCCTTATCGAGAGCACTAGCTAATCTAGGCAGGATTCTATCACCCTATATAGAGATAAATCTACTCTTTGCCTTATTCAGGGATTACACTGATCAGAGCCATCTAACAAGAAAATCCAGCTCTAATAATCCTTTTTTCGAATGCCTATAAAAGCAATCTCAATCTCTATTGGAAAGGAACTTGAACTTGGATTCTACAATATATAACTCTTATTTAAAGACTCTGAATTTCTTATCATAGCTCAACTGACTTGAGCATTGAAGACCTTTTCCTTGGAGGAAAACTATGAGGCCTCAAATGCTCCTTGCTTTGAGCACGAAAAATCAAGCTACTTAGCAGAAGGACATGCTGTTCTTGGGCCAAGCTAAGATAGATTCCTCAGTTAGCCATGCCATAGAAATGATTAGTGCATGTGATGGGCAATATTCTAGTAAACGGGAGTCATACTTTGGTCAGCTCCCAAGTTTTCAAAGACTCAGTTTAAATGCCAATAGGAATCAAACTTTTAAATAGATTAATGTTGCATAACTTTTTAATTTAAAAAAATGAAACCTAGGTTTTTAATAGCAATATTATTTCAATATAATGAACTTCTAAACAAAGCTACCAAAACTATATTGATCATTATTATAACCCTAACAACAATTATTTGATCCATCCTTTATGATTTCGAAGGTTTTAGCAGCAAGGTTATACCATGATCAGGGAAAATTAGTACAAAATTTTGCTTTTCGAGGAAAAAAAATAATTTTATGAAGTTTTGTAAATGCCAAATAATGATCATTTTATCACGATACAACGGCTATTATAATAGAATGACAAATGAGCAGTGGCCATTACTAAAATCAATAAGATTATAATAGGTATGATGTTACGAAGCGGCCGTTGGATGCTGCACAAAGAAGTACAAAAGCTAAAAGCCAAAGCATCGAGCAATGCAATCAAACGCACGCAGCTAATAGCGATGGCTACCATCTGCCAGCTCTCCTACCCATAATTGAGGATGGGAGACAAATTAAAGAAATTACCGACATGGCGCAATAATTCATACCTTGGTGGGTCCGCACTTGTTAGGTAATCATATGTTAAAACATATTAGTTAACATCACCCGATAATCATGCACGAGAAAATAATTAGTTAAAGCAAACACGTTTAGCTTCACCACTCATGTGTGGACCGCATGCGAGAAGCACATGCACAATTCTATGCGCTAAATAAATGGGACGTCCCCTCCACGAAGGTGGCAATGCGCGTACAAGGATCATTATTGCATAATGCCAAATCAAACGTACAATATTAAATAAGACAATCCCAGCCAACCCATCTATTAATTGTGTCTAAAAATTAAACTCCAATCCTATGCATCATAAAGATTACATGATATATTTAAATTGATATAATTTAAAAACATATTTTTACTTCACTGAACCTGTAAAATTTATGAAACCCATTTAGTACTAAGTGAATTATAAAATAATTATATACCTATAGTCATAATCAGTTCCTTTCTATCCATTGAACTCTACGAGATGACAAAATAATAATTTTAATAATAAAAAAAATTAAAAATAAAATTAATTTAAATAAGTAAAATAAATTTGATGAAATATGTCTGATTTGTATGTTGCATTATACAAATCGATCCATTAAATAAATTAATTAAAAATAATTAATTTATTAATTATATTTAATAAATCAATCATATTTTAATCCGTATTTATCTCAAAATTAATTGCCACCCGTTCCTCCCCTGGTGTCCATCCTTGTGTGAGGGGCACGCCAATCCCTGTGCGCCTGTCCGGAATAAGATCACTGTAAATCGATTTAAGAAGGATCCCTCGTGGCTCTCACGAGAGACGCCGCCTCCCGCCCCCTATCATCGGATGGAACTGCCCCATAATGTAATATTGATTAAAGCAAACACGTTCTTGCGCGTGCCAGTCCTTGTGAGCCCTCCGGCCGTCACCTCATCCGCCTACCTCCTACCGCCTACCGCCTCTCAAATCTCCACTGCAATATTATTCACAAGAAAAATATTAGACAAAACAAACACGTGGAGGCACATGCGAGTCTCTGTACGTCAGAGAGCCGCTACCTACCCGCTGCCTCTTAAACCTCAATCTCTCTTTATAAATGTTTATGCGTCTTTTCATACCCGTCCATCTCCACCTCCTCCAAGAATTCAACCAGGCGGCAAAGCAAGGAGGGATCTCGATCGGCCTAGCTGATAGCTAGACCACTACTACTACTACTACTTGTGCTACAGAACAAGTCTTCTTACATGGCGACTAAGATCCTGCCGGAAACCGAGACCACCACCCTGGTGGAGGATGGAGCCCCGTCGAAGCTGCCTCTCACGACCATTCCCGGTAGCTACGGCATCCCCTTAATCTCACCGATAAGGGACCGCCTCGACTTCTATTACTTCCAAGGCCAGGACGCTTATTTCCAGTCCCGTGTCGACAAGTACGGCTCCACCGTCGTCCGCATCAACGTGCCCCCGGGCCCCTTCATGGCCTCCGACCCCAAGGTCGTGGCAGTCCTCGACGCCAAGAGCTTTCAGGTCCTTTTCGACGTGTCCAAGGTCGAGAAAAAGAACGTCTTCACGGGGACCTACGTGCCCTCCACAGCCCTCACTGGCGGCTTCCGCGTCTGCTCCTACCTCGACCCCTCCGAGCCCACCCACGCCAAGGTCAAGCAGCTCCTCTTCAACCTCCTCGCCTCCCGCAAGTCCAATGTCATCCCGGCCTTCCGCACCAACTTCACCGAGCTCTTCCAAACCTTGGAGGCCCAGATCGCCGCCGACGGCAAGGCCGACTTCAACAAGCTCAACGACGACACCTCCTTCGAGTTCATCTGCGAGGCCTACTTCGGCGTCCGGCCCTCCTCCTCTGGCCTCAGCTCCACGGGCCCCACCAAGGCCACCAAGTGGCTTTTCCTCCAGCTCGCCCCCCTCCTGTCTGTCGGCCTCCCCAAGATCGTCGAGGAAGTCTTCCTCCACACCTTCCCCCTGCCCCCCTGCGTCGCCAAGTCCGACTACAAGGCCCTCTACGAGTACTTCAGCGCCGCCGCCAAGCCGGTTCTCGACGCCGCCGTGATGCTCGGGCTGTCTAAGGAGGAGGCCTGCCACAACCTCCTCTTCGCCACCGTGTTCAACAGCTATGGCGGCCTGAAGGTGATGTTCCCGGGGATCCTCCGGTGGCTAGCCACGGCCGGCACCAAGCTCCACGCTCGGCTGGCCGAGGAGATCCGGTCGACGGTGGCGGCCGAGGGAGGGAAGGTGACGCTGGCGGCGGTGGAGAAGATGGAACTGACGAAGTCGGTGGTCTACGAGGCCCTGAGGATGGACCCGCCCGTGAAGTTCCAGTACGGCAAGGCCAAGAAGGACCTCATCATCGAGAGCCACGACGCGGCGTACGAGGTGAAGGAGGGGGAGATGCTCTTCGGGTACCAGCCCCTGGCGACGAGGGACGAGAGGGTGTTCACCAACGCCGGGCAGTTCGTGGCGGACCGGTTCGTCGGCGACGAGGGGAAACAGCTTTTGAAGTACGTGGTGTGGTCCAACGGGCCGGAGACGGAGAGCCCATCGGTGGGGAACAAGCAATGCGCCGGGAAGGAGCTGGTGGTGCTGATGGGGCGGCTGCTGCTCGTGGAGCTTTTCCTCCGCTACGATACCTTCACCGCGGATGTCGGGACGCAGCTGCTCGGGGTTCAAGTCACCTTCACTTCCTTGACCAAGCCCAGTCCTTCAACTTAGTTTCCGTGGTGATGGGATGGGCGTTCGTTCTATGGCCGTCGTGGATTGAGAACTTTAAATAAGTCACGATCCGATTAAGAGGATCTTTCCGGTGTTTTGTTTTGTAAGTATGCTTGCGATCAATAACGTCTCGGGTCCGTATTGGCGTGAATTAATAGTTTGGAATTCTCTAAATCAATTTTATAATTTATGACAAAATTATCTTATCATATGTTAAATTATGAATAAATTATTTTATCCACGTCGTGAATCATAATCATAATTATCTCGTTGGAATCAGCCTTGCGATATCATATTCCATTGCTTATGCTGACTTGGGTACCCTTTAATATACTTGGTACTTGATAGATATTTTTTTGAGAAGAATTTTTCGAAGCCTTTTTTTAAGAAAAATTTTGTATAAAAAAATAAATTTTATTATATTTGGTTAAAAAAATAAATTATATGAAAAAATAATTTTAAAAATATTTTTTTATTTGAATGAAGGAAATTTTGTATAGAAAAAGATCAATTTAACTATAATGCGTATAGAATAAAGATTGCATGAGAATTAGGTGAATATGTGTTATTAAATGGATATAAGAGAAAAAAAATGAAAGTAGTTTGGGTCTTTAGTGTCTAAATCTTTTCCAAAGACGAAATGAATATTGAAAAATTTATACTACTCCCTTATGATGTTTATTTTCCAACAAAAAGAGAAAAAAGTGTGTAAACCCTACATATAACTTTTCTTCTCTCTCCCAATCCAATATGAAAAAATAAAAGCAAAAAAGTTTTTCATCCTTATTTTCTTTCCAACCAAATAGCCCTTAAGGTTTTTGAAATTTATTAAAATTATAATTAGTTCATATAATTGATAACATTCTTTTGTTTGTAATTTCAAATATACTCTTATATTTTAATATTTGAAATTAATTATCTTCATAATAATTTCTTAATTTTGCTAAAAACATGAAGTTAATTATATTATAATCATGATGACATAGCATAGTTTTATTTTACTTAAACCTACTATGTACAATAGGTGGCTATAGATGATATTTTTTATATTTATTAAGGAATATAATTTTAAATATTTATGTTAATGTTTTTTTCTGCCCTTTTGCGCTAATGGTTGAGATTTATTGAAGAGGAATCTAGTAAAATATAATCTTAACGTAAAATATTTCCTTTAATACAAAATTAAGCCTAAGAGATCAAGAATTCAACCCAAGTGCTCTAAAATTCAACTCAAGAACTCATCACCTTCCTTTAAGCTCCTGCACTCAATCAGAAGATATAAAAGAGGCTTCATAGTTTCCTCTAAGGAAACCCTCTAATGCTTTAGTTAACAATAAGGACCAAGAACAATGTAGCAGGCAGAAAAAGAAAGAAAATAAGTGAAAAATAGGGGAGAAAGAGAATGATAAGGCTTTATATTACTTAAAAACAATCATGGGAGCATTTTATCGCATTTAGCAAGTAACATTTTGGCCATTCCAGATGCTAAATGTATGCATATAATTTGTATCTCAGAGGCAATGCAAACTAGTACCCGATGTGTAGATCCATTTGTAATCTATACTGTTATATTTTTTTCCCAAAGAATCGTTTACATACTCAATTTCTTTCATTAGATATTTATTAATTTATAAATAGATATGTTGGTGTCCAAAATTGATTCTTAGATGTTAATCGAGGAATAAACTTTAGTTCAGTTCAATAGTAGAGCATGTCTCTCAACCGATCATTCCGCTTTCCTATATGAGAAGAAGATAGTGTAAAAGGTTCTAGAGTTTTTATTCGAAGAAAACCTTTGATACTCAAGTCAAACTGAGCAATGAGAAAAAGCTTAGGACCCTCTAAATGAGTACCCTAAGTTTTAGAGTTAAGGCTGAGAATCATTGTAGAGTGTTGAGCTTCTTTATAGACATTCGAAGGAAATGTAATTTGAATTAGATTCTTCTTGTGGACAACTCTAATAGACTTGATTTTTGAATAAGACGATAACTAGAGTCCTTTCCCAATAGAGTGGTAAAGCCATCCGAACTAGTCTGCATCTCAAATAGAAAGAGGATCCCGAAAAGGTCAATTTTGGCAAAGCCATCAGAACTAGCCTGCACCTTTACCACAAAATTAGGATAAGTCACCAGAGTTGTTTGGTTGGCCACGTTGTATCCAATCATACTTGCCTATCTTACATGGTAGCTTGATTGACATAATGGCTCAATTTTGGCCACAAAAGCATGCTAACTTAGTTCAACCCATATCAGGATCCATATACCAAAACCCAAAAATAGAGCACACGTATCAGCTATTAAATGATAGAGCTAAAATTAGATCCATCTGTTTTGCATTGTAATATTAATTTCATCCAAGATGAGACAGGGTTGGCACGTTGGCTTTCGTCATACCAAGGAGAAGATAAAGGATTTATTACCCAAAAATGAATGCCTCAACAAACGTTCAGGAAGAAGCAGCTTGCATTAGAGCTAGGAACGGGACATGTCATACAAACCTTGGAATTCTAGGGCAAAGTTTGATGGCTAACCAGGCATACTGGTACATCATGACTGTAATCTATCCATGTAGTGTCTCCTTAGAATTCAGAGCTTTCTAAAAATACTCTGTAGAATTTAGAGTTGAAACACTCAAATTAGATCCTTGACTTGCAAAACTTGATATCTTTTCTTCTTACCACTAATGGCTTAGTTCTTCATCCATAGGTCATACAAGCCATGCAAGTGGTGATAAAAAAGTATGATCGAGCCTTTGATGGCTTTCATGAGACAATTGGTTGCATAGAATATATGACCTACTCCAAGATTGAGAAAGTCAAACCATCCTTTGAGGATGAGGTGGAGAGGTTAAGATGAGACCTTTTTAAGGTGAGAGAGAAGCTCGAGATAGAAATAGGCTACTAGTGGAGGCTTAATCTAGGGCCAACCTAGCTAAGGAGTAGACAACATGGATTTGAGCTGAAAAGCTCGAGGTTGGGGTAAGGCTAATAGTAGAGGTTAAGTCTAAGACTAATCTGGCTTAGGAGTAGGCAGTGTTGGCCAAGTAGTAGGTGACCAAAGCAGTGGAGAACTTCAAGGCATTGGCCGAATGTGAGGACGCCTTAGTCATATACGCGGTCATAGCATTCTCTAAGGTTCAAAAGGATGTAAAGAAAAAGATCCTCGCTTGCTATCCTGATCTCAACCTTACTTTCACTAATAATGATGAGGAAGGAGAGGGAGGAGAACGCATAGTTCCAGCAGTTATTGACGATTGTGTAGTCATCAGAGGCTCAAGCAAGAATGTCATGCTTACCGAGGTAGTGCTCTATATTACAAATGGTAGCACCCTTAAGAATGGAGTGGAGTGGTAGAATGCCAGCATCACCAAGGCCACTACTATTGCTAAGGTCATTGTTATTTAGATGACTAAAGTGGCTGAAGAACGTGCCAAAGATGTCCCCAGCATTAATCTCCCTTAGGACTGTTTCTTCCCTTGCCTCATTTTGGTTGTATGGGCTTCTTTTCATTATGATTATATAAACTTTTCAATATTAATGAATTATCATTTTCTGCTAAATGTGTTGAGCTCATGTCTCCTATTTTCTAATTAACATTGCTCTGACCGAAGATTGACTGCTAATAAGCCAATATTTTTTTAAGTAGCAAATCAATGACGAGCATGCTTGTGACAAAGTGACCTTTTTAGAAATTATCCATTATCTTGGTTCTATACAAACTAACTAAGATGTAACTAAACTAAACTCATAACTAATCAGCATGGAGGAAAAGCTAAAAAAATTAAGTTGTAGCATATGACCTTATTACCTTGGCAAGTTACAAGCCCTTAGCTCTCCATCCTTAGTAGTTTTTAAGATCATGTTCTTTTCACCTTAGGTGAGTTTTGAGCTTACTAGACTCTCCAATCTTAAGTATCATTTGGGCCTAAGTGATCATATTTAACTCGATGAGCTACGAGCTCTAAGCTCTCCCATCATCTCCAATTTATAATACCACACTCTTTCCATCTTAGGCAAGTTATGTGCATTAGAAGCTCCCTCATCCAAAGCAAGTTATGAGCTTTATCTAACTCTTTCCATTCAAGGCAAGATATGAGCCTTGATGCTCTTCTCATCCTTGGCGAGTTGAGAAAATTTCACTTTTTCCATCTTAAAAGAGTTTTAAGCCTCATGTATGAATTCTATTAAAGTAAACACATGTTTACATAGAATTTAATCAGAAAACTTATCACAAAAGGACAAAGAAACTATATCCCTAGGTTTTCTGAATTCTAAGTCCTTAATATTGGTACACTATTGAGCCTTTCTAGCTTATAGGTGCCTTATCGACATCTTGCTGGTAACTTCCATCCGAGCAGAAGTTTTAACTTTTCTTAGAATTAGACCCCCTACCTTAAATACTTTCTCTTTGATTTAGAGTTGTGATACTTGCTGCCCTTTATTGATAAGCTGTAACTCAAATTGGAACCTATTCTTTAAGTTTGCCCACAAGGTTTAGGTTAGCTCATAGGTTTTCTTCCATCCGAGCAGAAGCTTTAACTTTTCTTAGAATTAGACCCCCTACCTTAAATACTTTCTCTTTGATTTAGAGTTGTGATACTTGCTGCCCTTTATTGATAAGCTGTAACTCAAATTGGAACCTATTCTTTAAGTTTGCCCACAAGGTTTAGGTTAGCTCATAGGTTTTCTAAGCTCTCATGAGCATTGAAGTGTTGAATTCTATTCGGGATAATTATCTCTATCCCATATGTTCAAAAATGCCTCAACCATTGGAGTCCTATTGATCAATTTTTTTATAAAATTTTTTTACCAAAAAATAAAGCCTAAAAGAAAACCATAAAATGCCTTACTATAGTTATGGACAAAATTAATCACCTCATCACCATTTCCCTACAACATCCCAAAAACACTTCCCTCCAATGAGACGCCACATATGATGCCACCCAATGTATTAAGTTTTGAGGACCATGCGAACCAAGGCTGTCTCAGTTCGAGCTTTTGGAGACCATTCTAGTTGGTTTTTATACTCGGAACACAAGGATTACAATGTATCAAATAGACAACAAACACTTGTGGGAAAAAAAAAAAAAAAAAAAGTTTAAACAGCTGCGGAAAAAATACAAAAAAACATCAAGTTTCTCCTGTTTCATTCAAGTTCAACAGGTTTTTTTTTTTTTTTTACTTGGTAGACACTGAAAGCAACCAGGTTCTACAAAGGAATCAATCACAGGAATCAGTGGCAATTGTCGTACAATTAGCTGTGAAGCTCAATACAAGGTCTCAGAACAGCTCGACTTGAGGCCACCACATACAAGCAAATCCTGTAGGCCAAGCACCTTCTCCACAGCGACCAAAAAGCGTGCCACTCACTGTAGATAGTGCTAGATTTGTTTTTAAACCTAAACAAGCCCTTGACTGCGAGTAGTTTTCTTCTTTTCCTTGACCACTTTGAGAACCACTTTATCTCCATCTTCTCCTTCCTTTCTATTCTCAATCCTTGCAAAGACCGGCTTAGGATCTGCCATTGCCTGACCTGCTTTCATCACTCCCCATTTGGTATCGCTCTACATGATGAAGACAACAAGATAATCATAAATGTAAATATCAACAGAAATTTCTAAAATTAATACCCAGGACCAAAATCCTAAAATTTGATGCACACAAGATAAAACACCTCGCTTTATAGACAAATATCCATCTCTAATTTTGCAGTAGTAGTGGTAGTAGTCCACTACTACTACTACTATCTATATTTCCTATAGTACTACCCTAAATAGAACTAAAGGATGCAAGAAAAGTTCCATGAAGCTGTATGTTCATGCACAATGCTTCTCAGAAATATACCACCATGTGAGAAAGAAGATGCATAAAGAAGTGGAAGTACCCAGGTCACTGCTTCAAACTGATCCTTTGAAAACCCAAGTTGTGTGTATATTCTCAAACATAGGCTTGGTGTGATTGGACATAAAGCAACTGCGATAATTCTCATCGCCTCCAATATAATTACAAGGTCCTGCATATAAATGAATGTTGCAACGATTAGCAACTATAAACTTAACAAGTTCGCTGATCTTGCCATAGAAGTTGTCCATGGCCAGGGTTGTCAGACAGAATCAGGAAATTAGCAGCACTGTAGACTTCTGAAACAACTTGCCAGAAAGTGCCAGTTTTTGTCATATTAATTAAAACATTAATAGATAATAAAAAAGCCATGGTGTCTGTTCACAGAGCCGATGATGTTCCTTTAGTATCCAAAATAAAAGCTTTGGTGTAAGAATAAAATTATTGTTGAATTTTACCAAGTCCACATATCAAGGACTTGAATTCATCCAAAGGCCCAAATATCCAATATTTTTCTAGACAAATATTACTGAAAAATGTCAGTTCTTCTGTAATTTGCAGCAGTTAAATCAGCTGAGATTTGCAGAGATGCGTGAACAAATTTAAACAAGAAGCCTTCATCTAATCCACAACTATTATGATCAGCTTTAGCCAACACATCTACTATATCTGATGGGAACTCCTAAACAACCACTGATCATTTCATGTGCAAGCCATGTGCTAATTTACGAGTTGTCTAGAATATCAAGGATGTCACAAGATTCAATCATGACAATGGAGCCCATCACTTAGACAAGTATTTACTAAATTAATCAATATATATATATATATATATATATATATATATATATAAAACAAAAAAGAGACACCACTAATGTAGCAAAAATGAACCACAAGTTGTATGGCTCTTCTCTAGTAATAAGAATTTTAGAATCAATTAAGTCAGATCATGAGTTAAGAAACTAGGAAAGGGGAATCATATCAGTTACAGGCAATATTATAAAGGATAAACAATCAATATTCTAGGTTTTAGACTAGTTTTGGGGCCCATATGTTGATTCAACCAAGGTTTTAAATTTCATGGGATAAAAGTGTCCCAATTTTTTTACAGATCAAGATGCTTCGTATCCCATCCCATCTCAATCCTCGACCCAGTCAAGTATTTCAGTACTTGCTTGGAATGCTTTTTTTTAAAAAAAAAATTATTTGTGAAGCTTTAATATTTTATTCGATTTTTAAGCATATTTGAACTTTAAAAATTATATTTTTATAATAAATTAGATCTATTTAAAACTGACACAATAATGCATTATTGCTAAAATGGAATGGAATAGAATGGCAAAGATCGATCCCAGAATCTCTCTGGGACAAGACGTCTCGACCCCTATCTCATCGAAACTTGAATCATTGGATTCAAGAGGATCACTAGACTTATTGTGGATCACCTTAACTTCTTCGAATAGAGGTTTGAACAAGACCCAAAAGCCGAATTGCATGTCAAAAACTTCCTAGTGATTATGACATCCCCAAGTGAATCTGATTGAGGTGCTCTTTTTTATTAAAAAAAAGGAACAACTTTTCAGCCGCTGCAACACTATGTTACCCCTCAAGGGGTTTGAGACACATAGTGGTCAGGACTATACAATGATGTTTGGGCCCCTAAAATGACTGGACCAAAAAAAAATTCGTTTTCCAAAAAGCTTTTGACTCAATGTACTTTGCAATCCATAAAGAATAGGGAAAATAGTTGTCGACAAAATTGATGTAAAAGTTGAGATCTACCTCCAAGAAAATTTTAGATTTTTTTCATGGCTATTTTTCTAGTCACAGCTATCTCATAATTTTGCAACTAGAAGAGGAATCCAACCCAAATTTTGTAAGTGCGAGCCTCACTAGGATAAATAAAGAGATTGTAACCAGTTTTGTTAATCTATTAATGATAGAAAAGGAGATCCAGAACCCTACTCTTAAAATTCTTTCATTTTTCCTTATTTCATTTAGAGATTCTAGTCGACTGGGTTGAAGGAATTCCTTCCTTCTTCCCGACTGGGTCCTATTAGTCAAATATACTCTCATATGGTATTTATTTCAAAGAGTACAAAAAGAAGTTGTTCGAGGCTGTTAATTTTCTTTTCTTTTCCTTGGATCTATATTCTATATTTTTGATCATATCTGAAACCCAAACTGACAAAACATAAGACGCTCAAGGTCAATATCAAGGCATGTAAGTACTAGTTAAACTTGAATGATGCTGAAATCCTCATTAACACCTGTTTAAAAATTTTATGCCAGTAGCTACCATCTGTAAGAGTCATGACAGCTACATACTTGCATTACCAGAGGAATAAAAAAAGGCGGAGGCATCTTGCTCCTCATCCCATTTAACTAAATCCTAAAATTAATTGTTAAATGAATCTACCAGGTAAGTTGATAAAGGTTTATGGGTTTATGGCACTTTATGAGCAGGTGAGCAGGTTTTAGATCAAGCCAAGTAATCTCAATATACCAATCTAGTCAGAACCAAATCCCACCACCGACCTAACCAATTCTACCCCTACATGTTAGTTCAGTTCTCCAAGACAGTCTTTGATCCATGCAGTTGTTCAGCTTCTTCTGGTTCACTCATTGTTTACTCTGTTCCTCCAAAAGAAAAATGCATCCAAAGCCCACCAAAATATCTTGATCATTCAAATTATCCATTTTTCCTCATGATTTTCAGTTCAAGCAGCTTTACAAAGTTACCCAGTCTTTTGAGAATCTTATATCAACCAAAGATCTACACCCACCTTCTTCCCACTGATCACTTTTTGTCGGTTTCCATGGCTTCAATGCAGCCATAGAGATTTCAGCACCAAAAAAAGCTCCATGGAGGTGATTAACCATAAAATACCAATTTTCTTTCCTCCTTGGATGGGACCCTCTCAGTTTCCCAGAAGCAGAAAATTGGCCCCTGTTTCCACAGCAGTCCACCAGCTAATACAGACCGCTTGGAGGAGACATGCTGTGAACCGAGATCCTTAAACAATTGGTTGAAGGATCTGGCTTATTCTAGCTTAGGTTTTTGCCTGAATTATTTTAAGGTATTCTTTTGAGTAGTTTTTAAGGTATTCTTTTGAGTAAGGTAAACCTCCTTATTTGAGGTGCATCATCTCGAAAACCCTCATCTATACAGATTTCCCCCCATCTACTTTAGTTGAGCAATGGAAAACCACCATCCTTATTATATTGAAAAATAAAAATAAAAAAAAAAGCTTACTCTTAGTACCTAATGAAGATGGAGCAGTATTCAAAGGACATTAGGAAAATCAAGGAAAATTTTCTGCTCCTGACATTTACTTTTCCCAAGATCTTTGATTTGCATTTGAGAAAATACATTGTGTGCAAGATTAATATTATAAAGAACTAGAAAAAGCTCAACAATGGTAAACCAACATCAAACTATGATGTAGTCAGGTTCAAAGATTACCTTTGCAGCCATTTCAGAACTAGCACCCCCTTGCTTAAAACCAGACCATGGAGCACGTTCATCCATATATGAATTGCCAGCATTACCAATATCTAACACTGATTCACAAGCAGATGATAACGAGAGATTCTCATAATGGTATCTTGCCTTCTCCACCTATGCAAACAGGCTATTAGCAAGAGAAGGTATTACAGGTAGCTCAGATATTAATTCTAACATGAATCCATTTCAAGTAACAACTTGTCATGCCAACAAGCTTTTGTGTTATAGCAGACAAATGTTTACAGTAATCTTTGATGACAATATAAGCTCATGTATCATAGTTTGAAATGAAAGGAATTTTTCTGTTTCAGCTTCCACAGTGCTTGGTAAGGAAGAGTTAATTTTTAAGAAGCAATCAGCAGTGGACATGCATCAGGTCCAGTTGTTACAAGCCAAAGAAGAAAATTATATAGTATAAGGCCAAGAAACAAGAACCAACAGGACAATAAAAGATATGAATCATTAGGCCAGGAAAATGAAGAGCAAAATAGTATGCTAGCTGCGGGCATGCTCCCCCTTCTTAGCATGCATGCACATAAAAACACAAACTGAGGCCTAATTCTATAGCAATTCTCACCAAAAAAAATTCTTCAACCTGAGATCCTCTGCAAGGTATCAGCCACCTGGTAAAGCCCACTTCTCCATCAATCACTTGGGAAACATAGCAATAGCCTTATGCATTGTCAGCACACAGCCACTAGGACATGTCAAAATGTTGTAGAAATGAAGAAGTTCGCTTTGGTGAGTGAGAGGCAGCCAGGTATAGAAGAAGCGGTGGTTGGCTCAGTTTTATAAAATTATATGTATAAATATATTTTTTTCTAAATATATTTTAGAAATGGTAGATCGTAAAACTTGGTGAATAGTACCTCAACTCAACTGAGTAATGTTGTTCGCTCGGCTCGCAGTGGACTTTTTTTAGTGGAAATACATTTCTCTCTAGGAAAAACACATCAGATTTGCTCACTAGAGCTCATCACTGAACAATGGTGGTGCCTGTTTTTTTTGAATTAGAGAACTTTCTTTGCATGGATGGCATACAAACAAGGCTGTTCGGACCTCCTCCCTCTTGTATGAGGTGCATTGCCATCGTCTCTTTTTTCTCCTTCACTAGGTTACTTGGCAAAACCCTGGCATAGGTCCATGAATATCACTGACTCTTTTTACCTTTACTGATTTTCTTGTTTAGCATATTCACCATGTATAAGCAGTTCTTTTGGTGTTAATGACCTCTCCCAAAATTTAAAACAAGAGATGAAGAAGGGATTCCGTATTGATCATGGGCAAGGTTCATAAAACTGGTACCGAGATCTGTACCGGTACATTATTGATATAGGGTGCTATTTTTTTCTCATTCTCAATTATAATACCACTCGGTACCAGATGGTATTGGTCAATATTGAATGGTATAGAATGGTTTAGCTCAGCTCAGACCGGTTCTGTTTAAATCAAATTGAAACTCAATATCATATCAGTAATAGACTGGTACGATACGGTATAGATTGGTATGGCAGACCTTGAAAATTTGTTTAAGTTCACACAAAAAAAAAAAACTCATTAATAGCTGCAATAAAGTATACTGCACATTGATGATATCATTGAGTGGATTTCAAAAGACAAAATAAATTTCAGAAGTGATGAGACCTTCAAAAATACATTAGTAATCCTTACCAACTTCTCTACAGTATCCCTGAATGGATTTCCTTCTGCTGCAATACTAGAATCAAAGGCCAACATGGACTGACAATTCTTCTTCAAAAGTCCGAGGGTGCGGTTGAGAAGGTTTCCTGTGCATATAAAATACAACCAACCCAAATAAAATTGAATCTGACCAAGCATATAAACTGAATAGAGAATTGCTCTGGAGTTACTTCAGACTACCAGAAAGGGGTATTAAACACCAATCAACAATGACAGAAGTAACCACGTAGACATACCAATTGTATTTGCAAGATGTGCATTGACTATATTTACGAAACGGTCCTCTGAATAGTCCCCATCATTCCCAAATTCCACTTCTCGCAAGAAAAAGTACCTGACAGCATCAGGTCCAAATCCATCTACCAGATCCTTTGGTTCAAGCGTATTTCCCAATGATTTCCCCATCTTCAAACCATCCTAAAATTTTAAAAATAAAAAGTAGCACTGCATGAAATGAAAATAAATATATGAGATAGACCACAGATTCCATGGTATTTTTAAACAGCCTATGCCCAACCACGACAGAGAAGAAACACGAAGAAGATGTATTGCATGGAAACCATGTAATGGAATCTAAGCACACGAGTTGTTATTGACAAATGAAAATGTACAAGAACACTTAGTTTTCTATGATAATAAAGCAGCAGAAAGATGGCATGCCACATCAGATTAGGATTTTGTATTTGACATCATGGGCTTATATAAAATTGATTCAAATGTAAAGCATTCTCAGGTCTTCATTCTTCATGCCAGAGTGGTTTCCTGAACAATCTCAACTTTAAGTGCAATTTTGGATCTCAAAAATTGTACATATCCTAACTCTAAATATAATGTTCCCTATGAAATGATAATCACATGCAATTGATATCTTCTGCACTTTAACCAATGCCCTATCTGATTTATCTCAGTCAGTATGTGTCAAGCTTAACCAGAACTCATGAAAACCCATCAATCAGCTACCATAAAAAGTATATCAGTTGTGGTTTACATGACTTGGTTGCACACTTCCTCATGACAGAGAAACTGTCCAAGTATCATGTAAAACAGATGCACATTTTCTAAGTCATGGTTGAGTCCACATTTCCTGAAAATGAAAAATACAATCATCCAGATGCAATAAACAGATATTGGGGGAAAAAAAGTATAGAAAACTGTGCAACAAAAGCAATCACAAACTTGCTGAACTTAAATCAAGACGGATAGTGAATTCAACTACAGATCATGAACCAATTGCAAAATCTAAACAAAATTAGGAGAGGAGATTTCAGGAGATTTCTGGCATATGTAATCTAAAGAATATACAAATCAATGATAGAAAAACATCCACTAAATGAGCTGGTGCAGAAAGAGGAATTTTAAAAGTTGTGCTGAAGATAATATTATAAATCTTACATGACTAATATTTTCTAATAATGGGTATCTGAATCTTAAGTGGCCAACAATTTGTTTGAGAAAATCAAAACATTGCAGCCACCCGATACTTGAATTTTAACCAAAATTGTGCTGCTCTATGGTTTACAGAACTCTAATAAAAGTCAACAAGATGGATCAGTCGTACCTTCGTCAAGAATCCATGACCAAAGACCATGTTTGGAAGACTTAATCCTGCTGACATTAACATCGCTGGCCAATAAACTGCATGAAATCGCAAGATATCCTGCAGATGTAAAGCAGCAATCGGAAAATTAGAGCCTCAGCTTTATCCATCAGATGCAAGATGTATTGTGAACATCAAGTTCTGGGGCCAGGAACTGAAAGAAAAATAAATATCACACAAGGTGAAAGGTGATGTAACCTGACAATCTTATTAGTTGATCAAAGGAGTGTGTGAGTAAACAGCATTGAGCATGGAAGTTAAGTACTTTTTAGCAGAAAGCAATAGATTTGTTTTTATGTGGTCCAAAACATCATGCATAACACACACAAGTGCAGATGTACACAGACCTTTTATATAAGTCTTCCAGATTTAAACTCATCAGTTGAAAAACAAAAGATCTCCAAGGATAACATTTAACACTTAAATGGCATTTAATACTAAAGAATTGTTTGCAAAATTAACACAGCCTTCTTAGCATCTTTCTTTCCAGAGGCAAAGGAGAGAATTTATTTGGGAAACACAAAGGGAAGGGGAGAAAAGTAGCACAGCAGGTAACCGACCAATACCATGGTAATAAAGGTCAAAAACAGATATGAAACAAAAAGAACAACATAAAGATGACCACAGCAATTCAATGGCCGCAAAATTAAGGTGTGAAATACTAAATAATCAACTTAAGGAAAAATTTGACAGTATCAAGAGCTGCAAGTTGTATTGATTTATGACACTGTTAGACATCAAATATGATTTCCAAAGAAGAACAAAGACAGCATAGCATAGAGCCCAGGCTTCCATTCTCTGTGATACTTAACTTCCAATCTTTTAAAAGAACTTGGACATATTACTACAGCCCTGGATTTTTAAGTTTTGTGATAACCATGCATCACAAGATCACATCTAAAAAATAAATAATTGGCACCTGAATGGAGAATGACAATAAAGCAAATCCTTATTTACGGACTGCACATGCACAGGAACAGAATAGTATGAACGAACAGCACATCAAATGTGTATGCACTACATTATCCTTCTGTTAAATTATGTAGAACCAAGAATGCTTTTCAACAATAGAATAGGGGCCAAGATAGCAGTACAGTAAACCTTGCCTATCAAGTGTAATGAAGCAGGCCAACCAGAACTGACAGCTTGTTGTAAACTTGGTTTCTCTCCATCCTCTAATAAAGCTGACATATAACTGCACAAAAGGAAGGACACCATGGTGTCTTTAATGAATATTACAAAATTAAGAAGTCGCAATGAAGATTAAGTAATAGGAAAACAATTGGAGATAACTTGGCCAATAAAGTCTATGCATTGCTCCAGAGAGAGGACGCTCACTTTTGTATTAAAAGGGCCAAGGAGACGGAATAGTGAAGAAGGACCAAAAGGAATTTGATAAAAAGGGTAAAAGTACTTGGTTTTAAAGATGTTATAGCTCTAATTACGAGATAACAAGCGAAGAAGGTTTTATAAAGAAATGTCAATATGTCAGGGTAGGAGGTTATGGTTATGGTAGACTACAGAATTGAGCACTGCTTATACTCTGAATAAAAGCTTTTAGCTTAGCCAGTAAGATGGCTAATTCACAACACCAAGGTTGCATTACCAGATGAGAAGCTCAAATAAGAAAATTTATTAGGAGTGGAACTTGAAAACTTTTGGCAGAAAAGGAAAGGGGAAAACAAAACAATGTTTTCAGACCTTGCTCTTTTCAACAAAAAAATGCATACCTTAAGTACAGTGTTACCATAAGAAGCTAAATTCTAACAACATATTTACGGTGCATTTGAATGTACCAATCATCATTTTGCAATGTGGCATGTTTGGTTGTTTGATGAAATCTCAAAAAGGTTTTGAAATCAAAAAATGAAAATATCTACTTTAATTAGAATTTATTTGAATTCACATTTTGCTCTCCCTACGTCCAAATCTTTCCATCTTTCCTTTTTTTAACAGAGAAAAAACTCCTTAAAAAACTTTTCAAATTTCAAAAATTTTGAATTGATGAAGAAAATGGAATCATGAATTTTAAATCTAAAATGTCTGAATGTAGCCTTAGTAGATTAGTGCCCAACTATCAAATTTTCTTGTCCAACAAAAATAAAAGGGCCAAACAACCAAAAATACAGTGGAAAAACATCATATACTGACATTTTACAACATTTAAGTTGGAAGTTGAACTTTGGAATCAAAAAATAAATATTCATCTCTAATTTTCCATGCATACAGCCCCACTGGGATAAAAACATAGAGAGAATTACCTAAAAACCATTTATCTCCCCAAGCAACAATACAAGTGTAATGGTGGAAACCAAGCACAATGTACCATAAGGCCCCTATGCACTCAGCTTTGGCTAGGGTTTTACCACTATATTGTGAAATGATAAACTCAAACATGTTGAGATTATTGGAGATATGTATTTGTTTATTATTATATAAAAGTTTGCACACATGCAGACTATTAAATTAAACAGGAAATGAATGGAAGGATGATTTTACCCCAACAAAGCATCAAACCAGACATAAATAGTTTGTTTACTGTCATTTGGCACAGGTATGCCCCACTCCACAGATGAGCGGGATATAGAGAAATCTCTCAGCCCACTCTTAATCCAGCTTTGCACCTAAAGCAATATCTCAGTCAGAAAATGCAATCATAAACTAAAAGACAGTGATAAGGATACATAAACCCCTGCGTTACAAGAACCTGAATAAGCCCATATAAAAGATTACAGACTTTTGAATGACTGAAAACGGATGTTATTCAAGGAAAGGCCTCGGTGACCTTAAGCTTTAGTAATGCAAACAACTTGCAATATAATTGCGGATTGAAAAAGGACATCTATCTATGATAAGATTGCATTTAATTTTGTCAATACACAGTTACAGGAAAATTGTTAAGACAATGTCATAAAGTCTAGAGTCAGCTGAACATTAAAAAAAATAAGATTAAAATTAAAATTGAGCTTTCGATTTTAAGAAACCTATAAGCCATACAATCGTATAGTGTATAATAAATTTCTGCATTTAGTGCTAAATATGAAATACCAATACAGTAATTCTAACAGACTTAACTATCCAATACATTAAAACTTTGACACATATTCAAAACAAAAATACACTAAAGGCTAAAACCATCTGTTTAACCAACCCAAAGATTGGACTGCTACTAATACGTTACCTCATTCAAGCGAAATGAAGGCTTCACAAAATCTGGATTATGTATTAAAAACTCTTCCAGCATTTTTTGATACTTTGACAGAGCAAAAAAGTAGTTGTCCTCCTTTCGTAATACACAAGGCTTTAGGTGCATGGGACAGCAATTGTTTTCAAGCAATTCTTTCTCATCCTGCATGTATTACCCAAAAGGATGATTGAAGACATACTGATAAAAACATTTGAGAGCAAAAATATCCAAAGAAGAATAAACTGGCAAAATGTCATATTAGTGGGCCTATGGAGCTAGTAGAAGTACCATGAAACAAGGATGAAGAATAATGAGCATCATGCTTTTTTTTATTTTAAACATTTTTCCTCTTGAAATTATACAAAACATGCGGAAGAAATCTTAGACAAATTATCTCTGGCTATTTTCTAATTATTTAGGCATTTTATTTCAATGATAAAAAATGTTATCTCCTGTCTCTTGTTTCCATAACAGAGTCAAGTCTTCATAACATTTTTAGAACAGGCACAAATGAGCTGAGCCAAGCTGATCTAGATATCAGGCTGCTCAAGCTTGGCTTGGTACTTCAAAGAGCTGCTGGAGCTCAGCTCGAGCTAAAGCCCAGCTTACTATATAATGTTCGACCTTGGCTATGGGCTCTGAGTTGAGCTTCATTGAGCCAAGCTGAGCTGTACCTTATATTGTTAAAAATCTTATGTTCAGACCGGACTCGTTTATGAGTAGAGCTTTAGAAGATGTTTAAGATCGGAGTTTACTAGCTGAGCCGAGCTCAAATAAGCCTTTGTCAAGCAGAACCAAGCTGCTTATGAGCAGCTCGGTTTGTCTGCAGCCCTACTTTTCAATTGTTGGACATTTTACTAAAAAACATGCTATTGCATGCCTGATATCTATTTTACTGTTTCTGTGTTCTGCTCAAGAGGAAGAATCACAATTTTTGAACAGGCTGCCTTTTTTCAATGATGAGTTATAGTTTTGTTTAATGCCAGAGTTCCAAATCTCAGTGGGACATCCTGCGAGATGCCAAGAGAAGATACCATCCAAAGTGTCAAGGCGGGCCATGTCCCACAATTGTCCCACTGTCCTGTTTGGCATGTTCTAAGACATCTCCATGAAAAAATCGAGACTACCCCATCACACAAGATTTAAAACCTTGATTAATACATCATTGTCTTTACAAAAAAGCATTCTATTTGATGCATCATAGTTTTTATAAAAAGCTATGTTGTCCCACAGACAAGCACATGGGCACACACATATAAATATATGTGAGTAAAAATACATGTTATTTGATTAATATACTTAATAGTCTTGGTTCATCCTGATGATCATCAAAATCGTTAACTGTTGGCATGTAGCCATATACCCATGAGGCCTCTTGTCCAGTCACCATGGTCTACTGATCATCCATTGTGTATATTGGCCTAACCCTGCATATATAAGATGTAACCTAGCTTGGGTTTTCCCCAAATATATATATATATATATATATATATATATATATATAAAGGTCTGCAGAAAATTGAATTTCTTGAACACGACAATTTTTATCAAGGAATAAGTTTTGAGTGCATAAAACCATGGCTTTGAGTGTATAAAACCACATAATGACTTGACAAATCCTTCATACAAGTATCCATTAAAATAGTGGTCCAACATTAAATAATTACATTTACAAAAGGCTACCTCAAAATTGAATTTAACTATCAGAATTCTTTGGCCATGAATTTATAATATTACTGCACATTTAATTGATGAACAAGTTAAAGTCGAAGAAGAAGAATTAATTTTCATGCACCAGGACAAAGACATGAAGTTTTTTGACCTTGTACTCTTCGCAGTTCACACAGTAGAGCCCCTCATAGTCCGCTCGGTATACATCACCATTATTGAACACTCTAGAATAGAACTCCTTCACAACCGCTTCATGCCTTGAATCGGTGGTGCGAATAAATTTGTCATATGCTATGTCCAGCTGCCATCAAGGAGCAAACTAGAAGGTAATGCTTATCCTGCTCATTCTATGAACAACAATTTCTCCACATGAATTTGATAGATTCAGCCAGTAACTTAGAAAATCTCAAACAAAAAAGCACTTGTATGTAGTAAATAATCTTAAAAAAAAAAAAAAGAACATGGACACATACATCTTTCCAGAGCATCCGGTAGGCATATGAAACAGTGTCACAGTGCTCAATTGGGCTGTTGCCACTAGCCTCCGCAGCTGCAGCAATTTTCTCTCCATGTTCGTCTGTCCCTGTGATGAATATAACCTTGTTCCCTCGCAGCCTCTGGCGCAAATAAACTAGCATTACTCAAAAAAGAATGATACAAATGCACTTAATCACATGCATGAAATTATGAGGAGAAAAAGGGTTTTTACCCATTTTAAGCTGTGATTTAACCACGATAGTTTTATATAAACTTCATTGTTAACTTTATGAGAAGAGTGACACCGGCAAGAGCATTTGTGAACAAATGATATCCAAAATCAGCCAAAACCAATTTTTTCTTCCTTTAGCACCAACAGAATACCACATTTATCTAATTTGGACCCAAATCAATCAAAAATGAACAAAAGAGCACTACAGAACTTCATTAAAATAAAAGAAGGAGTACCTAAAGAGCAAGGAAAACCGGGGAGCAAACCTGAAATCGGGCGATGGCATCGGCGGCGATGGTGGTGTAGGCGCTGCCCATGTGAGGAGGGGCGTTCACGTAGTAAAGAGGGGTCGTGATGACGAAAGGCTCCACCTTTTGGAGCTCCTTCGCCTCATCGGCCTCAGTCCGGATGTGGCTCCGGCAGCGAGTAGAGGACGAGATGGGCGCCGCCAGGCGTAGGCGGCGGAGGGGCAGCGAAGCTGCTAGGCATATGGCGCCGAGGCGGATGGAGGATAGCGGGGCGGCTGTGTAGAGGCCGTTCTGAGAGGAGAGCAGAGCTCGTCCGGCCATGGAGAGATCCCTCGCCCCCGAGCTCTGGTTTGCGAGGTATCGAGCGGACCACGGAGGAACTCCGTGGCGTGTGGTGGGCTGAAATCGGATTGCCCTCGGTGAGCTGGTCACCTTGCCCTAGAGCACGACAGCAGCGAATAAACCCGGTTTGAGCTCAACCCGACCGAAGCACCCGTGTGTACGTACGTGCGTGCGTGCGTGCGTGTGTAGAATGTAATCGTACTTTCACTCATGCTAAGCCATAGAATCTATCATCGTGATGGATAAAAAATTGAGACATGAACTAAATAAATATTAACGTAACAAAACTATTAAAATTATTTCTCCTATCTTAAAATATTTTAATCAGTTCAATTTTTTGATCCAAGGTTGAGTTAGATATGATTAGGTTGGAGATATATAAAGATTGAATTATGTTAGCATTCTAACCCATAACTTTGTATTCTATTCAATTACAGCCTTACAAGGAAGCTTTAAACTAATTTATACCGTGCAATTTCATGCTTCATGTTTTCATGCAACAAACATGAAATAGTTTTATGCAGTTTAGTGAGAAGCAATCAAGGTGCAATATCAAGCCAAAAAAAAAAAGAAAAAAATTGCACTTAGTTTGGACTTGATTCAGCTGTAAAAAAGGCTTGAAAATTATAACACTAGGTCCCAACCTAACATCTGTTATGAATCTAAGCCATATTTGAAGAGAGATGGAGATTTAGGGAAAGAATACGAAGTTCCTTCAACTAAACAAAGTGTATGAGATTTTGTGCAATGATATTGATGTATATAAAATGGCAACGATGCATTACCAATACGATAACCATTGCTCGTTACAGTATGAAGATTGAGGAACTAGACCCTTTATCTTTTGTAGAATGCTGATAGCTGGGCTACAAATCCAACCACATATATTTATAAATTTTATTTTAAAAATAATAAATACTACAGTTGGCTATATTTCCGCTTACCAGGTGTCATTAGATTTGTAGTTTGATGAGTTGTCAGGAATCTATAAAGGATAAAGGATGGAATCTCTTACCATAAGTATATAACTAAGCCTATGATAAAATATCTATGGTTCATATCCGTCTAGGGGTCCCTTGTCAGCAGATCCAATCTTACAGTGGTGCATTAATCCTATCCGGTGTTCGCCGACGAACAGCGCGCTGCATCGCGTCCCTTAGCGGCGCTCGCCGGGGCTCCCGACTCCCCATGCGGCTATGCGTACTTCAAACGCGAAGAGATGCCTACTGAGATCTAACCGTCCACGTACCCCCGATCCGACAGCTGGAGGCGGCCCGGACGCGACGCGATACTTAGGCCGAGTTTGTGGAAACCCTAGGCCCTGGCGGAATCCGGGCCTCCCCATTTCAAGGCCTGGCTATTTAAGGCGGTTCCCGCGACCGTTCGCCGTCTCCCTCGCCGTCCCCACGCCCGTCCTCCCCCCCCGCTCTCTGTCTCGCTCTGCAACAAGGTAGCTAGACCCCAATCATAATTCTTCTCTCCTCTCTCTCCTCTACTTTTCCCTCTCCTTCGGTTCTGGATCTGGTGATATCGGTTAGTTCTTTCTCGATCGATCGATCCTGGTTTTCTTGGTACTTATCTCGGTTTTTTTGGATCTTGATCTTTGTAGCGCGGTAGATTTTGGTATCGAGAGCCATGTCGGACGAGGAGCACCACTTCGAGTCGAAGGCTGATGCGGGAGCGTCGAAGACCTTTCCACAGCAGGCGGGGACAATCCGCAAGAACGGGTATATTGTGATCAAGGGGAGGCCCTGTAAGGTTTGTGCGCATTTGATCCGATCTCTTCCGTTTCCGCGATCCTTTTTCGTTTTGCTCTTCATTTTAGTAGGTTTGGTGGCCTTTTGATTCTTTTGATGGATTGTGACATTCCTTTTGGTGAAATTTTCTTAAATTTCGTGAAATTTTCTTCCATTTGAGTGTTTTTGATCTTATTGACTAGTTATACCATAATTTCTCGTGCTTTTTCTCCATTGGGATTGATGGATTGGCTTGATTTACATGCTATGGAGAGGTTTTCTCATGAAGTTTGTAGGTACTCTAATGGCTTTATTTTGCTGCAGCCTGTTTAGATGTCCCTTTCATCTCTTCCTCTAATTGCAGTTAATGATGACGGTGCTGATGGTATTCTGAATCATGTACTTGGTGTGTGTTTTAGGTCCGTGGAGAACATTGGAATATTTGGTATGAAAATAAACAACAATTTGATATAGGTCGGTTGCATGCCTTGCAAATTCAGAGAAGAGACTTCCTTTTGATCAGCAGATTTTGGATCGGTTATTGATACTACTGGAACTGAACTTATTTATTATTTAATTTAATTTCAACCGCCCAATTGAGCTCTGAGATTGATTTTTAGGTGGTGTAATCATCTCGCATTGACTGTTTTGTCCTCTTCATTTGTCTGATTTTCTTTATCAACACTTTATTGGTGTTGTTTTTGTCCTTTTTTTTAAATTTGTTTTGAACATGAACTTGTAGAATTTTAATGAACCTTTTTAATGAAAGAAAGTCTTTGCACGTAGTAATACCATAATGTGTTGGCGGATGTTTGCAATTTCGTTTTGCATGAGTGACGGTGTGATCATCTACATGGAGTATTTATGTTTGAGAGTCAGTGATAGGTAAGATTGAGCATCATAACCATTTTCTTGTATTCTAGTCCATCTTGCTTATCTATATATTGAGCACCGAACTTTAAAAATACTATTTGTCTATACTCTGACATCCTTCTTTGTGATTGCTTTTGTCTTTTTCCCTTTCAGCATACATTCTGTTATGTTTGGATGTTCCTGAGGTAATAGAGTGGAATATTGTTTTTTTTTTTTTATTCTAATAAATTTCTGCTGGATTACTTGTTAGTGAATGTCATATGGATGGAGGTGAATAAGCATGGTTTGGTTTTCTTATTTCATTTTTTTTAAACCTTATCTAAAATATTTGCCCTTTTCCTTCTAGCTGTCTTATGGATTGGATTTCTTTGTGATTTCTACAATAGGTTGTGGAGGTTTCAACCTCTAAGACTGGGAAGCATGGTCATGCCAAATGTCACTTTGTTGGCATAGACATCTTCAATGGGAAGAAGCTTGAAGATATTGTGCCCTCATCTCACAATTGTGATGTAAGCAAATGCTTTTATCCATTGGATCTTTTTTTTTTAAAGGGGTTCATATTGATTTCTCTTTTATTCGCAGGTTCCTCATGTTAATCGTACTGACTATCAGCTCATTGATATCTCTGAAGATGGATTTGTACGTTCTGGTTTGTCACCTTGCAGGGTCCAGATAATGCAACATATATTTATGTTTAATTATTTACTTACTGTGGTAGGTGAGTCTGCTGACTGAAAGTGGTGGCACCAAGGATGATTTGAGGCTCCCGACAGACGAGTCCCTTCTCACTCAGGTTAGTTTTTCTGATTCATTTTGATGCCTTTTTTTTCAGCATTTTTTTAATGTTTAACTTTAATCATTATCTTGTGTAAGTACATTGCAATAGATTAAGCTAGTTGCTAGAGGGGACTCACTATTAATGCAATCTTTGTACATTTTCTCTGTTGGATTATTTGTCACTTTGAGGAAAAAAAATATAATGATTTGTGCATCAAAATGAGAATGTTAACAGTTTTTTTCTTTTTTTCTTTTTTTCTTTCGGTCATTTTATTTATTCCCATTTATGTCAAGAGTACCCTTATCTGCATGAAATTGTTGTCAACTTTGAATCCTGCATTTTTCAATTTACTTTGATAACAGATTCAACTATAGGCAATTGCGGTATTTATTATGATTATGGAGGAATAATAGATTTCCCCTTGTTCTAATGACAGTCTACTAATTTCCATAGTCACACTCCTGGACTATATGGATCACTACAGGATTTTTCATCCAAGTATGCTTGCAAATTTAATTGTTGGTATATTCTGAAAAAGACAAAAAGTGCATTAATCACATCTGAAATTTGGTTAATTTAATTAAATCATTCTAATTAATCATATTTTTTAAAATAAATATTTTAGCTTCCGGCAAAAGTTGTTCAGTTTGTTAGTAAATTGAAGGCTTCAATTCTTTCTGCACTGTGGCATGCTGGGTTATAGCATTGTTATGTTTGGTGTTGAGAGTGACTGCTAAGCAAATTCTCTAAGGATCTTATGGAAGATCCAAATTTGACTACTTCCCTCTCAAGAAAGATCTGCACAGTGATTCAAGCAAAGCTTGCATGCGGCAAGAGGTCTTGGTTAAAACCATGAAAATATTCAGTTGGATAATCATAAGACAGAAACAGTTTTGATTGGATTAAGATATACAAGAGTTGTTGGCTTATTTTTAGTAAATTCTTGATCAATTTATTTAGATGTGATATCTCACAGTAGGCCCAACATTGTCACATAGTTTGTGCATTTAGGAAAAAAATATATTACTTTTATTAGATGTGTTATAGACGGATTAGGATTTCTAGGTGCTAGAGTCGATCGGATAAGCTTTATGGTTGCATATGATATGTTAAGGGTGACCAGAGAAAATAAAAAATGATTTAATTTTTCCATGTTGGATTTTGGTTGCCTTCCTAAGGGAGGCTGCTAACTAGCTGTTTAAACTATTATCCAGAATTGTTGATTTTTTCAAGCCCTGTTTGGCTACATGGGAAAAAATTCTAAAATTCTATAGAATTAAAAAAAAAAAAAAAAAACTCTAGTAATGGATTATTTCATCAGGTGTGTATTCCAAGACAATTTTACTCCAATATTTGTTGGTTTCTAGTGTTTGGATGTCATGGGAAATTTTGTAGGAAAGGTGCCCTATCATCAAATTTTACTATTATTTATAGATTATGAAACAAATATCAAACAAATTTGCCAAAATTGCGTAAGAAAGGCTAGTGATAAGGCAATAATCAGACTGATCTGTACATAAAACAGATCAAAAATGAAGTCCAGGTTGCACTTAACTTTTTCTTTTTTTTTCCTTAAAAAAAGAAAAAAATTCCACATAAATTTTTCTTCAGTTCAGGGGAATCTACTTCTTCTGCGCCTTTTCTTTGCTCTGTAATGATGATGGTGCTTCTAGATCATGGTGAAATGACCTCTTTTGTGAAAATTTTGTCGAGAATGCAGAGTTTACTGAACAAAACCCTTCTTAATCTGTGACAGTGGTGATTATTCAATAGGTGATGGTGGTGGTGATCGAGGAGGTGTGGTGAAGGTGATAGTGAATGTTGGCAGTTGATGTGTGATGATAGTGTAAGGGGCTAAATGGGGCAAGAAACGAGGTTAGGGTAGAGGTTGCGAATGGTTGTTTCTTAGTTGGATTAGGATCAGGCTGGGTGGTGAAGGGCCAGCAATTATGGGTGAAGGTTGGTGTTTGCTGGCATTGAGAGATGGTTAGAGGTGATCAGGGCTGTTGATGGGACGTAGGTGGAGGTTGGGCTCATCCATTGTTGTGCGTGGGCAAAGCTTGGGATCAAAGGGAGGCAAAGCATGAGTGAAGGGTCTAGTACTTTGATGGAGCCGCTGCCATTGCCATCTCCAATGGCAGATGGTTACTGTGATGCCAAAGGACGGGTGGCTGGTTGATGGAGGATCTTATGATGAGGAAGAAGCTAATGAGTGAGGGAGGAGTGAGCCTAAGCGATCTTGATGAGTTCTGGAAAGTTTTCCAGAGCTCAGAGCGGATTATTTTATTTATTTTTTACTCTGGCATTCAGGTGCTACTCTAATATTTCTTCCCCTCAAAAACCACTACATGGTAAATTTTTACTGGAGAGTCTGGAAATGCTACAGTAATCCTCTTAAGTTTCTGGAGTAACCAAACATGCCTTCGACAATCCTTTTGAAGTTACTAAGAACTTTGTATGAACTTGGCAAGGCATCATGCTCTGGTGCATATTTTTCTCATTTCATTTTGACAACGATAAAAGTAGGCGATGAGTATGTGGTTTACATGGAGATTTTGTTTGACTGGATTCATGGCATGTATTGCCAACCATTTTATTAATATTTTTTTATTTTCAAAAATCCAGTAGAAAAGTTGTAGAAGTGAAGATGACACTACTTGTCCAACCTTACTGGCTTCTTGTTATGCTCGGTTTTCATGATATGATGTTTGTTTATGATAAAAGCTACAATCATTCCACTTGTATGGGATTGTTGGGACCGTATTATCAGAATGAAGATTTGTACTCATAAATTTCCATGTAAGTGAATAAATTATGTCTAATTATTGAGATGAGCCATAAACATTCACTAGCACTGAAGCTACAGACATTGGAAGACTTGGTACCTTGTACTATGGGCTGATGCTAATTGGTGTCAATTACTTCCAACTAGGATGTATTTGATCAGTATCATGCAAACCATCATCATGAGGTCCTCTATATCACACTGTATTTAATATGTGACCTTGATTAAAGCAAAATATCAATAAATTTTGTGATTAGCTTGCACACAAGAAACTAACCTTGTTTTCTTTTTCTCATCATTGATCTTGGCTGCTTTATTTTGGTTATAGAGCAGTCTGGCATATATACTTTTGCATTGTGTAACTGTGGTGGCTACAATTTGAATTTTGCAACCTTCTTTATGAAATGCAGATTAAGGATGGATTTGGAGAAGGCAAGGATTTGGTGGTGACTGTAATGTCTGCAATGGGTGAGGAGCAGATTTGTTCATTGAAGGATATTGGCCCGAAGTAGATATTTGGCATCTGTCGACTTTGTTGGATCACTGATGAGCTCATTTGAGACTTCAACCCATCTTGATCTCCTTCTGCAATAGGAGCTAAAAGCAGTGCTTGTTTGGGCAGTTTCTTAGCTAGCTTTAAGAAATTTGGATTTTATATTCTCGTTATATTTACTATTTATGGTGTTATAAAAATTTTTATCTTGTCTAAATTTCAGTTCTAGCAACTGCTGCATAGGCAAGGTTATGTGGTTATATGCTGGTTGTGTGGTTGTGCTTATTGTCTGAACTCTTATATCATCATTTTTATGATGGTTCCTCTCTCTTAATATAATAATATTTACTATTTATGCGTTAGATTCTGCCGCAGTGATGGTTCTGGCTAAGCGGATTGTTCTGGGCGAGTAATTGGATGCTATTCCTCCTTTTTTTTTCTTTGTTAGTACAGGGAAGTTTATTCTATGATTTTTAAAGCTTGTGTTGAAATTAGTATTCAACTCTCATGGATCTTGGCTTCTAAATTAGCATTCAAAAGACCTATGGTTCTTGGCTTATGATGGTTCTGGGTAAGTGAGTAATTGGTTGGTCGTCCACCTATTTTTTCTTTGTTAGTGGAGGGAAGGTTGCTCTTATGATTTTTAAAGCCTGTGTTGAAATTAGTATTCAACCAGTATGGATCTTGGCTTATAATTTCGCATTCAGAGGATCTGTGGTTCTTGGCTTATCTTCAGCCACATATCTTGGATACTGAGATTGATGCCTAGAGCTTCATAGAAGTTGGAATATTTTTGCTGTATCTGATTATGATGGCTAAAGAAAGGTATGGCTATGGATGGAGTTGGGGTTCTTGGATCATAATTTTTTAAAATTTCTGAGATACAATAAATTCTTATGGGAAATTTGGAGATGACAAGAGGTTGGATCTAAACAAGAAGTAGAATGGAGAATGAAGGAAATGATTCATGAAGCCGGTCCCGATTAAGTTATAAAATATATCCCGATTAAGGCTTAGCTGAGTTGTAAAAAATATAAATTTCTTATTGCTGGTCGTCTTGCTTCTTGCCAAGTAACTCCAAGATATATTTCTCTCTCTTTAACAATTCAAACATCCCAGCTTGCATGTAGCGATGCAGGTACAAGATACTTTCTTCAAGTATTTCACTGCAGTGCAAACGCAGTTTGGAGTGAAGTGTCATTTTCGCAATCTATTGGAGAGAGTTTCTTATTATATATATATATTTATTTTTTTTGGGGAAAAAAAAAAAAAGCATCGTATGGGAGGGGCAAGAGCTCGGGTCATCGAAAGGGATTTTTTTTGTTCGGTCAAAATGATAACCGTATACGGTAATAAGTTCGAAAAAAAAAAGGTGAGGGTAGGATCTTGTTTGTTTGTCAGGTTGCTTAATCCCAAGTTACCATTTACATATCCAATGACTTCGCTCCTAAAAAAATTAGATAATAGATTTTGATATCTTGTGATCATTATCAACTTTTTGATATCTTAGATCATCGTCGAACTTTATCATCCAGCATAGTTTGTTCTGAATGATGTAAGGTCACCATATTTAAAATGTCATATCTCATATATTAAAAATTTTCAAGCTATATCAAAAAAAAAAATTCATTAATCATTTATACTAAAATGTATTTTTAATATTAAATATTATTTCATTTTATTTATCATAATATTTAAATTAAATTGTAATACTTATTAATTATAATATAATATTATAATTATTTAAAATATTATAATTATATTAATTTATAATATAATAATATTATTATATTATTATATAATATATACTCATGTAATATTAAAATATGAGTTGGACTTGGCTAACTTGAAAGTAGCCAAGTCCAAATACGATTACTTTTTTTACTATTACCCTATGCGAAGTTCAAGGCCAAAAGCCTTTTGTTAATCACTATTTTCTATTTTAATGAGAAAGATGTAAAAAAAAAAACAAAAACACAAACATAATTAAAGGAAACACTAACTCTACAGCACGAAACACCTTTATTTTGTGGGATAAATGTTTATTGCCACTCTCAAAATAATTTGTACTTTTTACACGTTTCTATTTATTTCATTAGTTTTTTTCATCAGTTTTTTTTTTTAAGCATGTAATGATGGTTAGTAATTAACTTTTTAGCTTCAAGATCCATATGGATCTAATGATGAAAAAGATGATTAAATTTGAATTAAACCGAACTCAAAATATATTATATATTAATTAAGAAATAATACTAGGATATTTTTTTTATTGAGTTTTTCTTATAAACAAGAGTTATTTTGATTCCAAATCTCAGCCCAAGTTTGTTGTAGACGAGCAACCTTAGATATTCATTCTCAAGAATATGGTTTTAGAAACACTTATTAAAATAGTATTCTATACTTGCAAAATATGGTGAATGACATATAGTCAATATTTTTATTATTTGAGAATAGAAAAGAAAGTTAAAAAAAAAAAGCAACGAGATCTCTTATTCCGTTCATACCAAAAATTTGGAATTGGGCCGAATTGGGTCGGTTTTAGATAAATTTGGAATCAAATTGATTTGAATTAATTTTTTAAAACTAAAACCAAAATCAAACTGGTTGTTCTAGTAACTCAAACTAAACCGGACCAAAAAATTTAGTTTGGTTTTATTTTGGTTTTAGTTTGGTTTACCAGTTTATCTATACCTACTTTAAATGATCATAGGATTGGTTTCTATAATAAAATTTATATGACCAAATGATAATTTGGTTATTCATAATAAAAAAGAATACAACACTTATACAGCCTATTTATTCACACATGTTTGTAGGATCTTAATTTTAACTCTAGTATAAATGAAATCCCAGATAATATATATCTACAATATAGTTCAGTTTATATTGGTTTTTTAAAAACCCAAATCGAAATCAAACCATTTTTTCGGTTTTAGAAATTTTTTAATCAAACCAAACCGAAAAACAAAAATAACCCAATCTAAACCAAACCAAAATTATAGTTCAGAGCAATTTGTAGTTTAATCGATTTTCTTGCTGCTCTTACCTAAAACCCTAATTTGGAGTTAAAAATTATTACCATGTTGAAGGGTTTGGAAAGGTATTGAAACCTTCTAAATTTTTTCTTTACTCGCTTGCAAATATCCCAATGTTCCTTTACGCTCTCCTTTTCCATCAAAATCTAAAGGCGTAGAACAAATCAGGTCAGCTTGGGCCCAGCACAAGACGAGCCAACCCCAACATAGCCTAACTATTATAATAGTTGTACTGTACCCGACATGGTCCATTTGGCAGATCATGTCAGGCCGCCCACCAGGCGCACAAGCCATGTTGGCATGATGACCCATCACGGGCTGGCATAGCACAACCCACTGGGCCAAACCATTAGGTACACCAAGGCCACTAAGCTAGCCCACAAAATGACCCATCGGATTAGCACGCTAGGTCCAATGGAAAAGGGTAAAAATGCCACCCTACCAACCCCCCATCTAGGGAGCATCCAATTTCAAAAATGCCCTTTATAACTATCATAAATGATTAGTTTTCAAGAGTATTCTTATCTTTTGGTCAAGAAGACTTATTTGTCCTTTTTAATGGCTATAAATGACTAGTTTCCAAGGTTATTTGGGTTATTTAGAAGCCCTCCAATCTCTATAAATAGGCCTCAACCTTTCTCCCTTATCTCATACCAAACCATAGGCTCTCTAAAGCTTTTTAAAGCTTTCTTAAGCTCTCCAAAGCTCTCCTAAGCTCTCCTAAACTCTTCAAAGCTCTCCTAAACCCTTCTCATCTTCCTACAAGCCTTCCTAATTCTCTTAAGTTATCTTAATTTCTCCTTAGTTTCTAGTTAGCTATCATAATCTCTCTCTAATCTCTACTCTTACTCTCTATCCTTGACAATTGGCAATGTTTCGTATTGGTAGCTCTTGCCAACCCCATGTCCGAGAGTTCAAGTTCGACACTAACACAATAGAGTATTGGATACACTAGTAGTAGACTGAACCTATTATCCCTGAGCCTACTACTACCACCGATGCTACATTAATAGCCACTAGGTCCAAAGCTAGACTTAGGACTTCTAGAGTCTGGTTGCATTTTAACATTGAGGATATCATCGGTAAAAGACTTTGTGTAGTTTATAAAGTATGCAAGAATGACTATAATTGTGATACTTCAATAGGAATTGGTCACCTAGTCCAGCACTTGAAAAAACATGATAGTGCAACAATTAACGCCACCCAATCTTAGATCAAAATTAGACAAAAAGGTGAGTTAATTTTTTTTTTTTTATTCTTAAAAATTAAATCAAAAGAATTACTAAAATTTATTGTAGGTAATGAAATTCCTTTTATGTTTGCCAAAAGTTCAAGGTTTAAAAAAGATATGAAAAATGTCTTAAATCCTGCATATAAAAAAATAATTTCTTAAAATACTACTAAATTTGATTATTTTAAACAATTTCATCATTATAAAGAAAATATAATTTTATATTTTAAAAATTTCGATGGTAACATAGCACTTACGTTTGATATTTGAATAAGTATAGTTGAATTATCTTATATTTGTATTACCACATATTTTATTGATTGCGACTGAGTATACAAAAAAAAAATTCTTAGTTTTAAATTAATTGAACATCCGCATGCTACGATCACCATCCATACTCATATTATGCAAATGGTACGTAAATATTATATATATAATAATTTTTTTAATTAGTTTTAATAATGCATTGAATAATGTTGATCTCACATTGATTTTAATGATCACAAAATAATTAAGTTACTAATGAGTTTTGTGGAGAATTATGATGAAATGCAGGCATACATGTATCACTAAAGTGATCAATAATGATTCCAAGCTACTAAATGGGTTTATGATTCAAAAGAAGAATTTTTGTAGAAGACCAAGATCAACTAAGAATGATTCAAGCCTCAACTAAGTGAAATTCAGATGGTTGTGAGGCTTTCAAATGGAAAAAGTTCAAAATTATGAGAGCTAGAACGATTATCTTCTTCATTTCAATGATTTCTGTTGTTTATAGAATGAGTTTTCAAGTTTTGAAGGAATTAGTCAACTCCTACAGTAGCTACCAGCACTTAGAATGGAAGTTTGAAGCATTTAGCCAACTACTTTGGAAGCTATCAAGTCAAAATTGTGTCACAAAAGAGTTAACAGCAGGTTTTACCAAGTTAGCTGACTAATTAGTCAGCTATTGTGGCAAAACAGTGAGAAAATTCATGTTAGCCGACTAACCAGCCGGCTACTGTAGCAAAACAGTGAACATCTAGAAGTTAGCCGACTCTGGAGTCAGCTACTGTGGCCAAGACAGTAAGCTTCCTGAAGTTAGCCGACTCTAGAGTCGGCTACTGTGGTCAGGACAGACAGTTTAACAAAAGTAGTCGACTTTAGAGTCAACTAACTTACCCAAAAATACTGTAACGGCTAGTTCTGCGTCTCCAATGGTCACAAACGGCTAATTTAATGTTCCAATCACTTAGTAAACTATAAATACTTGTAAATGGGATTGATTAACAAATGATTGGGAGCATTTTTTAGGGATTACAAGTGAGAAAAAGAGAGGAAAACAAAGGGAAAATCAAGAAAGATTTTAGCCTTTTAGTTTTTGAAATGAAAGTATGTTGCAGTGTTTGAAACTCCTTCAAGGCTTCTTCCAACTACCCAAGAGGCTCCTTCAAGTGCTCATAACTCCAACATTTAAAGAGAAGAAGTTTATTCAAAGGGGGAGGTCCTCAAATAGTGTAAAGTGCTTTTATTGCTGAATTTGCTTATTAAGGAGCTGTAATTTCTGAAACTCTTTTTCATTGTGAGTTGTTTGAGTTTCAACTTGGTTGAAACTTGTGTAGGGTGTACCAAACCCATAATTAGTGACTTGTAAGGCTCCCTTGTGCCCGGAAACAAGAAGTTAGCTGAGAAAGCTAAGGAAAAGCTCTCTTGTGCTAGTGAAACAAGAAGCTAGCTAGGTTAGCTAGGTTTGTAATCGTTTGAAGAATGATTAGTAAAGAAAATTCTCAAGGGATTCTTGGGGAGTGGACGTAGGTGCAAGGAGTAGCACCGAACCACTATAAATTGCTGTGTTTGTGTGTTTGTCTCTTATTGTTGCTATACTTATTTTTGCCATCAATACTTCACACTCACACAGAATTTACTGTTTTGCAAAATTGCACATACTTGTTAAAATTTTTCAAAGAGCCCAATTCACCCCCCCTCTTGGGTTACTTAACTGGGCAACAAGTGGTATCAGAGCTAGTGCTCTTGTTCCTATTTGTCTTAATCAACAAAGAGCTAAAGATCCATGGCAGCCTAAGTAAGTACCTTGTTGGCTGAAGGTCAGTCCACAAACAGACCTCCTTTATTCAATGGCACATATTACACATATTGGAAGAGTAGGATGAAAATTTTTATTCAAGCACTTGACTATGATCTTTGGAGTATCATAGTTAATGGCCCTCACATACCTATTCTTAGAACAAATGGTATTGATGTTCCCAAACCGGAAGCGGATTGGGATGAGCATGATAAGAAAATGGCATAGCTTAATGCTAAGGCCATGAATATCTTATATTGTTCTCTTGATGCAAATGAGTTTAATAGAATATCTACTTGTATTTCGCTAAAGAGATTTGGGATAGACTTTGAGTCACCAATGAAGGCACTAATCAAGTGAAGGAATCTAAAATCAATATGCTTGTGCATAAATATGAATAGTTTAAAATAGAACCAATTGAATCAATTACTGATATGTTTACTAGATTTACTGATATTGTGAATGGTTTTAAAAGCCTTAGCAAATCTTATACTAACAGTGATCTAGTGAGAAAAATTTTGAGATATTTGCCTAAGTCATGGGAAGCCAAGATGACTGCAATTCAGGAAGCAAAAGACCTGAACATCCTTTCTCTAGAAGAGCTCATGGGATCGCTGATGACCTATGAAATTTAAGTTAAACAACATCAAGATGAGAAATAGACCAAAAAGAGGAGGAATATGGCTCTAAAATGTTCAGACCAAAAGGAATGTGATGAATCTTTTGAAGAAAGTGATGGAGATGATGAGCTAGCTCTCATCACAAGAAAATTTAGAAGATTCATGAGGAAAAAGAAACAAGAAGTAAAGAGGAAGCCTTTCATAAAAGGAGAATTTAGCAAAGAAAAAGAAAAAGAGCAGCTTTCTATTTGCTATGAATGTAAGAAACCGGGACACTTTAAGGCTGATTATCCACAACTTAAGAAAGGTCCCAAGAAGGTTAAAAAGAAGGCTATGATGGCAACTTGGAGTAACAGCGATGATACAAGTTCAGATAATGAGAAATAAGAAACATCAAACTTGTGTCTCATGGCCTGTGAAGAAGAGGTAATTTCTAATTCTCAAACTGAATTTACATTTGATGAGTTATAAGATGCATTTTATGATTTACTTACTGAATTCAAAAAGTTAGGTGTCAAAAATAAAGATTTGAAAAACCAAATCCAAAGTTTAGTTTTTGAAAAAGAAAAGCTTTCAAATGGGAAATCTGTTTTGACTCAAGAAAATCTGAATTTGAAAAATGAGGTGAACAAACTTAAGCCCATAGTTGACAAATTTACTTTAAGTTCTACAAAATTACAAATGATTCTTGACAACCAAAGGACTGTTTTTAATAAAGCTGGATTAGGCTATAATCCCTTAAAGAAACAAAAATTTTTGAAAAATATTTTTGTTTCCCCAAACAACTTGCCAAAAATTACTTGTTTCGAATGTGGTAAATCAGGACATAAGGCCTATGCATGTAACTCTCACATCAACAAGAACATTAAGAAGATTTGGGTTCCTAAAGGAACCATTCATGCTAACCCCAAAGGACCCAAGAAAGCTTGGGTACCTAAAAACATGACTTAAATTTGTGAGTGCATGTGTGTCTTGTGACCCGAAATGTAAAAAGAAAATGGTACTTGAATAGCTGGTGCTCAAGACACATAATAGGTGATGAATCTCAATTTATCACTTTAGAAGCTAAGGATGGAGGAGTGGTCACTTTTGGAGACAATGCTCAAGGAAGGATCATTGGCATTGGTGAAATTGGTATCATTTCCCATACCTTCATAGATAATGTTCTTCTTGTTGATGGTTTGAAACATAATCTGTTAAGCATTAGTCAATTATGTGATAAAGGTTTTAAAGTCATCTTTGAATCATCTATTTGCATGGTTACAAATCCTACTGATGAGAGTATGAAATTTGTTGGTCATAGGCATGGAAATGTTTATATTGTAGATCTAAATGAGCTAAATGACCAAAATATGGAATGTCTAGTTGCCATGAATTCTAAGTTTAATGAATCTAGCTGGTTATAGCATCGTAGACTTGCGCATGTTAGCATGGATTTGCTTTCCAAATTAATCAAAAGAGATTTAGTAAATGGTTTGCCAAAATTAAATTTTGAAAAGGATAAAATTTGTGATGCTTGCCAATTTGGAAAACAAACTAGAGTTTCATTCAAATCCAAAAATGTGGTTTCAACTTCTAAGCCTTTGGAGCTTTGCACATGGACTTATTTGGACCTACTAGAACCACAAGTCTAGGTAAAAAACGCTATGGTTTTGTAATTATAGATGATTTTTTGCATTTTACATGGATTTTATTTTTAGCAAGCAAAGATAAAGCTTTTTCTGTATTTTTAAAGTTTTTCAGAAAAATTACAAATGAAAAAGGTCTTCAAGTTTTATCTATTCGTAGTGATCATAGAAAAGAATTTGAAAATCAGAATTTTGAAAGTTTTTATAATGAAAAAGGAATCAACCATAATTTTTCTACACCAAGAACCCCTCAACAAAATAAAGTAGTTGAGAGAAAGAATAGGACTCTTGAAGAAATGGTAAGAACCATGTTGTGTGAAAGCAATTTCCCAAAATATTTTTGGGCTGAAGCAATTAACACAGCATGTTATGTTTTAAACAGAGCCTTGATAAGACCCATTTTGAAAAAGACCCCATATGAGCTTTGGAAATGTAGAAAACCAAATATTGGGTATTTTCATGTTTTTGGGTGTCGATGTTTTATTCTAAACAATGGCAAATCTAATCTTGATAAATTTGATGCCAAATCTGATGAAGAAATTTTTCTTGGCTACTCCACTAACAGTAAAGCATATAGAGTTTTTAATAAGAAAACCTTAATGGTAGAAGAATCCATTCATATAGTATTTGATGAAACTAATGACCTTCCATCAAGGAAGAAAGAAGTTATTGATGATGCAGGATTACTTAAAGAGGGAGTGCAAGAGATCACATTGAAGGACAAAGAAAATACAAATGATTAAATCAGTCAAGAAGACACCATTGAAGCACTTCAACAAGCTGAAGCACAAGGTACACAAGGCTTAGAAAAAGAGTGGAGGTATGTTCACAATTACCCCAAAGAACTAATCATTGATAGTCCATCTCAAGGGGTAAGAACTAGATCTTCTTATAGAGATGCATGCAATCATTTAGCATTTGTTTCACAAATTGAACCTAAATGTTTTGATGATGCTAAAGATGACCCTGATTGGATAAATGCTGTGCATGAAGAATTAAATCAATTTAAAAGAAACAGTGTTTGGACTTTAGTTAGTAGACCAATAGATTACTCCATAATTGGCACTAAATGGGCTTTCAGAAATAAATTGGATGAACATGGAAATATCATTAGAAATAAGGCAAGATTGGTAGCTAAAGGTTATAATCAAGAAGAAGGCATTGATTTTGATGAAACCTTTGCTCCAGTTGCTAGATTAGAAGCCATTAGATTATTACTTGCCATTGCATGTTTCATGAACTTTAAATTATTTCAAATGGATGTTAAGAGTGCATTTTTGAATGGATATATTGCTAAGAGGTGTATGTAGAACAACCACCCGGTTTCGAAAATCATGAACATCCAAACTATGTTTTTAAATTGAACAAAGCATTATATGGTTTGAAACAAGCACCCTGGGCATGGTATGATAGATTGAGCAAATTCTTGATAGATAATAATTTTGTTAGAGAAAATGCAGACATTACATTATTTATAAAAAGAGAAAATGATGATATGCTCATTGTGCAAATTTATGTAGATGACATCATTTTCGGTGCTACTAATGAACTCTTGTGTCAAGACTTTGCTAAGCTCATGCAGGGAGAGTTCGAGATGAGCATGATGGGAGAACTCAACTATTTTCTTGGACTCCAAATTAAACAAGCTGAAGATGAAATCTTCATTAGCCGAAGCAAGTATACAAGAAAGATTCTAAAGAAGTTTGGCATGAAAAATTTCAAATGTGCCGGCACCCCTATGAGCTCTTCATGCAAACTTGACTTAAATGATAGTAGCAAAAATATTGATTTAAAACTTTATAGAGGCATGATAGGTTTTCTTCTGTATTTAATTGCAAGTAGACCTGATATTCTATTTAGTGTATGCATATGTACTAGATGTCAAACAAATCCTAAAGAAGCACATTTAAATGTTGTTAAAAGAATTTTAAGATACTTAAATGACACTAAAAATCTTGGACTTTGGTATGATAAACACTCTTCTATTGATTTGATTGGATATTCTGATTCTGATTTTGCTGGTTGTAAAATTGATAGAAAATCAACCAGTGGAACTTGCCAATTTCTAGGAATTAACTTAATCTCCTGGTTTAATAATAAACAAACTTCAGTAGCCTTGTCTACAGCTGAGACTGAATACATTATTGCTGGAAGTTGTTGTGCTTAAATCTTGTGGATTAAGCAGCAACTAGAAGATTATGACATCAAACTTAAAGACATTCCTATAAGATGTGATAATATTAGTGCCATAAACTTAACTAAAAATTCAATTCAGCACTCTAGGACTAAACACATTGAAATCAGACATCATTTCATTAGAGATCATGTTCAAAGTAAAGATATAATTCTTGATTTTGTTAGTACTGATAGGCAATTAGCTGATATTTTTACAAAACCCCTTGATCAAAATAGTTTTTATGAAATTAGAAGAGAACTTGGCATGATTGACCACTTGATTAAATGAGTCAGCTAGATAGATTGAATTTTTAAATTTTTTTTGGGCATGTTTTTAATGATTAAAAATCATGATAATTAGTCCAACTGATCACCCTAGATGATTCCATAACATGCATAACATTTAAAAATCATTTTGCATAAAAATCTCTGAAAAATTTGGAGCCTAGGCATCATTTTCCCTGTTTTTGAGCTGTTTGGGCTATCGGCTAATGGGAGTTAGCCAGCTCGTGAGCCGACTAAATCATCCGATCGCTCGGTTTAAAAGAAAACCCGAGCGACCGTCCGTCTCCCACTCTCAAATCCCTTCCAGTTTCTCTCCAGATTTCTTCCCAAGCCTTGATCCCTCCAAATCCTTCTCTTCTTCCTTAGATTTTCTCTTCCAATCGTGCACCCTAGCGTGATGGCTCCACGGGCGAGAATCCCCACGTGCGGTAAGGAGAAAGCTCAGAGGACCCGCGAGAGAGAGCCACGCCTCTCCCGGCTTTGTCCTCTTCCTCCCGTGTCTCTCGGGTCCATTCCTTGTCCACGAGACCCATCTCCAACGGGTAGGTAGTCGACTTCGGCTTCCTTGCTCATGAAGGGTTTGGCATTGGAAGAATGCTTCAGCAGAGAGGATAGTCCTACATGTGCAAGACTGAAGTCCCCATCTATCCCTCCTTGGTAAGAGAGTTCTACCAAAATCTCTCTGTTGATTTCTTGTCTGCCTCATCAGTGGTAAAGGGAGTCAGGATAAATTTAGACCATGACATTATTGAAAATATTCTAAGAGTGCCGGTCAATGGATTTTGGGATGATCTCCCTGAGGAAAGGGCATGGCAGATTGAAGCCGTTCTTGGTATTGATGATGGGGAGGGAATTGATAGAGTGCTTGCCAACTCTTTGAGTATTGAGATGAGACTCCTCCACCACATTATATCTAAGATCTTCATACCTCGTGCTGGGAGCTTCCATTTAGTCACTGAGAGAGACTTATGTTTGATGTATCATCTTATCAGTGACACTCCTTTTGACTTCCCAGAGCTGATGTTGACTGTATTGAGAGAGACAGTCAACAGACTTAGGACTGCCCTGCCATATGGTATGCTCCTCACCCACTTCTTTAAACACTTTGGAGTAAGACTAAGGGGTGAAGAGACAACCAAGCTGCACTATTCGGATGTATACAATGAGCATTCTCTTCGCCGAATGGGATTTGTAAAGGTTGGTGGTAGATGGTCCAGAGGGAGAGGTAGGGAGGATGAGATTGAGGTGTTTGCTGAGGGACCATCTTCATCTTCTCATGAAAGAGCTGGACCCAAATCTGAGCAGCATCCTGAGGAGCCCCCTGAACCACAGAGGACATCAGTTGAGCTTAATCAGGATCAGCTGCAGTATATTGTGAGGGAGGTAACCTCAGCTATCTCCAGCAGAAGTTCAGGGGACAGTGGTTCATCTACTGGTGAGTTCATGATGATACCACATATTTCTACAGTGAATGAGACATTGTCCCAAATAATGATGAGGCTGGAGAGGTTGGAGTACTCCATGAGTATTCTGAATGAATGGTTGATGATGCAGGAGATGAGAGACGATGGGGCAGGATCGAGCCATGACTCAGGGGAGATTGCCTGCATGTCTAAGGAGTTGAGGTAGTTGAGAGCTCAGATCATGGCCTTTGATGGAAAATCTGAGAGACTAGAGATGTCCATTGGTCTTCTTCACCATCTAGTCTCAACTATTAGTGATCAGCTGGCCCCTGTTGCATTTAAGCCTCCATCCCAGCCATTTCAGCCCCCTTCACAGCCTTCTCACCCTCGTGCCAGGCCACCTCATGCATCTTACCGCCCTTCTTCAAGAGGATGTGGCACTGGGACATCCACTCAGCCCTCTGTTGTTTCCTCTGATGAGGAATAGTTAGGTTGTTTAGTTTAGGTTCTTTGCTTTGTTTTGATTAGAATGAACCAGGTGTTTCTATTCATTTAAATGATTAGAATGTTTATATTCAATGAAATCATGTGTTATGAATGATTAGAATGCTGCTTTATATTTTATCTTGTTATGAAATCTTATGTATGAAATTATCTACTTAATGAAATGTTCATTTTTATAAAATTTTACGGATTCTGCTTCTCAATTCAAATATTACTTGTGTAAATTCCATTTACTTCAATTTATGTATAATGGATATTCTAAAATTGAACTGTCAAGGGCGAGACATTCAAAATTAAGTGCTTGACTCTTCACTTCCTTTTTGATTGATGATAAAAAAGGGGAGAAGAAACCTAAGAAAAAAGACCTAAGAGAAAAGGGGAAGAAGAAACCTAAGAGAAAAGGGGAAGAAGAAACCTAAAAGAAGAAACCCCTGAGAAAAGGAACCAAAAAGGTCAAGAAAAGAGGCCAAAGAGGTTAAGCACATATTTAAAAGGAGAAGAATTCTTATTCATCATGTTTTAGGAAGTTTTTCAAAAATTTAGAAAGTTTTCATCATGTTTTAAAAATGTTTTAGTGAAATTCTTAAAAAGTTTCAGTGGCTTCAAAATGTTTCAGCATGTTTTAGTAAAGTTTTCAAAAGTTCAGTATTTCTAAATGAGAATAATGTAAGCATATGTTTAGGGGGAGAAAAATTGTAATTCATACAAATATTTCAGCAAATTTCAACTTTTCAAAGGAAAGAATAAAGTTTTTGTGAGTAAGATTAATTTTGCAACAAAAGGAGAAGAAGAAGCTTGTTGTTTTCACTTAAGTTTTACTTGCATTTCAAACAAACAAGCTCTACTTTAGATATATTTTTAAATTAAAACTTTTAGTATCAAAAATCAAAGTTTCAGCATACTATGCAAAATTTTGGCACGCTTTTGGCACGCTTTTGACACGGACTGAAACTCTACATTTTTAAAGCTAAAATTGTCATTTTAGCACAAAGACTCAGTTCATTGGTATAAAACTTTGTTTTTAGAACAAAACTTTTGTCTTTGGCACCAAATTCAGCATTTTGGCACCAAACCTCATCTCTTTGTAACAAAATTCAGAATTTAAGCATGAAACCCTCCTTAAATCTTTTCAAAAACCTGATTTCTCTGAAGTTGAACATGAAAAATGTTTGTCATATAGTTTTCAAAGACTCTGATACAAAATTCAAACTCTTGGCACATATTTCAAAGTTTTTGGTACAAAATTTACATATGAAACTAATTTCTGAATCTTCTCCTAACATAAGCTAAATTGTCTCAACCCTATGAACAAGTTCAATATTGCACTGCTTTATCTTATTGAATTCATTATTTTAATTGTATACTTAATGGTTTTGTCATCATCAAAAAGGGGGAGATTGTTGATCTCACATTGATTTTGATGATCACAAAATAATTAAGTAAGTTACTAATGAGTTTTGTGAAGAATTATGATGAAATGCAGGCATACATGTATCACTAAAGTGATCAATAATGATTCCAAGCTACTAAATGGGTTTATGATTCAAAAGAAGAATTTTTGTAGAAGACCAAGATCAACTAAGAATGATTCAAGCCTCAACTAAGTGAAATTCAGATGGTTGTGAGGCTTTCAAATGGAAAAAGTTCAAAATTATGAGAGCTAAAACGATTATCTTCTTTATTTTAATGATTTTTATTGTTTATGGAATGAGTTTTCAAGTTTTGGAGGAATTAATCAACTCCTACAACAGCTACCAGCACTTAGAATGAAAGTTTGAAACATTTGGCCAACTATTTTGAAAGCTATCAAGTCAAAATTGTGCCACAAGAGAGTTAACAGCAAGTTTTACCAAGTTAGCCGACTAATTAGTCGGCTACTGTGGCAAAACAGTAAGAAAATTCATGTTAGCCGACTAACCAACCGGCTACTATGGCAAAACAGTGAACATCCAGAAGTTAGCCGACTCTGGAGTTGGCTACTGTGGCCAAGACAGTAAGCTTCCTGAAGTTAGCCGACTCTGGAGTCGGCTACTGTGGTTAGGACAGATAGTTTAACAAAAGTAGTCGACTCTAGAGTCGACTAACTTACTCAGAAATGCTGTAACGGCTAGTTCTGCGTCTCCAACGGTCACAAACAGATAGTTTAACATTCCAATCCCTTAGTAAACTATAAATACTTGTAAATGAGATTGATTAACAAATGATTGAGAGCATTTTTGAGGGATTACAAGTGAGAAAAAGATAGGAAAACAAAGGAAAAATCAAGAAAGATTTCAGCCTTTCAGTTTTTGAAATGAAAGTGTGCTGCAGTGTTTGAAACTCCTTCAAAGCTCATTCAAGGCTCCTTCCAACTACCCAAGAGGCTCCTTCAAGTGCTCATAACTCCAACATTTAAAGAGGAGAAGTTTATTCAAAGGGGGAGGTCTTCAAAAAGTGTAAAGTGCTTTTATTGCTGAATTTGCTCATTAAGGAGCTGTAATTTCTGAAACTCTTTTTCATTGTGAGTTATTTGAGTTTCAACTTGGTTGAAACTTGTGTAGGGTGTGCCAAACCCATAATTGGTGACTTGTAAGGCTCTCTTGTGCCTGGAAACAAGAAGTTAGCTGAGAAAGCTAAGGAAAAGCTCCCTTGTGCTAGTGAATAAAGAAGCTAGCTGGGTTAGCTAGGTTTGTAATCGTTTGAAGAACGATTAGTGGAGAAAATTCTCAAGGGATTCTTGGGGAGTGGACGTAAGTACAAGGAGTAGCACCGAACCACTATAAATTACTGTATTTGTGTGTTTGTCTCTTATTGTTGCTATATTTATTTTTGCCATCAATACTTCACACTCACACAGAATTTACTGTTTTGCAAAATTACACATACTTGTTAAAATTTTTCAAAGAACCTAATTCACCCCTTCTGTCGGGTTGCTTAGCTGGGCAACAAATAATAATGTTGCTATTGAATTACTCAAATCACATCTACATTGTATGTTAGATAAAAATTATTTCATATTAAATGTACATGTCATATTATAAATTTAATTATACAAGATAGTATAAAAGTTATTGAATTATATATAAGTAAAGTTAGAGATGCTATTAAATATATATAATCCTCAGAAGTTAGAAAATAAGAATTTAAATCTTTAGTGCTGCTCATGGATTAAAATATAAATAATTTTTATTAGATATAAAACACAAATGGATTTAATACTACAATTATATTTTGAATATAAAGATATTATTACTATTTATATAATTATCACTTTCTTGTGAACCTTTGTTAGATTATCATTGACATAATTTTAGTATTATTATGCAATTTTTATAATATTTTTATAAAACTACTAATATTTTATCTCTTACTTATTATGTTGCCTCTCTTCTCGTTTGGTAATAAATATATAATATTACTTACTATTTTTCAAAATATAGGGGAAGTAAAAATTTTAAAAATATAATTTTGCCAATGAAAATAAAATTTAATAAATATTGAGAAGAAAATTTATATTTTCATCGTTTAAATTTTGTTATGAATCTTGGAGTTAATTTAGATGGTTCATATAAAAATATAAATTATAAAATAAATATAAATAGATTTAAAGATAATTTAAAATTTTATTAAATAAAAATTATATATATATGATTAAAAATATAATAAAGATAAAAAGTCCTCTACTTCAGGACTGATTCTAGGTGCTGTGAGTGTTTGATCTTTGTTAAATATTTATTTGAGTAATAATTAAATTTTCTAATTCAAGAAGAAATAGATAATTTTGATATTTTGACTTAAAAAAGAATATAAGGTCATAATAATGATGATGATGAGTTTCCTCCAAACGAGTAACAGAAAATTAAAAATGAAAGACAGTGCACTCGTCATGGTCTTAGAGGCCAAATAAAACGGATGACAATAATGGATCGCCGCAACACCAAATCCTAAAAAAAATAAGTACATTCATTTTATTTTATTTAGTTTTTTAAAATTAATTTTAAAATCATAAAAATAATAATAAATAAAAATTTATTTGATAGGTTAGCCTACAAGATACAATAAAACACCAGAAATTGAAGACTTTTCTCTGAATGGCTAAAAAATGAAGAGAAGGATCAAACAAAAAAGTAATGAGATGATATGATCGTGATGATAAACCATTTATCTATTCATAAATATATATATATATATATATATATATATATATATATATATATATATATATATAATTTTTTTTAAATAATATTAAAAAATTATGCAGATCGGCACGCGTGTGCTGGCACATCGATCAGCACCCGTGCCGGCATAACGCATTCCGCAATGAGCCTGTGGGTCGTGTCAGACTAACTTTAAGGTCTAGCGGGCCGTGGCAGCATGGCCCGTTGGCCCGTGGGTCGGCGTGGGCCGAACCGGCCATTTCACACTTCTATCAAAACGCTCACCAAACCGGCCTTAGACAGCCTCTAGATCTTAAGATTTTGAGAGAGGGGAGGTGGTCGAAAGCTGGGAGAGGATGAGCTCCTCTTCTCCTCATCATCCTCGTCGCGGCGGTGGCGGCGGGGATCATCAGGAGGAGGAGGGTGGGAAAGGGAGGGAGCGGCCGAGGTTCTTCGACGCTAAGGCGAAGGCCCTGTGCTGGGCCAAGGCGGAGGTGGTGCCCGGCCGTCACCCGGACCGGTGGCGCAAGGACCCCGCCGGCAACGTCGTCTGCAAGCGCTTCTGGAACTGCCATGGCTGCCTCTGCTACGAGTACGACCATATCATCCCCTTCTCCAAAGGTACCCCATCCCTCTACAAATCGATCCATCGTTCTCTCACGTCTGACTTCGATTTTTCGGTTCGTATTGGCCTCTTTTTAGTTATACATTTGATTTTAAATCGAAAGTTTTTTTTTTTTTCCCTTTTTCATCGTCATAATGCCTTGCGATTGGAGAGGGAGGTGGGGTGGGGGGGATTTTTATGTTTTCAGCAATTTGGGATCTCTTTTTTAGTTTTGTTTGCATGGATATGTGGCCTATTCCTAGGTTTAAACTATTTTTTTAAAGATATTTTTGGCTTTAAAACGCCAATTTTTTAAAGACTTCTAAATATAAGCGATTGACGAAGGATTTTGTAGGTGGCGAATCGACGGCAGAGAACTGCCAAATTCTTCAAACAAGGGTGAACAGGTATAAGTCAGATAAGGAAGGGATGGACAAAGATGAACTGAAGGGTTTCTCATGTGATATCAAGTTCACTGGTACGTGTGTGTTTCATTGCCTTCATTTTCTTTTATCCTCTTTTCTTCTCTTCAAGTCTTTGTAAACTATATTATCTTTGTTTCTAGAGCTGCTTTGGAGGTTTATATTTCTTGTGATTGTATTTCAGATGATTTTTTTGAAGGAAACCAGAATTTTTAAGACTGAGATAAGTAATTTAGTCAGATCATTCATAAGCCACATGCTCTAATGCGGGACATATGCATGAAGTGGATGGATGATGAAGGGATCTAAATGATTAGCTTAATTATATGAGCAATCTATCATCAATTTAGCTAAATTCAAGTAGAAGAGAGTCAATTAACATCAAGTAAGGAACTAGTTGAACTAGAAATTAAACATTCGCATGTAGATCATGTTCAAAGTAATATAAAGGAGGATCTTATGGCTAGAAAACTATTTAACCAGATCAAGACACCTTTAGAACCTCAGATCCAAAAGGCCAAGAGGGGTTTTCTCACCAACAATGAGGATTAGAGTATTTGGAGAGAAGGATGCCCTCAACACTCATAGAATTGAGGACTAGATGGCAAGATTAGCACTCCCTCCATTAGGACTTTCCTTGGCCTTGATCCATGGCGTGGAGACCTTCATCCTTGACTTGAAAACCTGAGAGAACTTGCAACAAACCCTAAGGTTAGCCATGGAAGAGGAATTAGGATTGGAATTGGAACAAAGGAAAGAGGAAGAGGGCTAAAGGCCGGCAGCTTAGAGCTTAGAGCTTGGATTTGGAGCAAACAAATGAGGCATCCCACCCTTCTCTCTTCAGAAGGGCACTTCACTCTTCAAGCACAAACTCAAGAATCTCTCACACTTTCCTCTCACAAAGCTTCAAACTATCTAATTCTAAAAACTCACTCACTCTATACAAGAGCACAAGAACACAAGAACATAAGAACTCAACAAGACTTCCTTTATTAATTCTCAACAAATCATATCATCCTTTCTTACAAGGGGGAGAGGGCCTATTTATAGCCATAGTGGCCGGCCAAGAGAGAGAGGGGAGAGGGATTGGGTTAGATCTACTAGTATAGTTTAGATCTAACAACTTGGGCTACATGGTTATAACTAGAAGAGGTTATAACTAGAAGTAGTTTCCAACAACTTATGATTATGTGGCGCTTAGGTGGAGGTGATTTGGCTCCCATTTGCTGTTATGGAACCTTAGGTGGCATGTGATGTGGCATCCTACATATCAAGTTGGTTGGAGGTTTGTTGGGGTAGGAAAAGTGTTTGAATGTTCCCCTCAGGATTCTTGATGTAGTGTCCTTCATCTTTCCTTGAGAATGCTTGATGATGTGTCCTCCAAGTGAAGAGAAAATGGGCTTCAATAGTGGTGTCATGACTTGCTTGGGCTTTGACCTAGGTGGCGTCATGGCATGCTTAGAGTTGAGCTTGAACTGGCTTGAGCTGATTATAGAAAATGGTGTCCTTCTTTCATGATCTGGCTTATGGATTTTGTTCTTCAAGTGGAGTTATCTTCATGGGTTTGGTGGGCTTCTTTATTGTATTTAAAACACAAGATTAGCTGCAAAACCAAAGAGAGTTAGTGGAAAATAATTTATTTTTGTTGATGTCCCTATCAGTTCTCCCGGGGTGGAAAGAGCTCGACTCTATCGAGTAGGAATCAATCTGACTTAGGTAATACTCTAGTAGGTCAGGGTTGATTTGTTGTAGGTCCTCTCGAGTAATCTATGAGTCTTCAAAATTAGGTCTATCTTGCCAATGAACCAGGTAACGTTGATAGTCCTTGTTTCGGGTAGTGATAGTCTTATCATCTAATATTCGCTCAATTCTATCTCGCTGCTTTGGTAGTATGGTTGGTGGACACTCAAAGGTTGGTTCACTCTCAAAGGCGGGAATAGGCTCAAATGACTCACTAGGACTCATTGTTGGTTCCTTGTACTCTCTTAAATCTGAAATGTTAAAGGTGGAACTAATACCAAGGTCAGATGGTAGGTCCAGCACATAAGCATTAGATCCAATTCTTTTTATTATTTTGAAAGGACCTGCACCACGGGCATGTAATTTCTTTATAGTTTCGGGTGGAAACTGTTCAGGTTTGAATCTTATCATGACAGTCTCTTTCATGAAATTCTTTGACTCTCCTATGAGAATTAGCCAAATGCTTGTAAGTCTCATTGCTCATATGTATTTTCTTGCTAATTTCTTTGTGTAAATCCCTAATATGCTGTGCATATGAATCAGCAGACTCAAATGTGCGTGCATGCATGGGCATGGGAATGAGATCTATTGGTTTTCATGGTTTGTACCCATGAACAATCTCAAAGGGGCTTTTTCCAGTGGACCGATTAACTGAGCTATTATAGGCAAATTCTATGCGAGGTAGTAAAAGGTCCCAATTTCCAGTATGTTCCCCCACTAAACATCTCAACATATTCCCAAGACTCCTATTCACAACCTCAGTTTGGCCATCAGTTTGGGGGTGATAAGCAGTAGAGAATTTCAACTTGGTTCCTAATAGGTGCCATAGGGTTTTCCAAAAATAGCTGGTGAACTTAATATCCCTATCAGACACAATGGTTTTAGGCAGCCCATGTAATCTAACCACTTCATTGAGAAATAGTTTGGCCACCTTTGAAGCATCAAAGGTTTGGGAACAAGGTAAAAAATGTGCCATTTTGGAAAATCGGTCAACTACCACAAAAATGGAATCATGCCTCCTCAAGGTCTTTGGTAGTCCTAACATGAAGTCCATGCTAATGTCTTGCCAAGGGCGATCAGGAACAGGTAAAGGGGTGTAGAGACCAGTATTTTGTTTTTGCATTTTAGCCATAGCACAAGTCCTATACTGGGCTACAATTTGGGCCACATTTCTTTTAAGGCTTGGCCAAAAGAATTGATCTTCCAAAGGTAGGATGGCTTTATTTCTGCCAAAATGGCCAGCTAAGCCCCCAGCATGGATCTCCCAAATCAAAAATTCTCGGATGGAGGTTTGGGGAATACACAACTTGTTTTCTTTGAAAAGGTACCCATCATGAAGAATGTAATCATGGTTTTCACTAGATGATCCTTGGTGAACAGATTCGAAGATTCTACCAAAGTCGGGACAATTTTTATATTCTTCTTTTATTCTATCAAATCCTATGACTTTGGTACTAACAGGGGTTAACAACATAGAACGTCTACTCAAGGCATCAGCAACCTTATTTTCAGTGCCTGCACGGTGTGTTAGGACAAAAGTGTAAGCTTAGATATATTCTACCCATCTACCGTGCTTAGGGTTAAGTTTCTTTTGTGAACTAAGGAACCGGAGTGCTTCATGATCCGAGTATAAGACAAACTCCTACGGTAATAAGTAGTGTCTTCAGTGTCTTAAAGCCTGAACTACCGCATATAGTTCCTTATCATAAGTGGAGTACCTTAATCTTGCTTCATTTAGTTTCACTAAAGAAGGCAACGGTGATTTTCTTGACTTAAAACTCCACCTATTCCAATTCCAAAGGCATCACAAGCAACTTCAAAAACCTTGAAAAAATCAGGTAACCTTAGAATTGGTGCTTGAGTCATTTTCTCCTTAATGTCATGAAAGGCCTTGTTGGCTTGCTTGGTCCATTCAAAAGTTTCTTTCTTAAGACAATATGTGATTGGGGCAACGATGGTACTAAATCCTCGAATGAATCTCCTATAGAAGGTGGCAAGGCCATGAAAACTACGCACATCGTGTATACTCTTAGGTTCGGGCCACTCAACTATAGATCTAACTTTCTCGGGATCAGCAGATACCCCTTCAGCAGTAACAATAAACCCTAGAAAGATCACTCTATCAGTCATGAACGCACACTTCTTCAAATTGGCATAGAGGCTTTCCTTCCTAAGGATGTGACAGACCTGGCTAAGGTAATCTAAGTGGTCTTCCCTAGTCTTGCTATAGATAAGGATGTCATCAAAATAGACCACAACAAATTTTTCCATAAATGGTCCTCATAAATGTACTAGGGGCATTTAACAGACCAAATGGCATTACCAACCACTCATACAGACCATCTTTAGTTTTGAATGCTGTTTTCCACTCATCTCCTGGTTTAATCCTAACGTGGTGGTAGCCATTCTTAAGGTCTATCTTTGAAAAGATAGTGGCTCCGATCACCATATCAAGTAGATCATCCATACGAGGAATTGAAAACCTATATTTGATGGTGATCTTATTGATGGCACGACTATCTATGCACATTCTCCAAGTGCCATCTTTCTTAGGGGTCAATAGAGCGGGTACTGCACAAGGACTTAAACTTTTCCTAATCAACCCTTTTTGGAGGAGGTCTCCTACTTGTCTTTGAAGCTCAGCATGTTCGGTAGGATTCATCCTATAGTGAGGCAGGTTGGACAAAGTAGCTCCTGAGACCAAATCTATGGTATGCTGAATATCCCTTAGTGGAGGTAGATGATCAGGTAAGTCTTCTGGAAATATATCTTTAAAGTCTTTCAAGATCTTTTCAATTTCCTGGGGTGGTTCCTTAAGGTTTTGCTCCCGAATTTTTCTAAGGGTCAAAAGCTACATGGGTGATCCTTCTTTGATCTCTTTTTCTAAATCCTTGGCATCAATGGGATTTAAACTTTGCTTCATCTCTTTCAAATCACTAGACCCTCTTTTGATGATGTCCTTAGGTGGGGTTGAATTAATGACAATCTTCTTTCCTTGATGGGTGAAGGCACAAGAATTTGATCGACCATACAAGGTTGCATCATGGTCATATAACTAAGGTCTACCCAAAATGATGCTACTTACCCCCATGGGAAGTACATCACACCAAATTTATTCTTGATAGGATTGGATTTGAATTGGAATCTGGCATCTAGACTTGATGGAAATTGAAGTGAAATCTATCCAAGAGACTTTATATGGACTAGGATGTGGAGTAGGGGTCACACCTAGATTCTTAAGGGCTTTGGTTAAAATGACATTTACACAACTCCCATTATCTATAATGATCTTATAGACTTTTTCTCTTATCTTGACAAATGTTTGAAGGATATTAGTCCTTTTCCAATCATCCATTTCTTTGGTTTGGGCCAAGATCCTAACAACATCTAACATCTCATCATAACCACCTTCTTCTTCCTCATACTCATTGATCAGGTTGGACTCAGCTTCATACACTTCTTCAAACTCTCTTGTGGGTTCAGTCTCTTCATCAGTTAACTCTCCTATATGTAAGGATCTGGTGGGGCATTGGCTAGCAAGGTGACCCAATTTTTGACACTTGAAATATTGGACATTTGGGTTGCTACTCTTCGGAATGACAGGGGCCTTACCTTTATCGATTGATTGGTTTGCTAGGGTTGAAGGAGTGGGGCGGTTTGGACGCATTTGGTTGAACCCTGGCTTTTGAGTAGGGTCACTAATCTTAGCTGGTTCAGGTCTTCAATTATTGGTCCCCTATGAAATCTTTCACAATCTCTAGCTATCTGGTAGGCTTGGTCTAGGTCAGTAACTTCCCTTAAAAACAGCTCTCTTTGGATCTCTTCTCTCAAACCAGCTCTAAACCTAGACAATGTTACAGCCTCTGACTCATCAATGTTGCACCTCATTGTAAACTCATCAAACTTAGCAATATATTTTGACACAGTTTTACTTCCCTGGTATAACCTTTGCCACTGATCTAAAAGTCTTTGGTGATAAGACATAGGAAGGTATTTTTTCCTAAGCTTGATTTTCATGGCTCTCCAGGTGGCTATGGGCATATCTCCTCTTTGCCTAATCATTCTTTCTACATTACCCCAATATAACCTAGCCTGGCGGACTAATCTCAGCTTGGCAAATTTGAACTTTCTTTCTTTAGTCATCTCATACCACTCAAAGTATTGGTCCATTTCTCCCTCCCAGTCTATGTAGGCCTTAGGGTCTAGGCTTCCATCAAAGATAGGAGCCTCTAATCGAATGTTCCTCATGACCCTTTCATCTTGATCTACATGGTCCTGGTGATGTGGCCTAGGAGTGATCTTAGGGGTGTGATCATATCGATGGACACGGGGAATGAGCCTAGATAACTCAGGCTCAACATGGGCTCTACGGGCTTCTTCCATAAAATCATATTGAAGTCTCCTTGGATTGTACTCAGGGGTGTATTCATGATGTTGGACTCTTGGGCCTCGGGAAATGGATCTAGATGACTCAGGTCCGGTAGGAGTCTTTTGGGTTTCTTCAAGGGTCCCAACTTTATCTTTCACTTGACCTAATTCCTTGTTGATTTGCCTTAATTGCTCATTAACAGTATCAAACTTTTCAGTTAAAGTCCTCATGAAAAATTCCAAATTAGGGTCCATGGGTAAAACCAGATTGAATATAGGGTATGGAGTTTTTGGTTTATGGGACAGACAATACAAGGATAAGCAGTACAAACCTAGATTCTAGGGCTCATAGACCTAGAGTCCAAGTAGAATGAGTCCACCCAACTTACAACCAACTCAATGATTAGTCTTTCCACTGGCCAGGTAGGAAGGTGGGAGTGTGGGAGGCTCCCCCTGCTTTCGCAGGGACCCAATTAAGTAACCACAACACCGCTTAGGTCGTTTGACTCTTGACCACCAATCTTAGGCACCAATTTCAAGAAATAATCAATGAATTGCCTACACTGGTATTCCCACAATACTTTAGACCCTACGTGTGGATGTCCCTAATCTATTAGGTGCATACTTGATTTTAATTAGGCTTAGGTCAATGCAAAATGGGGATGGTTGTTTTGGGCCAAGGAAAGGTAATGACCTCCTTCCCTTATGTAGATATTGAATGCCCTTAAAGTGATTTAGAAATGAATGCACCCAAATTTTAGCAATCAATGAACACGGTCAACTAGACTTAGCACAAATATAAATTTTTAGCCCAATTTCGAGATTTCAAATAATGCAAATTTAAATTGGGTAATTCAAATCTTTAAGTCTAGATCACAGCAACCAAATTTAAAATTTTAAATCTCGAAATTTACCTTGGAAATTCGTCCTTGGAGGGAAATTGGTTAATTTAGATTTTCAGCTTTCAACTAACCTCCAGCTAACCTGACTTTTAAAATTCAAAATTTTAAATTTTAAAAATCCAAAAATTCAAAATAAAACTGATTTGGTTAGCTCTCAGATCTGAAATCTCGGATTTTAAATTTTGACTTCAAATTAATTCAAATTTTTGTTGAGAAGGTAGTTTGAAAACAGTTGCTAGAAAGTTTCAGCAGTTTAACTAACTCTTAACAATCTGAATTCAAATTTCAAATTCCGAATTCTAAACCTTTCTAAAATTCAAAATTCCGGTGGGAAATGATAAAATTTCGAATTTGAATCTCGGATCTAAAATTTGAAATTTAGAAAATATATTTTTGTATTTTTTTGACAATTAAATGAAGTGGAAGGCAGAGATAGAATTCTGGACAGAACTTCAGAAACGACCTAAGAACTCGTATTTTTAAATCCAAAAATCAAAGGAAAATATATTCTCGAATTTTCTATTTCGAATCCTAACACACTAAGGTACTGAAAAAGTATTATTATTTTTTTACCTTTTGAAAAAAATACTAAAATTCATGGAAAACTCGGACTAAAAGTAATGACAGAAATTCTAGCAGCTTGACCTAGCAACCTTTAAGCTCTGATACCAAAGCTGATGCGGGACATATGCATGAAGCGGATGAATAATGAAGGGATCTAAATGATTAGCTTAATCATATGAGCAATGTATCATCAATTTAGCTAAATTCAAGTAGAAGAGAGTCAATTAACATCAAGTAAGGAACTAGTTGAACTAGAAATTAAACACCCGCATGTAGATCATGTTCAAAGTAATATAAAGGAGGATCTTATGGCTAGGAAACCATTTAACCAGGTCAAGACACCTTTAGAACCTCATATCCAAAAGGCCAAGAGGGGTTTTCTCACCAACAATGAGGGTTAGAGTATTTGGAGAGAAGGATGCCCTCAACACTCATAGAATTGAGGACTAGATGGCAAGATTAGCACTCCCTCCATTAGGACTTTCCTTGGCCTTGATCCATGGCGTGGAGACCTTCATCCTTGACTTGGAAACCTGAGAGAACCTGCAACAAACCCCAAGGTTAGCCATGGAAGAGGAATTAGGATTAGAATTGGAACAAAGGAAAGAGGAAGAGGGCTAGAGGCCGGCGGCTTAGAGCTAGGAGCTTGGATTTGGAGCAAACAAAGAAGGCGTCCCACCCTTCTCTCTTCAAGAGGGCACTTCACTCTTCAAGCACAAACTCAAGAATCTCTCACACTTTCCTCTCACAAAGCTTCAAACTATCTAATTCTAAGAGCTCACTCTACACAAGAGCACAAGAACATAAGAACTCAACAAGAAGACTTTCTTCATTAATTCTCAACAAATCATATCATCCTTTCTTACAAGGGGGAGAGGGCCTATTTATAGCCATAGTGGCTGGCCAAGAGAGAGAGGGGAGAGGGATTGGGTTAGATCTACTAATATAGTTTAGATCTAACAATTTGGATTACATGGTTATAACTAGAAGAGGTTATAACTAGAAATAGTTTTCAACAACTTATGGCTATGTGGCACCTAGGTGGAGGTGATTTGGCTCTCATTTGCTGTTGTGGAACCTTAAGTAGCATGTGATGTGGCATCCTACATGTCAAGTTGGTTGGAGGTTTGTTGGGGTAGAAAAAGTGTTTGAATGTTCCCCTCAGGATTCTTGATGTAGTGTCCTTCATCTTCCCCTGAGAATGTTTGATGATGTGTCCTCCAAGTGAAGAGAAAATGGGCTTCAATAGTGGTGTCATGACTTGCTTGGGCTTTGACCTGGGTGGCGTCATGGCATGCTTAGAGTTGAGCTTGAACTGGTTTGAGCTGATTATAGGAAATGGTGTCCTTCTTCCATGATCTGGCTCATGGATTTTGTTCTTCAAGTGGAGTTGTCTTCATGGGTTTAGTGGGCTTCTTTATTGTATTTAAAACACAAGATTAGCTGCAAAACCAAAGAGAGTTAGTGGAAAATAATTTCTTTTTGTTGATGTCCCCATGCTCTGAACTGCAGATTATTATAAAGAATTGGGATTTGATGGAAGTAAGTATTAGTACAAGTTTAATGCTGATAGTATCCAAGTTTGTAAAAAGTTTTACCTTGGGACATAATTAGCATTTCGGTTTTGGGCCATGTTTTGGACTAGTCTTAGGATTTTGAAGTTGCATATATTTTGACTGATTTCAGGCTGGAACCATTTGAAATCATGGAAATACTAGGGGGACCCAAAGATTACAAGATAGTAATTACGGAAATTATGCAAGGCCATTGTCTTCTTTCATTATCACATGGATCTGGATGCTGAGCACATCCACTGTCCCACATTTTTGCTGGAGATCCTAGAGCACATCTAGGCACTCTTCATTTTACCTTTGTATTCTTTTTTATTTTTTTGCATATAGTCTATGACATAATTTTGTAAGGTGTCATTGGTACTGCGCTTATTGGCAAAGGTGTCAAATCTATTATGAACTAGGAAAAGAATGGCTATTAATGAAAATTACCATGATAAAAATGTTGATGATACAAGCCAAAACCATGCCTCTCATAGCCACAAGACCCTCAGGTGACCTCTGAATCACCTTTACTTCAGCTGAGGAAGGAATGCATGGTGACACTTACAAGTGTCTGAAGGGCTTAACATGTTTTAAAGTCAGTTAAGTTGCAATATTAGGTGCAGTCCAGCACATATCAGACCAAAATATGACTTAAATCTGATTGGTACAGATTAAATTTTAAGCTTAAACTGCTTTTGTTACATCCAACATCAAGTAAACTTTCTGATGCTACTTGAATCACATTAATCAGAGCTCGAATAAGGAAAGTATGGTCAAAATATCGATGCAATGCCCATGGAAATCTGGACCAGCAATCTAACAGCAAGGTTTGTACCATGATATATCAGATGGCAGTAACTGTGTCATCCAACTTATTTCGGACAGAAGGAACCTTGCTGTTGGATTATTTTTGGCTTCTAGAAAGTCTTAAGGCTGAGAATTTGTTCCAAGTTACTTAGTTTGCAAGTTATTTGAGTCCTAAACAAACTCTATGGATACCCCCTCATTCTTAAAGAGCTCTAGAGCCTATAAATACCCTCCATGTATTCAATATTGACACATCAATGAAATCTTCTCTCTTAAGTACATGTTAACTTGTGATTGCTCTTGAAATTTTTCTGTGTTGTGGGTTCTATGTGAGCTCTGGTGGATTTTAGAGTGAACCATAGTGGATTCTAGGATCTTGGTGGATTATAATAGGTTGTAGTCTTCTTCAAAGGAACCTTAGTGGATTTTGAGCAACAGTGAAGGCCTTTTATAGCAAGTTAAGCGACTAGATATCCCTACATAGCTTCTAGTTCATAGCTTATCTTTCAAGTTTTAGATTTTAAGGTTCATGTTTGTTCTTCAACTTCTAGGATTATTTTAGATTAGTTGCCTAGCTAGTCAATTTAGTGAAGCATGAAATGTAAACTTTTGTTTTGAGACCTCAATAGTAATTATCAAAAAGACTAATGTATCTATAATCATCTTTAGTTTGAGTTAACTTGTCTATGATTGTCTTTAATATGAGAAAAAAACCTTTTATCCTATCAAAACCTAAGGATATATAATTATTTTCAGGCTAGAAGTTTTCCTTTATACTCAACTGTATCAATCTTCTAATTGATGGAATCTCTATCTTATATGAAAATGCAATTTTATGAAGAAAATAAAATGTATATTAATACTGGATGATTAATGTATTCGATTTTCATTTCTTGAAATATGAGAAATTGCTGATTTTGGAAATATGCATATTAAAGAGAGACTTCTGAATAACTAATGATTATTATTAATCAAACTTGGTAATTTCATGTAATGTAACAGGATCTTTCTCGAATACGTGTCAAAATAAGCAAAACCACAATTTTAATGCTTGATGTGAATAGAAATAATAAGCAGTTACAGATTGCATCGTAGTCTCTCTCTCTCTCTCTCTCTCTCTATATATATATATATATATATATATATAGAGTGTGTGTGTGTGTGTGTGAGAGAGAGAGAGAGGGAGAGAGAGAGGAAGAGAGAGAGAGAGAGAGAACCTTCAATAACTTTCCTTTTGTTTTTTGCATTTCTAAAAGCATAAAAATTTTTGCTACCAAAAGTTCTAGAGGTTTTGTGCACAACTGAAAAAACAAAAGGACTTCATCAAACATATTGTTCAATCTAATTAGAATTTCTTCTTTGTCTTTTAGAAGAAAAATAAGAAACTAAAATATTATCAAACATGCCCTAAAATTTGATGTTTTCTTGATTCTGTGCAAAGAAATCATTCCCTAAATTTCAGATTTCATTAAATTTCTTAATATGTACCAATCTTTAAATTCTTGGCACCAATACCTTATCGGTATGATGTAGACCAATATGATTCCATACCATATTGATACTTGGTGCACTTGATATTTAATACCATGTGTCTGTACAATTTGATGCCAATGGATGTACTAGTATTAGTACCTTACTGGTGTGGTAATCCATGATATGTACAATATAACTGCTGATACAGGGAAGCAGTTGAAGAAAAAACAATTCTACTATTTTTTTAAAAAAAAATACAAGCTGAGCTTAAAATATGTGAAATTTTCTGCTGTAGGATTGAACTTAAGTTCTAAATCACATTACTTGAGATGAAGCTAAAGATTATTTGATTCTGGTCAAAGATGGAAGAGCAGGGGAATATGCGGAGGATGCATCAAAAAGTTGTTTAATGAGGACTCGGCTATATGCAGACAAATACTAGCTAAAGGCACCAAGTCTTGGTGCATGGTGAAAGGATGCCAATGCCACTTGAGGGACAGAAGAAGGAAGAGTCTAAACTTCTTTTGTAGCTTCTATGGAATTCATCATTACTGTAAAACTAGGCACACATAGGCAAGAAGTGAGAATTAAAAATGGTGTTTCGTACTGTTTTTTGTCAACCAAGAGAGAACAAACATAGAATAAATGATGATAATGAGAAGTAAGCGTTTAAGGAAAAGTGTGCTTATATGAGTAGATATGTTAATGACAATAAATTTTCAGTGTTCAAGGATCAGCTTTGAACCCTTAAATTTTTACAATGTTATAATTTAAAAGCTGTTGATATGCAAGAAGGCACATCATATGACATGTTTTCTGTGGACCGTGGATGATTTATTGTTAACCATAAGCTGACAATGTGGTTGATTTCAAATTGGTATCTTGGAGGAGAGCTTTAAAGAAAAGGGACCAAAAAATAAATTGAAGGGAAAAATGTCATGTGGAAAGCATTTTTTCAAATGAAATGAGGGGGATACATGGAATTCTCTTCTCTTTCCCTTCCTTTTTCACTGTAACAATAAGAATAGGCATAATAAAGAATCCACACTACTATAATTCTATATCATATCAATTTTATGAATTCCTATGCATTATTCCTGTAATGGCCGCATCTATTGCCATGGATGAACATATAATTCTTTCTCAACGTTTGGTGATATTGGCATAGTTTGTTAACAAGTAGTCTAGGGGCTTGAGAACTTAAACTGATACTGCTAATTATGATCCCTTGTCTGGATGACAGAAGGGGGACACTTGGTTATATGTTGGCATCTTGTCATGAAATGATGATAAATAATGACTAAAAATATCGAACTAATGGTATACAATTAGCTTATTTCTATATCATAGAAGAATCGAATGGTATACAATTAGCTTGTTTCTATGTAAGGATAGTTTTTTTTAAGGCATAAATATTTATGGTAATTTTATTGTGGAAGGAATGCTGGATTAAATGGGGTGAAATAGATTTAGAATCTTGTGGTCATTATAGGATAATATCTTGGAGGTGTTTGCATGGTAAAACTAGGATTGATAGATAGTATTAGAATTGAATAGAATTTATTAAGATGTCGTAGACTGCAAACAAAGACTAAGTGGCATATCATTCTATTTATATGGAATGATTGGACGAAGAGGCTGGGAGGAGCTGAGGCAATCATGATTGAAGTTCTGAAATGGTAGTTGGCTGAGGATGTAGCCCTTCACATGGGTGGCAAAGGATGGCCCATAAGGATGATATATGGAGTAAAACTTCTTGATCACATTCACACTGTAGTAGTTTGTTATCTATAAAAAGTTGTACCAATCTAATCTAGGTTCAAACTGTTTTCGAAGATCAGAAGATTAACAGGTTCAATTTTAGTGAGCATTATCAACTGAATGACAGATCATTGAAGTGATGTGTTACTTTCCATATATTGCATTATTATTATCAGGCTCTAATGGTTTTTGACCTGTGTGGAATTACGCAAAATTTTTCCCTGCAGATAAGGAGCTTGATATAATTGAGATGGCCGTCTATGGGGATGTCATTCGTCCGGGAAATCAGTGTCGCTGCAGAACTGTCGCCGAAATGCTGGGTCAGATGAAGTCGAAGAACCCATTGGCTGCTTGTGAGTTACCATACAAGGAATCATCATAACATAGTGGCAACCTCGTTCATCCATTCATCATTTTTTCGCTCCTAACGCAGCATGATTTTCTGCTGCTATTTGTTGTACTGAAAGATCATTAATAGTTCCTTTCTCTTCTGTTTTTCTCCTGTAGAGGAAAAAATATAGTGACTGAAAATAATTTGAGCACTGTGCTATAACATTCAAGAATCAAACATATTTTTAGATCAGTGACATTCACATGGCTATCAAAGAGTGAGATATCTATTTTGGTGACCACAGGCCAAATTCAGTTCAGAAGTACCTATCTGTCACTTATATGCCATGAATATGAATGAATTCTCTTTGAAAGAAACAGCTTTTATGAGGCTCCCATATCCAACTTGCTAAGATGGCCCACGGCACAGCAGGAAAGCATGTGGCCATTCTGTCATTCAAGTCACTTGCGTGCTATTAGCTTTCTTCACTGATTAACTTATCTTGGATGCTATTCTTTGCTAGATTATTTGTTATAAACTACAGCATCAGAAAAGATTCCATCGCAGACTTTGCAGTGCGGTGCTCTAAAAAGTCTCTGACGTTACCATCAGGACGTGGGAAACTCTCCAGCAGTCCTTGCTATGCGAGTTGGAACAGCCGCAGCTCCGCTGGAAATTTTGCTACAGTTCTTCCTTGTCAATTGATTGCTGAAATGTTTTCTGTGACCGCTTCAAAATCGAAATTGAATTTGCTGTGTAGATCTTAATTTATCAAAAGAATTTAGGTGCGTTTTAGAGAGAGACTAAAGATTATGGGACGGTATGGTCCTTTTAGTCCCTTATATTTAGACTGGGATCGATGAAGAGCTAATAAAAATAAAATATTAAGATTGGTGGGATACATTATTAATGGAGAGAGAAAAGGGTATGCAAAAGCGAGGCCTTGACCGTGGAAAATTTAATCAAAGAGATTAGCCAAGCACTTTGTACTCCATGTCATTGTTCCATAAAATGAATTCAAGGCTAATTTCCACCTATTTATCGTGATTGTTAAAACAAGAACATTAGTATGTTTGAATGCTGACATCCTATTAAGGGTTGACGATTTAAGCTGAATGCATCATTGCAAAAAATTTATTATTGGATGAAACAAACTTAGAGATGTCAAACAAATCAGAGTTACTCAGCACGATAGGAACCCTGCTAAATATGACATGGCTACTATATATATTGACTAGGCACGCTTCGAGCCATGCCAGCATGATGGCTTATGGTATCTTGGCACGATGGCAAAAAAATTTATTATTAGAAGAAATAAACTTAGAGATGTCAAACAAGTCAGAGTTACTCAGCACGATAGGAACCATATTAAATATGACATGGCTACTACAGCAACTATGCTGACTAGGCACACTTCGAGCCATGCCAGCTGATGGCTTATGGTATGCTAGCTTGGCACGGCCTATGAGCTAATATGCGATAATGCTCGGCACATTTTGACATGCGATGAACTACCTATAATTAAACGACTAGTTTTAAAGGATATTCTCGCTTATTACTTAAAAAAAAGATTAAAAAGAATGAAGATGAAGACTTTCATTTAAACAACTAGAAGATTAAAAACGAAATCGAGAGAAATGACTTTGAAGAAAAGAAAGAGGACCAAATAACAAAACAATGGGATGATACAACCGCAGTAAACTGGCAACAAGCTGCAAAAATGATTTGTATATTTGATTTATTTTATTTAATTTTTATAAAATTAGTTTTAAAAAATTAAAAATAATAAAAATAAAAATTTATCTGACTCATGCCAAATAAAGGACGAAGAACTAGACTTCCTTATGAACACTATAAGATTAGAGATAAAAGATAGGAGAAATGACCGCAAAGAAGAAGAAAAAAATCAAAAAATACAATGATGGGATGATGCAACCATCACGTAAAGCTATAAACAAAAATACGTATATTTAATTTATTTTATTTAATTTTTCTAAAATTAATTTTTTTTTAAAAAAAATTTCTTGATTAGTTTGGCCTGCATCGTACCGAGCCATGTCATGGGCTAATATGGCAGGGCACTGCCCGATCTGGTCCATAGCCATGGGCTCAGGGGCGTGCGTCCTCCTTTCGTCACAGGTCTGGCATGGTAGGAGCCGAACCGAACTGATGCAATACGATCATCCGTTGGGTCAATCCTTCCATGGAACATGTGAGCCAAATCTGTGTGATAACTCTAAACAAACTGTTCCTATCAAATAAGTATTATCATGGAGCATTGAAAAATTTTAAAAGAAGAATCCATCATGAGGCTGTGGTTTACGTTGCAGTAGGGTTTAATAAATCGGTAGATTGATTTTTTTTTTTTCATGAGAACTCGATACATTGAATATCCTTAAATGCAATAAGATATAAATTAAATAGTAACTAAGGTGTAAACTAAAAATATCACCTTCATATTGCGTTGGATCATTTGAGACCTGATTTGAAAGCAAGAAGTCATGAAACTACAAACTCTTCAGTGCAAAATACAAAAGAAATACACGCATATTCTCTCTCTATATAGGTGTGATTTCACGGTTACCAACTATAGCTACAATATTCTCCAAATTCTTCAAAAAATCTTAAATTATTCTTAATTTTCTCTTAGCTAAATGATTCTCCAAATTATTTTCTAAAAACTAATTAACCCAGAGCCATTCAATTATTCTCAAATTATACACAAGTTTTGTCATTTATTCACAAGCTAGTTGTGATTAATTTTTTTCTTTAAAACATGTGTTATAAAATTGATGATACTATAGTGGTGTTATGTTTTACTATCAATTGGTATTATTGCACCTCCTATACTTAAGTACATAAATTTACAAATATATTGAAAAGTCTATATTTTTTTACGATGCTCAGAGTGGTATTTTGATGCTGTTATGTTCCTCCAGACAGGAAATAGATCCACATCCATTCTATAATAAAAAGGGATATATGTTGGAACTTCTGGAAGAGGTGCCAGGTCTAAGCATTCTTTTACTTTTTAATTGAATTTAACATTTTACTCGGTAAAAGATCAAATTCAATTATAAATATTATCATGATCAATCTTGAGAAATCCTCACACACTTTTCTATTTAAATTCTAAAGTCCTTGATAAATTAAAGATTCACATCTAATTAAATTCAAATTCAATCATAAATATTATAATTAATCTATGATCAATTTCTAAAGATTCATGTTGTAATTTTTCATGGTTCATATAGATCATTGGCCCAAGACCTCGAAAAAAAAAAAAAAAGAAGTATTATTAAAGACTTTTAGACAGGTATGAAGACTCTATATCTTGTGAGATTAAATACACTCTCATGCTAACTCTCACTATTTCATCAGCAAAAAAATTATCATTTTCTTTATTTTATAAAAATGAAATATAATAAAATAGGTATTTAAAGACATAAAATAGAATAACAGGATGGAGAGGTGCAGTAAAATCAGAGTTGAGATTACCACCTCCAAGAAGGAAGGCGAGGGCAGAAGGAAATTTATAAAGCCAGTGCTAGAGAGGACTCATGGCCTCACTTTTCGATTGCAAGGTAGCCTTATATGGTAAAAGATGTAGGCTCAGGATTTGATTTTTTTTTTTTTTTTTGAACCATAATGAACAAGAAAAAAATCATAGGAAAAGCCCATCTATTTTTTCTTCTTCTTCATATATATATTTTTGCAAAAACAACTTGACTTATATATGGCCATTACAAAAGAAGTCTAAGAGGCTTAAGTTTAAACAACTATATTAAATAAATCATTACATTTTTAAGATAATTTAATTTAAACTAAAGACTTTTAATTCTTCAAGAAAGTAAAACTCGATGAAATTTCATAATCAAGGCAATTTGGTTTAGAGTTCCAACAATGCCTCCCATAAACTAAACTTGCTCTTCATTCCCAGTCTTCATACATTTTTTGTGAAAACTGATCCTCCAATTAGTTTAGTAAAAATATCAGCCTTTTGTTCAGTAGTCCTACAATACTCAACATGAACAACACCTTCATTCTCAAGAAATGGTATCAAAGGCAAATATATTTCGTTTTTCTGTGAAGAACCTGGATCCTTTGAAATTGAAATAGTTAAATTGTTGTCATAGAACAAGGTTGTTGGACCTATTTAAACATGATTGAGATTCTCCAAAATTTCATGCAGCCAAAGTAGATGACATCCTGTAAAAGAAGCAACAATATATTCGGCTTCTATGGTTGAGAGTGTAACAATAAATTGCTTCTTTGAACACCATGCTATTGCTCCACTTCCGAGATTAAAAATATAACTTGAAGTGCTTTTGCTATTATCAACAGCTCTCACTAAATCACTGTCAGTATAACCAACAAGATTAACTGGCACATTTACTTGATAGAAAATACCAAAATCAAGAGTTCCTTTCACATATCTCAGGATTCTTTTTGTTGCCTCCTAATGATTAGAGAATGGTTTCTCCATAAACGTACTTATTAAACTTACAATGCACATAATATCAGGCCTTGTTGCTATCAAATACATTAAATTTCCTACCAAACTTCGAAATATAGTTGAGTTAACCAGCTTTCCTTCACCATTTTTGCTCAATTTCAGTCCTGTAATGCAAGGAGTTGAAATAGGATTTGCATTTTCCATTCTGAATTTTTTCAAAATCTGTTTTGCATAACTTTCTTGAGTTATAAAAATTCCATGCTTGGATCTAAGAACTTCAATTCTAAGAAAATAATGTAGTTCACCCAAATCAGTCATTTCAAACTCATTCTTCATTGAGTGCTTAAAATCATTCAATAACTCTAGATCATTACCAATAAAAATAAGATCATCAATATAAAGACTTACAAACATAAAGCCTCCATATGGACTAATTTTAGCGTAGAGAGTGTACTCTAATGGACATTTCTGAAAGCCATTCATCTTGAAGTAAGAATTGATACAGTTGTACCAAGTCCTTGGCGATTGTTTCAGCCCATATAAAGCCTTTTTTAGCTTGTAGACTTTATCTTCTTCTCTTTTTTTTTTTTTACAAAACTAGGTAGTTGTTCAAGATAGACTTCTTCCTTCATTACACCATTTAGGAAAACCGATTTCACATCCATTTAAAAAATCTTCTAATTGTTTTGAGCTACAAGAGAGATCAACAATCAAAGTGTATTGAGCCTTGACACGAAAGCAAATACTTCTATAAAATCTTCTTCCTCTTTTTACTTGTATCCCTTTGCTACAAGTCATGCTTTATGCTTGTTGATGGAGCCATCCGGATTCATCTTTGTTTTGTACACCCATTTAACACCAATGGGTTTTTTTTGTAGAGGAAGATTTGTGAGCTCCCAAGTTCCATTATTTTCAATGGCTTTTGTCTCCTCTTTCATGCCTCTTTTCCATATTTCTTCCTTATTTGCATCATCAAAGGAGATTTGGATCTTCTCCGGTAAAGAAAGCAAAAAGTATAGAATTATCATATTCAATAGGCTCGGTGGAATCTAAAAGCTCCTACATACTTCTCATTTTTCTTTGAGGATGACTTGATGAAGAACTTGATGAAGATCTTCATAAAGGAGGAGAACTTTCTTCTTCTAAATCATCTTCCCCATCTGAAGAAATTGGCAGTTCAATTGCTTTGTCTTTCTTTTTTTCAAAACTTAAATTTTCATCAATTCGGATATCTCAGCTGATCACAACCTTTTTAGTCTTTGGATTATACAACTTGTAAGCTTTGCTTCTCTTACTATATCCAATGAAAATACACTTTTCTGACTTGTTATCAAACTTGTTTCTCTATTTCTGCGGAATAAGTGCATAAGCAACACTCCTAAATACCTTTAGATGTTGAACATTAGGCTTTCTTCCATACCAAGCCTCATGTGGTGTGCAATCTTTTAAGCACTTTGTTGGAGAATGGTTAATAAAATAATCTACACAAGAAACGACCTCTGCCCAAAATTCATTTGGCAAATTTTTTCTTTTGAGCATACATCTCATACTTTCTACAAGAGTTTTATTTTTTCTCTCACTTACACCATTTTGCTGCGGTGTAAAGCGAGCTATCAACTCATGCCTTATGCCTTGCTCTCTGAAATATTTTTCAACATCATTTGAGATGTATTCACCACTACGATTAGTTCTCAAAGTTTTAATATGAAGCCCAGTATAATTTTCAACTTTAGCTTTA